>CM031987.1:906498-921719 GCA_018804465.1 Populus tomentosa | reverse complement strand
GAGCCAAAACAACCGGGTCGGGCTACTCTCCATTAAACGACCCGTCACCAAACTGGACAAATCGGCCGCCAAAAGAAACGATTCTTCTCGATGGCTGTGATTATAATCATTGGCTTATTGTTATGGAGTTTCCAAATGACCCCAAACCCACAGAAGAAGAAATGATTAACGCTTATGTCAAAACCCTTTCTTCTGTTTTGGGAAGGCAATGCTTCTTCTTCTTCTTCTTCTTCTTCTTCTTCTTCTTGTAAAGGAAACCTTTTTTCTTCTGTTTATGGGTGTTTTTTTATAGTGAGGAGGAAGCAAAGAAGAGTATTTATTCCGTTTCTACGACGACGTATACTGGGTTTGGTGCTTTGATATCTGAAGAGCTTTCTTATAAAGTTAAAGGTATTGTTTTTCTTTTATGAATTTGGGTTTTTGATTCATAGGGTTTAAGGTTTTTCTTTTAAATGAAAATGGGTTTTTGATTAATAGGGTTTAAGGGTTTTTTATTTTTTTTTAGAAAAATAAAAGTTTAGCTATGGGTTTTTGAAGGATTTGGCTTTAATTTGCCTTGTGGTAATTTTGTTTTTCTGGTTGAATAGCGTTGCCTGGAGTGCTTTGGGTTTTGCCAGACTCGTATCTTGATGTTCCTAACAAAGATTATGGAGGTGGGTTTTTTTAATAATGATGGGAAGTTAAGTTTTTCTCCTTTTTTATGGTTTTTCTGAATTATGATGTTTTTTTTTTGTTGATCTTGTTGGTGTTGTGTTATTAGGGGATTTGTACGAGGATGGGAAGGTCATCCATAGGCCCCAATATAGGTACAATGAAAGGCAGCAGCAGACTAGGAACAGGCCTCGACCTCGGTATGATAGGCGCCGTGAAACAATGCAGGTTGAGAGGAGAGAAACAGTGCAAAGACAGAATTGGAGCCAAGATCCGAGACCACCTGTAAAGCAACCTGCATCGGATAATGTCCAGAATTCCACCCAGGGTGGTGGAGGAGAGTTCTCTATGAATCAAGGGCAGTTTAACCAGAGCACGTAGTAAGAATTTAGAATGTTCATAGCTCAAGAATTCACTGTGAAACTTAGGATTTTACGCAAGGTTGATGTCCCTTTTTGTATTTGGTGTGGAATGACATGGGTCTTGCACTATCTATAATTGATAAATTTATGCTTTGTCTAGAATCTTTTCTATTTGGAGAAAGGAAATGAGTGTACGTTTCATGGGTGCTTCCTTGTGAACATTTAAAATATCTAGACTGTGAGATGGTCCAGACTCATGTTTTCTTGGTCATATCTGTCTTCTCTTTGAACTTACCTTTTCTTCTGTCTTCTTCCCTATTGCCATGGTTAATCTTTGCATTTAAGTTTGCTGGTGTTGAAGTAAAGTTCTGCAATCTGAGAAGAATGCACGTGTTTGCTGGTGTTGGAGTAGAGTGTTGCAATAAGAGACATGGCGCTGTTCTTGTAAACTTGTACTTTCTTTTAACCTATTTAGAGTTGTCATTGGTAATTTGAGTGGTGCTTGATTACTGTGTTGAGAGACTGAAAAGACACAGACGGTGACAGAAATTCAATCCAAAACTATTTGAGACATTTATTTTATCTCGGTTTTTGTCCGTCCAACTAAACATGTTTTTGTTGCTCATGTATCTTTAGTCTTGGACAGGACACTAATCAAACACAGCATTGGTGTCATAGAATTAGGATGTTAATCATGTTATTCATTGGTGAATGTTCATCCAAAATGCAATTGAATATACTCTTCAAATTTTGAATGTCGCTCACCTAGATTCCATGGTGTAATCTCTGATTTTTCTGGGCCGGATCTGAAACAGGAGTTCACTGAATTGCTTAACACGACTATATGTGATCTTACCAGTGATATGATTGGTTTGGATCTTTGTAGTGTTAATTTGTAACATTTTCAGGGTATTTGTACGAGTATTTACGGTGTTCAAGTACCGGCCTCCTTATGGCGTCTCGGCATTGTGTTAAAAAAAACAGGTCTGTGGTGCTCAAGTAGCGTGAATGTGCTGAAAGTTGAAAGAATAGACTTCACTGAGTATAATTCCATTACTGGTGTCAAGGATGCAAAGCCATCCCTGAACAGTGTTAGTATTGATTTTTGGGCGAATCTAGGGGGTTATTTTTTGCTATATTATTCAAATTCATTGGTGGTGAGGGGCATGTTTGTTTAATATATATTTAGAATTCAAACCTCGTGGAAAAATTTACCGTATGAAACAAAATTTTTGTATAATGGTAAAATTTTTACGAAAATATTCAAGATTAAATAGACACAATAAACAATTCTCATTGAGGCAATTGTGAAACAAATTCTTGACACGTTATACAAAATCACCTGTCAGGCCTCTTAACTTTGGAAGGTCAGATGGTTAAGATAATGATTTTTGCGCATGTCTCAATTAAAACTTTGTTTTTTAAAAAAAAACACATAAACCAAAAAATGATATATTAATTATGGTTTGTGTATTTATATATTAATTGAGACTACATTCCTCAGCACATTGACATAAAATGATATATTAGAATTAGGTTCTCCACGCTTCGCCGCATGTAGACATAAGTAATATCAGGAATCATGACAAATAGGGATAAATTGCATAAATGCAGATGACGCATATAAAGGTGTTAACTGTCTACTGCAAGGATTTTTTTCTCTCTCAAATTGAAATTCATAACCATCTGCATCTCATCATTCAGTTGGAACAAAAGTGCGAATAAGAACCCTTATAATTTGTCCACCACTTTTCCAAGAAAAAATATCACAAAAATAATAACTCAACTAGTCAGGCTCCAGATTTATTTTTTAAAAATCATTAATTTAAGTTTTACAAACTTCAGGATCATTGGAGAGTTACATGGTCATTAACTTCAGGCCTGTGAGATTAGTTAAGGTACACACAAGTTGGCCCGAACACCCACACACACACACACATATATATATATATATATATATATATATATATATATATATTAACCTTGATAATCAAAAAAGGAGTCTGCTCGTGAACAAAGAAATTATTTGTCCACTAATTTGTATGCATGCATGCCTTGTTCTGATGGTGAAATACCAGATACAAATTGATCAAATAAGCATGTTCGTCTCCTCTAAAATATGTTGATCTTGGAGTATATGACTGCTCATAAGGTGGTAATACCAACTTGTGAAAAAAATGTCATGACATATGAAAAAATCAATGTTTTCAATCTACAAGTGGATCCAAAACTTGAAAATTCATACCTTTAATGTCACTAAAACCTTGTAATCTTCTATTCAAAACTTGAGCCTGTGAAGAAGATATTATGATCTGGGTCAGACATCATCAAGGACCAAAAACATAGGATCTGGTCCTATCTGTTCGAACAATCGTTCCAAATAGCTAGCTGCATCTTCTTCAGTCTGTATGCGTGCTTGCAATTCAACATGACAAAATCATCCATTGTCCTTTCTAGAAGAATGAGAGAACGCTCATGAAGCTCAATACAGATACATGGCAAATCAGAAAAACAAAGGAGAAGACAACAACAATTATCCTTTGATGTTAACAGTAGTAGAAAGCCATAGAGGACAGTGATCAAAGAAGATAGAAAATGATTAGGTCAAAACTATACTAACCAGTTGAGAATCAATAACATCGTGATTAAGACAACGATAGGAAACCACTAAGATTAACGAAGCAACAACCAAATATAGAGGTAAAAGCACTGGAAGGTAAACACATAGGAAACCACGATGCAAGCCATGATAAACAGTGGGAGAAGCAACAATTGATAAAAAAAATTAAAAAATAAATGAATCAAGTTTTTAGTTATTTCTAACCAGCATACTTGATGGAAGAATTGATGTAGTCGGGTTTGTGATGATTGGTAATTCTAAGGCAGCGTTTGGTGCTGCGTTTGCACCTGTGTTTTGTCTAAATTTGAATTTTTTTTTTTTGTTAAAATTGAGTTCGGTTTGTACTTTTTGGATCGTTTTGATGTGCTGATGTCAAAAATAATTTTTTAAAAATAAAAAAACATCATTAGCATGTATTTCGGCATGAAAAGCTATTTGAAAAACAACTGCTACCACACTACCAAACACGCTCTAAGTAGTTAGGTGTGGGTCTTTCATAAATAGATAAAAATCTATCATAGACATATTACATGGATGATCTAGCATATGTATTTATAGACTAACAGGACAAATCAAAGTCCAAAAGAAGGTTTAGTTATGCCAGACTATAATAACAGTTTAAAAGGGCCATAACTTTTGATCTGACCGTTGGATCATGCTCAGATTTTTATAGGAGTTTTTGGAGGCTGTTTTTCCTATAACAGCCACTACATTGCTACACAGACCGTTAAGTTTTTAGTTATCAAAAATCTCTTCGAGTCCCTTGGTTTTGACAGTTTTTTATTTTATTTTTAGATTTCTTGCTTTATTTTGGATTTTGTGCTTCTTTTCTTTATGATTTCGAGTTTTTTTGTTTTTCTAGTTGAGATATGGTTTCTAACCTATTTAAAGCTTTGTAAACTTTCTAAGGAGGTAGATTTCATTATCATTATTTTAGAGAAAATAAACTTGTAAATTTAGAGCTCATATCTGCAACTCCTTTTTCCCATTAAAATATTTTGTGTTTTGTGTTTAACTCTTGTCTTTAATTTCTACCTATATCAGTTGGTATCAGAGTCCAACGATTCCAAATTTATTGTGTGATGTGTGTTGTAATCATGTGGAAGAGAATTTATTTGCTACTATGTGCGCTAATAAACCATGATGGGAAAAGATCATGGAGCAGGGTGTGGCCAAGAAGGGGATGAGGAGCCCTCATTCGAGAGAGGAACATTTAGGAGCTTGTCATCGAAGACATGTGAAGGTAGATTATAGAATTAACCCGTAGGCTAAAGGAAAGGGACCTATAAGATCAGGAGTAGCATGACTAGAACTAGAAGAATGACCAAGGGTCCCGACCAATACTGAAAATTAGAGGTGAATTTAGAGGAGACAATACCTTGAGCGAGAAGAGAACAAATCTAAGGATTCTGGCTTTTTTGTCAAAATTCCTGAGTTTTCAAGAACTTACAGACAAAAGAATTCATATGTTGATTGAACGAGATTGAGAGGATTTACTTAGTATAAGCAAGTGCCTAAACAAACACGAGTTAAGTTGATTGCAATCAAATTAAAGGACAATGCATCTGCTTAGTGGGAGCAGTTAAAAAAGACACGAGAGAGACAATGAAAAGCTAGAATCATTTTCACATTCAAGTGTTCCACATATTACACAATCATACCATGAAATCGTTACAAGTATTTAAGTCAGTTATGTTATGAAGGTTTGTCGTAGAATATAGCAGCAAAAGATGGATCGCTGGTGGCACAGAATTTGACAGCTAAAAGTAATTCGCTACTGAGACAGGATTCGACAGAAATCACCAACGTACAAAGGCTACTACTGACTTAGAAATCATTGATGAAAACTAAGTCGTTGTCAGCTCATGAATTGTCACGCGACACAGTTTCACAGCTGACGCTGAAATCATCAATACATATGGTTTACGACTGACACAAAAATCGTTGACAAAAACTGAGTCGCTGCCGACTTAGAAATTGTCAATGCAACACGGTTTCACAGTTAATCCTGAAATAATCAATGCAACACAATTTCATAGCTAATACTGAAATCATTAGTGCATATAGTTTACAGCTGACGCAGAAATAGTTGACGAAAACTAAGTTGATGCCGACTAAGAAATTATGAACGCAACATAGTTTCACAGTTGATGCTGAAGTCATCAGAGCATATGGTTTATGGCTGACGCAGAAATCATTGACAAAAACTAAGTCGCTGCTGACTCAGAAATTGTCAATGCAACACAGTTTCACAACTAACACTGAAATTGTCAGTGTATATGGTTTACAGCTAATGCAGAAATCATTGATGAAAATTGAGTCGTTGCCGACTTAGAAATCATCAGCATAACACAGTTTTACAGTTGACGCTGAAGTCATTAGTGCATATGGTTTACAGCTAACACATGTATTGTTGATAAAAATTGAGTCGATGTCGACTCAGAAATTGTTAATGTAACACAGTTTCACAACTAATGCTAAAATTGTCGGTGCATGTGGTTTATGGTTAACATAGAAATTAGCAACACACATAACCATACCTTTGATGTTTTCAGTTTCATCATGCTAAATTCATTCACTACTAATCAATGCACATCACATAAGGATATCATTTTCGTCCTATGTCTTGTCCCTCTAAGGATCATGCATGGTCCCTTCATTGTTTTCCCCTCTTCCCCTTGGTCGGACATTGTTGTCCATTGGCCCCTCTAATTTACACATGAAATTTGTCATTTTTAACACAAACATAATCACAACAAGAAGCTACAATACACCTTCATTTATTTGGTTCATAACCGTGCAATTGTATTGATTACACAATAGAATTTGGGCATCAATATAATATGATTTATGTTTTCAACTCTATCATGTTTTTTTAAGGTTAAAAAACCACACAATCCTGCACATAACATCATTCTAACATATTATCACACAATTATATAAAACACAAGCAGAATTCATGCCATTAGCACCAATACACTTTCTGTTTTGATTCTAGCATGGTCTAAGGTTCTAACAAGGTCACAATCCATGCATTACATCACATTACATTTGCATTCAGTCTAGCTCTCAGAATGGTCAGCCCTCCTCTTCAGTTTGTGTGTTTAAAATTATCCATTTTCTTTATTAAATGTTTTGGAATTAGCCCTCCTATTCATCCCTATTTTTCATGCATTCTTTAGTCTAGTTTTCCTTAGCAACTAGTGTAAGGATCCTAGGTCATGTACTTCGAGTTTTGTTCTTCTTTTTGGTCCCAAAGTCTCAAGAACAGGTGGGGAAAGAGGTCTAGTTCATACCTTACGATTTTTAATAGCTTTAGAAAGGGATTCAACAATTTTTTCTTCCTCTTAAATCTTGATTTTTTCTTTTTCTTCCTCTCTAGTTTTGATTTTCTTCCTTCCTTCACCAGCTACACCAACCAACCTCTACACTCCTCTTCCTATTAAGGTTTCAGTCATTTACAATTTTCTTTAACTCTTCATTCCTTTCTAATATTCAAGAGGGGTGCATATAGCTGGGTTTAAGGGTTTTTCTTTTTAGAAAAGAGAGAGAAAGTCTGCTGCATGTAGTTGGCTAGTTTTTTGAAAGAGAAAAGATCACCATCTCTTTTCTCTTACATTTATATCCCCTTTAAAATAAGAGGAGGTATTTGGGTACTGGTTGTTTTAGGTTCCTTAAGGTTGGTTATATCCTTTACAATCCTCATCTAGGATGGGTCGGTCCCTTTCTCACTTTTCACTTTTTCCTTAGAACAAACGGTCTAACACAATTGTTTTTCTTAACATGGTTCAGCCGATAACTAAATTTTTTATTGGGTTTTACATATTTTACTAACCTTTTCCTTCTTCATAGGACATGTATAAATCAAGTGACCAATGCTTTTACAATAATTACATATTTGGTTTAGGTCATATGATTGTTTGGTTTTAACAAAGTAATTTTTTTTAAAAAATTTCTTCTTAGGTTGATAGCTTAAACCTTTTTTGTTGAAAACATATGTTTTAACTTGTAAGTATGGTTTCTAAGATCTTAGAATCTTGAGTGAAAACATATGTTTTAACTTGTAACTTGTTGAAAACATATGTTTTAGCTAGTGTAGTGTTCAACTTATCAACCTTTTCTTTTAAAGCCTTGTTTTTCTCTTTAAGTTGGCTCATCTGATCGTAATCATCAATTACAATACATGTTTTCTTTTTTGAAGCATCTTTCTTAACAAGTAAATATACACGGTTCTTTTTCAATATGCTATACTCGGAAACTAAATTCAGTTTTGAATACTAAATTTTTCTTTGGTTTCTCTATAGTTCTTGCTTTTCCATGGTGATTTCATGAGTCATAAGTGATCTGATGAGTTCTTCCAATTTAAATTTAACGAGGTCATTAGCTTATCATATTGTCGTCACCTTTGTTTTCCAAGTCTTTGGTAAGGACCTAAGAATTTTGATCACGGTATCGACATTAATATAAGTCCTACCAAGAGCATCCACATTATTAGTGATAGTTTTCATTCTAGTAAACATATTAATATTGATTCATTTGGAAGCATTTTAAATCTCTTTGATGTCTTACATGCTATATACAATTAAATATGTTTAAATGCCCTAATTTTAATACCTAAAAAAAAAAAGGCCTCGCTTTTATGGTTGATATAGAGATACTGACATAATGAAGATAAATTCATTTATACTAAAAACTAGTATATTTGCACTCACTACGATGCGGGTTAGATTATTCTTTTTCTAAACTTAAAAGAAAGTATTAATAATATGATAAGAAAAATAGACAATTGTAAAATCGAGTGTTAAACCAATAATGAAACTTTTTTTCAAGACTATGATAACCTCATAGAAAGTAAAATGAAACAAATTATAAAACTCGATTCTCAATCAATCCAATATCAAATAATGAAATTGAAAAAAAATAAATTTATAAATAAAATAAGAAGTTAAACTCACCATACCCGTCAACAGGCCTATATACTTTCTAAAATTTAATAACATGTTTTTTTTCCCCAAAACTATTTTTAATTATATACTCGTAAACCAGAGCAATAAGGGTTACTCACCAAACTCGTAAATCGGGTTTTAACTACAAAAAAATTACTTAGATTTTTTTTAATTATTTTTTATTTAACTAAACTTTTAGAAAACACATCATATTGTGATGGTAAGATGTTTTTTTTATACTACAATAACCATATAAAAGATAAATTAAAATAAATTATTACCTCTAAACCCAATAAACATAACAATAACACCAACATTATAGATTATTATTGTAATCAACAATGTCAATGAGAGTTGAGAAACAATATTTTTCTCATATTTTTTAGTTTTAGTTATAATAAATATATTATATAAGGATTAAATAAAAAAAAATTAACAACAAAAAAAAGTTAATGTATGGAAAAAAACACTGTAGATAAATTAAAAGATGTGATGCTAAGATGTTTTTTTTATACTACAATAACCATATAAAAGATAAATTAAAATAAATTATTACCTCTAAACCCAATAAACATAACAATAACAACAACATTATAGATTATTATTGTAATCAACAATGTCAATGAGAGTTGAGAAACAATATTTTTCTCATATTTTTTAGTTTTAGTTATAATAAATATATTATATAAGGATTAAATAAAAAAAAATTAACAACCAAAAAAAGTTAATGTACGGAAAAAAACACTGTAGATACTACTATAATGCATAATGATAAGGAGTGCGGGGAAAAACTAAAAAGTATTTTCCCAACCTTTTAGCTTTTATAATAATAATACTACTAATAATAATGTCTCTTCTTCTGTTTTTGAAAAGAAAAATATTGTTTAAATAAAAGATGCCGTGTCCAACTGGTTAAAGTGATGGACATGAATTTCTTCTTCCCCCACACGTTCAAATCCTGCGGTCCGCTTTTTTTTTTTTTAGTTTTTAAAATTGTTTAGGAATAATATATAAAAAAATTAAAAACTTTTATTAAACACAGTAATATAAAAGATTAACTGAGGTAGATATATGTAATTTATTTTAATATATTGTTAACAAAAAAAATATCTTAAACCCCATAAAATTTTATATTGTTAACTAATGGCAATACTAAAAACAATTCTTTGCAATTTAAATATTATTTGTTATAAGTTAAAATAATTATTCGTTCGATCCTCATCAGGAAATAACCAGTCATTCTCCATTCTAAAGCCTCCCTCACCCCCCCTTCCTCTCACATTAACCCAACGTTTCAGATCAGATCAGATCAGACACCTCATCTCATTTCCTCCAATTTACAGCAAGACAAGGCGGCCGTGAGCACAACCTTCGCCATCCCTCTCCTTTTCCGATCTCTGAAATTTACACAATACAGCTACAGCTTAAAAGATATAACAAGGTACTTCCAAGATCTCATTTTGAATCTTGTTTTAGCAGATGGGATCAACTGCTTTAGCAGATGGGCCCATCACTGCAGAGTAATTTTATATTCTCACTCCCACTGTGGGATTTTTCTTTATATTTCTTGTACCGTCAATCTTTCTAATTTCATTTCATTTCATTTCATCTTCATTCAAGAACTTTCAAAGCACTTTCTCTCTTCTTCACTGTCTCCAAAACAAAATGGCTACAGAGTTTTTTCTTACAGTTAGTTTCATTTCCATGTTCTGAGGGTAATATTCCTTAATTAGTTGACTGGCTGACTTGCTAAGAATTTGCACGAAAGCATATCCCTTAGTTGATTCTTCAGCTAACCTTTCTCTCCGAGAACTGCAATTTCATAGGTGGTGGGATCCAACCAACCCTTTTCCTTCTATATAGGTATAACTAACTCTTCTTTGCTTTTCTTGTTTTGATTTCATGAATTTACTGATAGCAATAATTTGAAAGCTTTATGTTCAGATAGATCATTGATCAGTTTATGTCTTCTAGTACAAGATTATTGTCGAATCATCCCATCACAGTTAGTTCCTTTCCATTATCTTTTTCATGTTCGTAGACTTTCTGCCTGTGATGTGTTGCTAGTTAGCCAAAGATTAATAACTTTCAATTGTCGGTATCACTTAAACTTAATTATAGATGAAACTATTTGTCAGTTGCTATTTTTTTATGCTCTCTCGTTATTTAGCTTAAGCTATTGTATTATCTTTGATGATCACTTCACATGCACCCCTTGCTAGTATTTGCAAGAGAGTAGATACCTTCTGCAATTGCTCCATTGCTAATTAATTGTGCCTTAATTTCTGCAGCTGCCATGACAGAGCCAGAGTCTTCTAAATCTAGAACAGAAGGGGCCTATGATGTCTTTTTGAGTTTTAGAGGAGAAGATACTCGCAAGACATTTACAGATCATCTATATACAGCCTTAGTCCAAGCAGGAATCCACACTTTTCGAGATGATAATGAACTTCCTAGAGGAGAAGAAATCTCCGATCATCTCCTCAAGGCAATTCAAGAATCAAAGATATCTATAGTTGTCTTTTCAAAAGGATATGCTTCTTCTAGATGGTGTCTTAATGAGCTTGTAGAGATTCTTGAGTGCAAAAATAGGAAAACCGGTCAGATTGCTCTTCCTATATTCTATGACATTGATCCTTCAGATGTGAGAAAGCAGACTGACAGTTTTTCAAAAGCATTTGATAAACATGAAGAACGTTATAAAGAAAAGGTGAAGGAGTGGAGAAAAGCTCTTGAGGATGCGGGAAATCTTTCTGGATGGAATCTCAATGATATGGAAAATGGGTATGCCTTTTCTCTCTAAGATTCACTTGCTGCCATTTATGGAGTCATTACACATTTGATTTTTCAAAGTTAAACAATAAAATATTGTTTTGAGCATATTTAATTAACTTGCTATCAAATGACTTGCCTTTGTCTATGAACAGGCATGAAGCAAAATTTATCCAAGAGATTATCAAGGATGTGTTGAATAAATTAGATCCCAAGCACTTAAATATTCCTAAGCTCCTAGTACGTATTGATCCGCTTGCTCGCAATATTTTTGACTTCCGAAGTACTGCAACAGATGATGTACGCATTGTGGGCATACATGGGATGCCAGGAATAGGAAAGACAACTATAGCAAAAGTTGTATTTAATCATCTCTGCTATGGATTCGAGGGAAGCTGTTTTCTTTCTAATATCAATGAAACATCAAGACAATTTAATGGTCTCGCTCTTTTACAAAAGCAACTTCTTCATGATATTTTAAAACAAGATGCTGCTAACATCAGCAATGTTGATAGAGGAATGGTTCTGATCAAAGAACGGCTTTGTCGCAAAAGAGTTCTTGTTGCTGATGGTGTGTCTCATATTGACCAGCTAAATGCTTTGATGGGAGAGCGAAGTTGGTTTGGTCCCGGAAGTAGAGTAATCATTACAACAAGAGATTCAAGTTTTCTACTTAAAGCAGATCAAACATATCAGATCGAAGAATTGAAACCAGACGAGTCCCTTCAGCTTTTCAGCTGGCATGCCTTTAAGGACACCAAGCCAGTAGAAGACTATATTGAGCTTTCGAAGGATGCAGTTGATTACTGTGGAGGACTTCCTTTAGCTCTTGAGGTTATAGGAGCTTGTCTGTCCGGGAAAAACAAAGACAGATGGAAATCTGTAATTGACAAGTTGAGAAGAATTCCAAACCGCGATATTCAAGGAAAGCTTAGAATAAGTTTTGATGGACTGGACGATGATGAACTGCAAAATGCCTTCCTTGATATTGCATGCTTCTTTATTGGTAGAAAGAAAGAATACGTTGAAAAAGTGCTAGAAGCCCGTTGTGGTTACGATCCAGAAGTTGATTTGGGAACTCTCCGTGAAAGGTCTCTGATTAAAGTTACTGCCATTGGAAAGATAACCATGCATGATCTATTACGAGACATGGGAAGGGAGATCATTCGTGAAAAGTCACCGAAACAACCTGGAGAAAGGAACTGAATTTGGAATCAAGAGGATGCATGGAATGCACTTGACCAGCAAAAGGTAAGAGCTCAATGCATACACGAAAGTATAGTCATGCATATTTTCTTGTCAAGCTTATTAAAAATAATGATATGAAAGTTGTATTGTTTTTGTTTCTAGGGTACGGAAGTTGTAGAGGGTCTTGCACTGGATGTGAGAGCATTAAAAGCTAAATCATTAAACACAGGATCATTTGCAAAAATGAGATGCTTAAATTTACTACAGATCAATGGGGTACATCTCACCGGATCCTTCAAACTGCTTTCTAAAGTGTTGATGTGGATTTGTTGGTTTGAATGTCCTTTGCAATATTTGCCATTTGATTTTACTTTGGACAATCTTGTTGTTCTTGATATGCAATACAGTAACCTCAGAGAATTATGGAAAGGGGAAAAGGTGCGAAACAAACTACAATCCACCAAATTTTTCCAGTATATAATTTATATTTACATGTTATGACTTTATATGATTACTTTTCATTGTTTTTCTCTCTATTTTGACAGATTCTCAACAAGCTGAAAATCCTTAATCTCAGTCATTCTCAGTTCCTAGTTAAAACACCAAACTTACACAGTTCAAGTTTACAGAAACTAAGGTTGGAAGGTTGCTCGAGTTTAGTTGAGGTGCATCAATCTGTTGGAAATTTGAAGAGCCTCATTTTCTTGAATCTAAAGAGATGTCGGAGCCTAAAGATTCTTCCCGAAAGCATTGGTGATGGAAAGTCTCTTAAACGTTTGAATATTTCTGGATGTTCACAACTTGAGAAGTTGCCAGAATGCATGGGTGATATGGAATCCTTAACTGAGCTGCTAGCAGATGGAATTAAAAATGAACTTCTACCTTTATTTGTACATTTAAAGTATGTCAGAAAGTTATCATTGCGTGGATACATTTTCTGTCGGGACTCACCATCACCTACATCCCGGGTTTCCCAAATTTCATCATGGCTTTCACCGTTGTCTACATCCTGGCCTCTACCAGTTTCATCTTCAATCATAGCAAGTACTGTTTTAAATTGGAAACGTTTGCCAACATCTTTCGAATGGAGATCAATGAAATGTCTTAAGCTTTCTAATAGTGGTTTGTCTGATCGCACAACTAACTATGTTGATTTCAGGGGTTTGTCCTCTCTAGAAGAATTGGATCTATCACAAAACAATTTCTCTAGCCTGCCTTCCGGGATCGGCTTCCTTCCCAAGCTTTCGATTTTGAGTGTTCGGGAATGCATCAAGCTTGTATCAATCTCAGATCTTCCCTCAAATTTACACTGTTTGGATGCCTTTCGTTGCAGTTCAATGAAAAGTTTAAGAATTCCAATCCAGTCAAAAAACACACCATCTATGGTTCTCGATAAATGTTATATGTTAGAAGAGATTAAGGGCATCGAAGGTCCAAGTAATAATTACTGGTCTATTGACGTTGATTTCCCCAGTGATTCATCAAATAATTTCCTGAAGAGTCTTGCTGAGGTACTATCTCTGTCTCTCCAGCACACAAATATACACATTAATCAATTAGTTTCTAAAATTTCAGCATTTCTTGAAATCAATATATATATATATATAGGCATTGTGCAATGGTGATTGTGGGTATTTTATTGGCTACTTTCCTGGTAACATGCCAAATTGGTTGAGCTACCGTGGAGAAGGATGTTCATTATCATTTCATATACCTCCAGTTTTCCAAGGCTTGGTTGTCTGGGTTGTTTCTCCATTTGAGGTTGGTAGTAGTGGGAATGACGCCATCGATTACACGGTTATTATAAAAAATAAAAACAACGGTGTTTAATTCTTTGAAGATACACTAACAGTAGGATGCAGTTACCCTCGTAAATGGGTAAGATATATAAGTATAAGTGATATGGCAATGGAAGAATACTGTGGAGATGAGGAATTGGAACTCTATCTGGGGAGCCAGTCCATTGATGGAAGCAAAGTGGTACAGTGTGGGATCCATGTGATAGTAGCAGAGACAGATTCATTTGAAGGGTCAGAGTGGGATCGGGAGATTAACAACATAGAGTCAAGAGATGAGGAGTTGGAACTGCACTTGAATTCGGGGAGAAAAGACATTAATGTGACAGAATGTGAAGTTCATGTGATCAAAGAGTTAGAAGTGGGAAGAGATAGAGTGATGCCTGCATCACGGCCATATCGTCTGCTTCCTCATCATCCCAATTATGGTCTTATAAGAGCGTCTACAACTGCGCAGTGGAAAGCTGATTTGATGCAAAAAAAACCTCTCCAAGTAATAATTTTTGGTAAGAATAAATATTCCCTTTAGTTTTATTTAATTCTATTTAATTTATGAAATTAAATATTATCTTTAATGATTTTTTTTTCTTATTTAATTTTAAAAACATCAATTAATTATTAGCTATAAAATTCCCCCAAAATGCATTAGTTGAATGTTATGGGTGAGACACTGATGGTGCCTACTTGTAAAGGAACAGTCAGGGGAGAAAGGGGACGAGCTGTATTGGAATGGTTTTCACTGGAAAGATTGGCGTCAGTGTTTAGTCATGGTCGCTGTGTAGTAAGATTTACAGAGGATGAAGGAAGATTTGAATCTCTACTTTCAATCAACGTCATTTCTTATTCATCATATTTGCATAAACTGATCCATACGTTCTGTTACATT
>CM031987.1:571184-906099 GCA_018804465.1 Populus tomentosa | reverse complement strand
AACGCCCTCAGGAAATGAAGTTGCTGCGAAGGCAAAGAGAAGGAAGGAGAGCCCTAGAAATTTAGTGATCTTCATATTTGTTGAATATGAGTATTAGTTATCTCAATATTGTGTCTTGTTGATCTTGTGTTGAAACAACGCATGGAGAGCGTATATTTATATGGAGCAAGCATTTGGATTATTTGGAATATAAATTGGAGTGTTTTACTCGTGCTGATTTCCGACAAAACTAGAAATTATAGTCCTAGGGCGACGAGTTGTCGTATAGCAGGTTTTGAGCTCTTGCCGCTTCCATCACTTGCTTACTTGATTTATCCCACAAAAGTGTTTTAATTACTCGTGCTTAAAATTGATCTGATCAATGAAATTAAAATTTTAAATATCTTAAATTTAAATAAATAGACTATACTTTTTTGAAACGACTATCATTTTATTCATTTATCATGTAATGATTGGTGAACTTGACAACTCAAAAATAAACACCATGTATAAAATTGAACAAAACCCACTCAAATAGTCTACTCTATAAATAACTTCAATTAAAACTACTAATTACACCTTCAAATCAAATTTAAGTTGTCAAGCTCATAACCAGTCATTTAAAATGAGATTACATGTCCAAGTATTCTAAAAACGTTTTGGTCCATTTACTTGCTCTAGACACTTCGGGAGACCTGATTTATCAATAATCTAGGTTAGTTTGCTTCAATAACTGGTTTTTTTTAGTTTTAACTCTAGAGTTTTGTTTTTGCACATAAACTATTTTGATCAAATCGTGGTTATTAAGAGATAATTGTTGATATTGGAAGCTGGATTAAGATTTGGTGATTGATTCCCAACATGCCTACGCCTTTGATTTCATGTATCTTGTTAGAAATGAAATTCACATTTCTTGGTTTACTTTGAAAGTTCTTCTTGTTCTTGAGTTTTCTGGCTCTTGATTTGTTTTCGACAAAAAAATTGTGTTTTTGTGTTTTTTGCAAGTTTAATTTGTTTTGAGTTTTGGTTTTGGTTTGTTTTTTTAGGTCAAAGTAATGATCTCCGGTTCAACTTATGGTTGAACTAAAGATTGCAGGTCAACCCAATTTGATCAAAATCAAGTTATGGGTGGTGTTATGGTGGCCATGGTGGTTGTGGTGGTTTAAGGTGAAGGGACAATGGTAGTTAGCAAACGGGGTTCGCTAAATGAGGAGGTGAGGGGGTTTCGTGGTTTTGTTTGGATGAAAAATGGTAAGGGTGGTGGTGGCGGCGGCATTTTTTCAAAGAAGATGAGAGTGAGTGAAACGTGAGGGAGGGAGACTGTAAAAAAATATTTCTTATGTTTATGTGTGTGGATCTTGTTTGAGAAGATGAGGAAGGGCACTATAACATTTAACAATTTGACCAACAAAGTTTTTCCATCGACGTGAGATTACCATTCCGTCAGTGAAAATTGTACCGCCTAACTCACTAATAGAATGTGTCCATCGGTATGCCATTCGTTGGTAATTCCATATATGTAGGTAGAAAAAAATTTAAAAACCGATGGTTTTACAGACGGAAAATGCACGCTATAAAAATTACCTGTTGAAATTATATTAATGAAATTATTTCTCTGATGATAATGGAATGTGCATTAATTATTTCCCAATTTTCTTGAAAATACCGACGAAATGAGACCACTAGTAACTCCATCCGTGACAATTAAAAAATATTTTTAAAATTAAAATTTTATAGAATAATAAAAAAAAGAAAATATCTAAAAAAATTAAATTGTATAAAATTGATGTAAAAATAAACTTGGATAATATAAAATCCAAATATTCATTACAAATATATTTTTACAAATAAAAATTAAACTAGAACAATGACGGTGCTGGAGGAGAAGGAGGAGGTTGGTCATTCCTAGGACCATACGGTCAAAAAAGGGTCGCACACATACCACCCATCTGTGATCTCATATCCACGACCACTTGGCGAAGTTGTTCATAATTTACCAAGACTTGCTCATATTGTTTGGTGAGATGAGCCATGTATTGCAAGGGAACGACCTTTTGAGATTAGGGACTTGATATAGATTAAGAGCTTCCAACGGTTGAAACAATACGGGTCGCCCGCAAGTTCTTAACTATAGTGTTGGAGAATCCGTACATCTGATTTCTTGCAGATCCACCTGATGATCCTGCCTCCATCCACAAATCCGGATTGAAATCCAGGCGGGGCTAAGGATCGTCCCCATATCTCTCCCTCAACCGGTTGTTATATGTCGACTAAAAATAAAAACTAAAATTAGAAAATTCAATTCAAGAAATAATAAATTACGAAAGAAAATGTTTTAATGAATATACCATGAAGTGTTGATCGCGGTTGTTGACAAAATGTTGCGCTCCTTTTAGGCGGTCTTCACTATGCACGTCTATCTCCATAAAAAGCTCCATTAGGCTCGGCTCACGTCCACGAGTTGTAGCTTGTAAGAAAAAAATATTACAAGTTAAATATATTTATAAATAACAACAAATTAATTATTGCAATTAAAATTAATTGTACCATCTGCTTCACTTGTGCAATGAATGGAATAGAGTTGCTGGTTTGAGTGATAATCGAACCATGAATCTGCTGATTTCGGTTCTCGGCACCGGACTGTGAGCATCGTGTGAACCGCTCGAATGTCATGTGCTAAATATATTGCGCCCATACATTCTCAAGGATTATTGGAGGCCTAAATTCCTTATGAAACACCAAGTCATTCTAGCCTAGTAGAGCGTCTTCTATAGCATATTTTTAGGCTTTTTCGCCTCATACCAAGAGTCACGCAACCTACATGATACAAATCAAATGTATTTCATATGAGTTAATGGCAAATAAGATTTTAATATATACATTTAAATAAAAATATCGTATTATTTTCGATGTTATCTAGTTCCAGTGTGATTCTCCCAGACCCTCCTCATAACATTATCATTTGCGCTATACCACATGAATTTGTTTTGTGTACAAAAAATAAATCAATAGTTTCAATATAACATAAAAAATAGTTAAGATTTTAAGTTAACACTAACATCAAATCTTCTAAAACGTGTATCGATATGATGTTTTCAATCAGGAGGTTTGGAAACCCGGCTCATTAAAACAATAGAATTTTCATCGATGATTTAAACACCAATATTATTACTCGGGTGGCCCTAATATTTGTGAACCTGGAAATTAATAAAATTAATGAAATATGACTTGTTCACAAATTGTTAAACACAAACTAACTCAAATGTTCAAACTTGCAAATATATGCCACAGACTACTTGATTTTATAATGTTTCTAATCATAAAATAGAGAAAATTAAACAAATTATCCCTATATATTTAATTAACATTTATACTACAAATTTAACAATAACAATTAAAATCTAACAAAACAATAAAACATTAAAGCAATATATACAATAAAATTGAGATGAAACAATAAAAATTAATCCTATATATTCAATCAACATTTATAGTACAAATTTAACAATAACAATTAAAACTCAACAAAACAATCAATCATTATTGCAATAAAAACAATAAAATAGGCAACATATTAATACCAAAACAACTATAGGTTTTATGAATGAAGAATGCTTACCTTAATAGGGTGTTTACTTTTAAACTTTATCTATGTACAATATATAAAAAGTATATATATATATATATATTGTTAATAAAACAAAGAAAAGAAAAAAAAAGTCATCAAGTAAATTGAATCACAATACATACCTTTTAAATTGAAGATGAAGCTAGAATTAGAGATTGGAGAGAATTTGAGCAAAGAGAGAGAGAATTGTGAAGTTTGCAAATGAGAGGAAAAAAAGAACTGAAGGCATTCTCGCTGGGTTTTATACTACCTTTTTACTAATGGAATCACTGAAAAAATATTATTTTTAATTAATCCATCGGTGATTCCCTCCGTAAATTCATCTTGAAATTTTGTTTTTGCACTAAAATTTTCAAAAAAAACCCTCCATATTTTTTGCAGTCTGTCGGTAATTTCCTTACTAATTTAAAATAGTACACACGATCAGAAATGCATTGATTACCCATGATTTGGGATACGCAATTTGTCATTAATTTTATTAGTAACCTGCAAATGACTTAGAGGACTTTAATTGACATCACCGACCGACATGGGATGTGAATAGTTCCATTTGCCTCTAGAATACACCAATGGATACAAACCGTTGGTGTTTCCATCGATGATGTGGGAACAATTCCCTTCAAGTCCACCCCTTATTACAAACACCATTGTTACATCTTTCTTCCATGCTCATATTTTTCAGTATGAAACACATATCCATTGAGAAAATGCATGTTGTAGCACTTCACTTTTCTTTCGGAATCCAGATTTAGTAAAGATAATGAAGCACAAGTATTTCTTCTCATTTGACAAACCTTGTACATCAAGTACACTAAAAAACAATAAACAAGAATTATATAATGAAATTAAGTACCATGATAGATAATGAGTTTATGATAGTACTTGCATGTGTTTTGAACCACGTGGTAAATTGTTCATATTGTAATCCAAAGATTTGAGATTCGGTCAGTTGTGAATTATTAACAGTAAATATTGTCGATGTTACTTACAAGGTTTTCAAAAATGTTTAAGTTTATGATTTACAATAGATAAATGATCCATTTATAACAAAGTTTAAGTAGTATATATACTTAATGAATAAAAGGTCTCAGTTCATCGCAGTTAAATAACACATAATTATTTGCTTGTTTAAATTCTATTTTAGACAAATATCTTCCCTTTATAACATTTTTAGGTGTAGGTCATCCATGATTTGAGAATATTGCCAACTTCCCACTCGAAGGCACTTCACCACCATCATTATGTCGTGGAACACAATTGATTCTCATTCTTAAATGAGGCTTGAAACAATATTAGATAAATGTTGAGATCTCCTCAATAGTATAGACCTCATATATCAAAGACTCAACTTGTGCTTTGCTCTTAATCTTTTTCTTAAGATTGAACAAGTACATGCATGGAATTAAACAAATATTTTATATTAAAAAAAACAATAAAAATACATTAATAATCACATGCATCAAGGTTATGACAGAGGTGATTGGTCTTTCACTATGGAAGCTCTTAAAAAATACTTTGCTTAATCTAGTTGTGGGTCAAATCAAAACTAGAAAACTTCTGCTTACTATATCAAAAATCAAACTTAATATCATCGTATTCTGACACCACGTCATGCAATTCTTCATTAGAAAGACATGGAGGGTGCAACATCCTTCTCAACTCTGCCAACAAAAAAATATTTTCTGTTTTTTCTGTATATATTATTTGTTACAAGAAACGTTAGTGGTAGGGGTGATCATTTTCGGTTCGGTTCGGTTTTTATCCAAAAAAGTAACCAAAACAAAAAATTTCAAAATTGAAAAATTCTAACCGGAACCGAACCAAAACCAGTTAAACCAACCGATTTCGGTTCGGTTTTGTTCGGTTAATTTAACATAAAAACCGAAAAACCTGAATTTTTTATTTGGGTTTTTTTGGGCTTTCTTGAGCTCGTTTTGGGCTTTCCGATAACATTTTTAATGGGCTTGTCATTGATGTTAATATTATTTCATTTTATTACATGATTCTATAATATATTTAATTTTTTTTATCACTAAATATTTTTTTATATTAAATTATTGGTGCCAAAATCATGTCTAAAATTAATTAAAAGTATTTCTAATATTTGTGTTTTCTTAATATTTGTATTTTGAACCCTCCTGCATCATATTTTAAATTACAAAGCACTGCTTTTAAAAAAAAACTTAAACAACAAATAACTTTGTCATAAAAAAAAAACACTTCATAAAAAAATATAAATCTTCATTGTGCACAACATCCCAATCAAGAGCAAATCAAGATAACAAGAATATTGCACTTTGATTTCTTAATAACATTGACATCAAAACCTGAAATTATAACAAGATAAAATAAATTAGAATATATAAAAATAAAAGATAGTATTTTACCATCAAACTAATTTTTAAACTAATTATCATCTGTTTTTTAATATAACTTTCCATCAAATTATATAAAATAAAAAATTAAATATTTTAGATAAATAAAAATTAAAAATATTAGATGATTGTGATTTAATTAACAAATCATAAAAACAAAATAAAATGTGTAAAAAAACTTACCAGGCTGTAACATTAATAACAAATAGTTACAATACTGCACTTTGAAATTGCGAGAAGAAAAACTCTTACTCTCAGATCTAATAAAACATTTCAAATTAGATGTGTTCAAATGATTCCCACTTCTTTCCATAACAGGAACATCATTTCCTCCTTTCACTGCATCAATTGCTTTCCAATTCATCCTACCAAAAATAGGTTAAGCGCAAAGAAATAATTAACCAAACATTTGTAAGCAAACCAATGGAGCACCGACACAATGAGCCATCAACAGCAAAAAGTTGACATACATCCACACAAACAAGCCCTCATAGTTCCAAGTTTGCAGGATTAAATAGATAAAAACACAGCACCTTTCATCTTCAAACATGGCCAACTCGTATTTAAATACTATTTCATAACAGCCCAAATACACCAACACGCACATGACCCTTGTCGCACCCGACATCGCGGCGGCCCTAAAAATAATTCTCTCTCTTGAATTAATTATGGAAAAAGAACAGATTCTGGCATCCGGTTCTTTTAGGGAGAAATGTCTTGTTTGAGGAGTCGCCACCTAGTATTATGGTCACTAGGAACCCTAACTGGTCAACAGAGATTCTATGACTCGGGATTGGTTACGTAAAAGGGAAGATATTATCACCCCTTAAACGTTCTGCCTAAGGCAGACTGCATTGCTGGTTTTGTCTTAAATTGCTAAATTTTTATTGGTTTATGTTGTGATAATTTGTTTAAATATTCCTGACTCTGGCGCCAGTGAATATTCGAGCTCGAATAATTCCAACTCTGGCGTTGATAAAAATTCGTAGCTACGAAAAAATTAGATTAATGTTTTTTTATTCCCTACTCTAGCGCTAGTGAATAAATAAAAATAAATTTATTTTTTACGCATGCACATATTTTTTATTTTTTAGCTAAATAAAATAAAAATACAACGAATAAAAATAATATAAATTTAAACTGGTATTTTTATTCCTGACTCTGGCGTCAGTGAATAAACCAATAAATTTACATTATTTTTATTCATGCATACACATTTTTTATTTTTTTATTTTTCTGCTTTTTATTTTTCTATTTTTTCTATTTTTTTGTATTTTTTGAGCTGGGCCCAGCTCAGCCCACATGGGCTGGGCTGGACCCAGCCAGTGACCCAGCTGGGCAAAAAATGAAAGAAAGCAAGAAATGAATTAAAATCTAAAGTGAACAGTAACCGGTGATTTAAAAATGAAAAGCGGGGAAAGATAAGATTACTTACCTGGCGCTGCACTTGAAGATGAGGATGACGGGGATGGAGGATTGTCCGGCTGATGCTATTTTCTCCTCCTCTTTTTTTCTTGGTGTTCCTCTGTTGGCGTCTTCGTCCTCCTGTGTTCCCTTCGTGTCCTGGGTTCTGAAGTCGAGGGCGAAGCTTGGTGCGCTGGCTTTTTCTCCGATTGCTTCTCCCCTGTCTCTGCGTATTATTTCTCTGGATTTATACTCTGTTTCTCTGGTTCTGTTTCGTTCTTCTCTGTGTTCCCGTCCCTCTCCTCTATTTCTGGTTTTCTCTCTTCGTGTTTTTCGTCTCTGTTTCGTCCAAAATCCCTTGTTTTCCTCTCTGGTTTTCAGTGTTCTCTCCACTGGTTCCTAGCCTTCTCCCCTGGGTTTCTCTTCTGCTCAGGACAAAGGAGATGGTGATAAAAGCATGACGTTCTGCCGGTTGAACGTGAGCTCCCTCTGGTTTTTCTTTGTTTTTTTTGTTTAGTTTCTCCCCTCTATCCTCGGTTCTGTCTTTTTTTTCTCCCCCTCTCCCTTGCCGTGCATGGCTTTCTTTCTTTCTCTCTGTTTTTTTTTTCTCCCTTCTCCCTCTTGCTCTCTCATCTTCTCTGGCTTTATAGCCAGGGAATGCCAAGCATCTCTGCAATTGAAACGGCTTCAAAGCCATTACTGCAGAAACCGTTCCTGTGGAAGGAGACGAAGAAGGCGATGGTTGGTTTCTAGAAACGGCGCCGTTTGTGTGATGGGAATGGTCATTTGCAATCTAGTCACTGAAGTTCTGAAATCATGCAATCAAGCCCCTGGATAAAATGTCATTGGATCCTTGTATTGCTGCGCCATTTTCAAGCTGGTCCTTGGATTTTAAGTTTTGCAATTTGGACCCCAATTAAACTCTAAACTTTGATATTCTTCAATTAAGTCCCTAATTTCATCAATTAAATCCAAAGTCCAATTAAGTCTCAAAACTTATCGATTCTCCAATTAAACCCTTAATTGGATTAATTAAATTAATTCTAAGCTTAATTAAGTCTCAAAACTTATCAATTCTCCAATTAAACCCTTGATTGGATGAATTAAATTAATTTCAAGCTTAATTAAATCTCAAAACTTATTAATTCTCCAATTAAGCCCTTAATTGGATTAATTAAATTAATTCCAAGCTTAATTAGATTAATTCCAAAGTTTAATTAAACCCCAAAAACTTCCAATCATGTTGCCCTTAACCCAAATTTTAATTCATTCTTCATTTATTTCATTTTACTTGTTTTCATCATTATTATTATTATTTTTATCATCATTTTTTATCCTTTTCAGTAAATAAAATAATAAAAATAAAAATGGTCAAAATTTAGGTTATGACAGTTGCCCCCTCTTTATAATATTTACTATGAAAAGATATTAGAAAATTGCATTTTCTTTTAACTTTGTGTAGTAAATTTATAAAGAAAAGTAGATAGAGAAAATTTTTTTTTGAAAACTTTGAAAACAGTAGATTGATACCTGACCTTTACAAAGAGATGTAGAAATCAAGAAACAAGTCATTTGGAAGACGACCCACATTGTTTGTTTTTTGTTTTGTTTTGTTTTGTTTTGTTTTTTTTTTTTTTTGAAAACAGTAAATTGACACACGACCTTTACAGAGGGGAAATTAAGAAATTTGGAAGACGACCCACCTTTTTTTTTTTTTTAATGGATCAAATTGTTTTGGGCAACCTGCCCGATGATAAAAGAAACGCGAAGAATTTCGCGAATGGTCTAATTGTTCAAGGCGACCTGCCCGATGATTGAAAAAAAAATACGAGGATAATTTTATTTTAGGATGGTCACATTGTAATGGGTTACCTGCCCAGTTGGTATATTGTAATGGGTTACCAACCCAGTTGGTCACATTGTAATGGGTTACCTGCCCAGTTGGTAAATTGTAATGGGTTACCAACCCAGATGGTCACATTGTAATGGGTTACCTGCCCAGTTGGTAAATTGTAATGGGTTACCAACCCAGATGGTCACATTGTAATGGGTTACCTGCCCAGTTGGTATATTGTAATGGGTTACCAACCCAGGTGGTCACATTGTAATGGGTTACCTGCCCAGTTGGTCACATTGTAATGGGTTACCTGCCCAGTTGGTATATTGTAATGGGTTACCAGCCCAGGTGGTCACATTGTAATGGGTTACCTGCCCAGGTGGTCACATTGTAATGGGTTACCTGCCCAGTTGGTATATTGTAATGGGTTACCAGCCCAGTTGGTCACATTGTAATGGGTTACCTGCCCAGTTGGTAAATTGTAATGGGTTACCAACCCAGATGGTCACATTGTAATGGGTTACCTGCCCAGTTGGTAAATTGTAATGGGTTACCAACCCAGATGGTCACATTGTAATGGGTTACCTGCCCAGTTGGTATATTGTAATGGGTTACCAACCCAGGTGGTCACATTGTAATGGGTTACCTGCCCAGTTGGTCACATTGTAATGGGTTACCTGCCCAGTTGGTATATTGTAATGGGTTACCAGCCCAGGTGGTCACATTGTAATGGGTTACCTGCCCAGTTGGTCACATTGTAATGGGTTACCTGCCCAGTTGGTATATTGTAATGGGTTACCAGCCCAGGTGGTCACATTGTAATGGGTTACCTGCCCAGTTGGTATATTGTAATGGGTTACCAGCCCAGGTGGTCACATTGTAATGGGTTACCTGCCCAGGAAGAAAAATACGAGGATTTTTTTCAAAGATTGTATGATAGGGCTCGATGGCGCACTATTCAAGAGATGGAAGCTCGAAGGAGATGAGGGCTCGAAGGCGCACTCAAAAGAAGGTAGGATAGGAAATGCACTACCTTTGATGGTCGAGAGCTCGAAGGCATGCTCGAAAAGAAGCAAGGGCTCAAAGGCGCGCTTGAAAAGGAAGGTAGGGTTAGGAAACACAATACCTTGGATGATCAAGGGCTCGAATGCGCACTTGAAAGAGGTGGAAAAATACAAGGATTTTTCAGGTGGCCTAATTCTCATAGGCGGCCTGCCCAGGATAAAAAATTCTCAAAAGTGAAAAATTTTCAAAAGCAATTTCAATCTTGGCCATTTCAAGTTGGCCTTCCACTTGATGGATTCTGTTGGAATTTTCTCATATGAAATTTGCAAAACTCATTGTTCAATGTCTCGAAGTTTAGATGATATGCATGCATCTTTACCTGTTTTGAAATATAGGCCCCCATTTCTTTTTAGTCTTCTTGTTGCTTGACTGATGAGGACTTGCTACCTCTGATTCAGGTCATCTTTGTCGCTTGGCTTCTAGCCCACTCGAGTTAGCCCATGTAAATCTATTTCCAGATTTGTTTGCACAACTCAACCTTTGTGGTGCCCATCGTGACCCACTTGCTTGTTAGAGATTTTCTATCTCGTCAAATAATTTGAAAGGGTCACTCACTACTCCTCGTTTCACTGCTAAAAACATTCGGTGTCACTTACTGAAAGGATCAAACTGTCTTTCGTAAACCAAAATGCCCCCTTGTCTTGTTGTAAGGAATGATAGATTTTCCTTAAACACAATGCTGCCCCCTTGTAATGGTCATTGCCCTTAAGTGTGCTTTGCCAACGACTCAGACAAATAATGGTTTTAAAAGACCATTCTCTCATTTCTCTTTTTGTTCATTTTGGTGAAGGAATATGGGTCTAGAATGAATCCTGAAATCTTGATCTTGCATTTTGAAAACAAAAATTATTTCGATGTGAATCTAAAACAATTTGCTTTTGAAATCTCGCAACTCCTTGGTTATTTTCTTTCTTGGAAAAGAGGTTATTTGCTTTTGTGTTTGGCAATGAGATCTTCAGTGAAAATACCTCATGAGATGACCTTTTGTTTCAAAGTGAAGGGCTTGAGAAAAAGCTCGAGGTTTTGTATGAGAAAAATTTGTCTCTTTTTGAATAATTCATTTTTATCAATATGAATAATAATGAGTAGTTTATTCTTGATGTCATGAATCTTATGAAAAAGTATTCTTTGCATTTTGAGAGCATTGTTTATTGTTCCAGGTTGCTTGCTTGCTTGATTAGAAAGGACTTATACAGGTACGTAACGTAGGCTGTGGTTTTTGGCTATGAAAGAAATGGATTCATAAGGCTCAAAGAGTATTTCAGGGTTTCAAAGACTGAAGATCACGATCAATAGTTTGACTTTTGGCGTCATTCATATTTTCTTTTGCCGCTCTTCTTTGATTTGCCCCTCTTTTTTCTTTTTCATAGCTTTGCTAGAGCATACTCATTTTATCTTGGTTATCACTTTTTCTTGTGATTTGGGCATGCCCCCTAGCATTTGAGTTTCTTAGACTCTTTTGCCTCTTGGCTTTCTCACGGCTTTATCATCTTTCTTGATCATCGAATTTCACTTGCCCCTTACTTTTTTTCTTGTGATGTGGGCATGATCCCTAGCATTTGTGTTTCTTGGGCTCTTTTGCCTTTTGGCTTTCTCACGGCTTTATCATCTTTCTTGATCATTGAAATTTCACTTGCCCCCAGTGTAGGGTGTGATCTTAATCGGGATTTTTTATGAAAGAAAAAATTATTCAGGCTCAAAAAGGGATCGCAAAGGATGTATTTATTTCAGAACGTGAAAGGAATAACAAAGATGGCCTTTCCTCATTTCAAGCGCAAGCAGCTATGATCAATAAACTTTGACCTCATCTAGTGTGATGGTTTAGTCTTTGCAAAGATGTAATTCATGAGTTATGAGCAACAAGTTCACTACATACCATTATTCATACATTTAAAAACACATGATTCAAGAGTCATAGGGTAAGGGTATTTATTCATTTCTTTTTTCTTTCTTTTTAGAGTTTGGTCACCTTTATAAAGGAGTTGCTTAATTCAATTGTCATTCTACAAGTAGAATGTCAAAAATATCATTTTTGAATAAACATCAAATTATTTTTTGAAATCAAAATGCCAGATCAATTTTTTTCAAAACTCCAATAGGGAAACTGATTTTTGTTAAAAGAGATGAATTGCGTTTATGAGATTGCACAAGGCTTCAAAGATGTGTTTGTGAATCTTTATAAGAAAACTCTCTCAGAAAAAAAATGAATAATGATAATCGTAAACATGATTGAATGACAAACTCATTATTTCATTGAAATTTTGAAAAATAAGTTCAACAAGAAAGAACTTATGACAACATCTTGGGTTGTGAATACTGGCATGATAACATATAAAGGGGCTAAACATTTAGCGATCATTGATTGGAATTTCTTGAATCTTTCAATCATTCATTCTCCTCGACAGGGCATCTTTTCAACAGTCAATTGAAATCAAATGTAGATCATTCTCGACCTAATATCACCATAGCTTTATCTTCAAGATAGTTGATTTCTGAGAGTTGGTGTGAAGCAATTAACTATAGGAATGATAAGTGTCTTGGCAACCATCTTCAGTGAAACTGTTCTTCTCAGTCGGGTTAGCAATCTTACCTAACCTGATGGCTTGTTCAATCCTCTCCGCTATAACAACCAAGTCAGTAAAATGTTGTGCAGAGCTTCTAACCAGGTACTCAAAGTATGGAGCTTTAAAGGTGTTGGAAAATA
Organism: Populus tomentosa; assembly: GCA_018804465.1. Classification (NCBI taxonomy): domain Eukaryota; kingdom Viridiplantae; phylum Streptophyta; class Magnoliopsida; order Malpighiales; family Salicaceae; genus Populus; species Populus tomentosa. The sequence goes on along the minus strand of CM031987.1, from coordinate 893,107 downwards.
AATTGATCATCTCTTTTTCCAACATGGGAGGATTAACTTGTGCAGCTACCTCACTCCATCTCCGGGCGTATTCTCTTATGGACTCCTTGTTGTTCTTCTCCATAGCTTGCAAGCTTAAACGATCAGGACCCACGTCTATATTGAACTTATATTGCCTCATGAAGGCATCAACTAAGTCCTTCCATTTTTTAACCTTGGTATTGTCCAACCGCATATACCAGGTGAGGGCAGCGTCACTCAAGCTGTCTTGGAAGAAATGAATCAGCAATTTCTCATCATCAACCACCTCAGCCATTTTGTTGCAGTACGCTTTGAGATGAGTTATAGGGCATTGAGTTCCCGTATATTTGACAAATTCTGGCACTCTAAACTTTTTGGGAATGACAACGTTGGGCACCAAACACATATTGACAGCTTTCACCAGGTCACACAAATGGTTTCCCTCAATTGCCCTTATCCTCTTTTCTAGGGTAGTCCATTTTTCCAAACCCTCTTCTCTCACCATCTTGCCCTTTTGAGATTCTTTCTCAATAGAATCAATGGTAGACGAAATTCTTGAGGGGTATACTGGCTGGAAATGCATAGCTTGTTGAAATTCAGATGACTCCCTATTTGCCCCCAGATTCTGTGGATCGAAATGAGTTACATGCATATCTCCAGGCTGAGCTATAAGTGTTGCTTTTCCGGATTTATCTCTCAAGGCCTGCTCGAGTAGACTAGTAAGCCTTGCGACTTCTTCCTTAAGATTGTTCACCTCTTTTTGATGTTGGGCTTCCAACTGGGCTCTTTCTTCATTTTCCATTTGTCTTTTTCTCGAACGAGTGTTATAGATGGGTTTCAATAGGGAACCTATATTTCAACCTGCTAAATGTAAATCATGCAATTATGCAAAAATGCTGATGCAATTAAAAAATGCGTATGAAATGCGGACTTGCCCTTCACGGGGTGACAACCTAATAGAAAGATTCTATTTATTTAGTGCATCAAGGGGTTGGTCATTATCTAGTCTCAAAGGGTCTCTCGCATGCTCAGTGATCGTCCTTGAAAAGGTCGATATGAGGCTTACAAGTAGTGTGAAGATAGAGGCCCTGAGTAATATCAGTTTGGCATATCAACCACTTCCAAGTAAACAATCAAGCGAGAGTTGGATGGTTTCACGAGTCTTACCCAGGCTAAAGCCATTGGGGTACCGTTACTTTCCCACTTATCCTAGGTTGTAAAGTGTGTGCTTCCAAAGTGATGCATGACAACATAAATAAGAATGCATGCTAAAACAGTAAATGCAGGAAAAATAAACAAATAAACACAACAACAACAACAAAAAATAGCAATAATAAGACAAAAGACAAAGCTTAATCCTAAGTCCCCAGCGGAGTCGCCATTCTGTCGCACCCGACATCGCGGCGGCCCTAAAAATAATTCTCTCTCTTGAATTAATTATGGAAAAAGAACAGATTCTGGCATCCGGTTCTTTTAGGGAGAAATGTCTTGTTTGAGGAGTCGCCACCTAGTATTATGGTCACTAGGAACCCTAACTGGTCAACAGAGATTCTATGACTCGGGATTGGTTACGTAAAAGGGAAGATATTATCACCCCTTAAACGTTCTGCCTAAGGCAGACTGCATTGCTGGTTTTGTCTTAAATTGCTAAATTTTTATTGGTTTATGCTGTGATAATTTGTTTAAATATTCCTGACTCTGGCGCCAGTGAATATTCGAGCTCGAATAATTCCAACTCTGGCGTTGATAAAAATTCGTAGCTACGAAAAAATTAGATTAATGTTTTTTTATTCCCTACTCTAGCGCTAGTGAATAAATAAAAATAAATTTATTTTTTACGCATGCACATATTTTTTATTTTTTAGCTAAATAAAATAAAAATACAACGAATAAAAATAATATAAATTTAAACTGGTATTTTTATTCCTGACTCTGGCGTCAGTGAATAAACCAATAAATTTACATTATTTTTATTCATGCATACACATTTTTTATTTTTTTATTTTTCTGCTTTTTATTTTTCTATTTTTTCTATTTTTTTGTATTTTTTGAGCTGGGCCCAGCTCAGCCCACATGGGCTGGGCTGGACCCAGCCAGTGACCCAGCTGGGCAAAAAATGAAAGAAAGCAAGAAATGAATTAAAATCTAAAGTGAACAGTAACCGGTGATTTAAAAATGAAAAGCGGGGAAAGATAAGATTACTTACCTGGCGCTGCACTTGAAGATGAGGATGACGGGGATGGAGGATTGTCCGGCTAATGCTATTTTCTCCTCCTCTTTTTTTCTTGGTGTTCCTCTGTTGGCGTCTTCGTCCTCCTGTGTTCCCTTCGTGTCCTGGGTTCTGAAGTCGAGGGCGAAGCTTGGTGCGCTGGCTTTTTCTCCGATTGCTTCTCCCCTGTCTCTGCGTATTATTTCTCTGGATTTATACTCTGTTTCTCTGGTTCTGTTTCGTTCTTCTCTGTGTTCCCGTCCCTCTCCTCTATTTCTGGTTTTCTCTCTTCGTGTTTTTCGTCTCTGTTTCGTCCAAAATCCCTTGTTTTCCTCTCTGGTTTTCAGTGTTCTCTCCACTGGTTCCTAGCCTTCTCCCCTGGGTTTCTCTTCTGCTCAGGACAAAGGAGATGGTGATAAAAGCATGACGTTCTGCCGGTTGAACGTGAGCTCCCTCTGGTTTTTCTTTGTTTTTTTTGTTTAGTTTCTCCCCTCTATCCTCGGTTCTGTCTTTTTTTTCTCCCCCTCTCCCTTGCCGTGCATGGCTTTCTTTCTTTCTCTCTGTTTTTTTTTTCTCCCTTCTCCCTCTCGCTCTCTCATCTTCTCTGGCTTTATAGCCAGGGAATGCCAAGCATCTCTGCAATTGAAACGGCTTCAAAGCCATTACTGCAGAAACCGTTCCTGTGGAAGGAGACGAAGAAGGCGATGGTTGGTTTCTAGAAACGGCGCCGTTTGTGTGATGGGAATGGTCATTTGCAATCTAGTCACTGAAGTTCTGAAATCATGCAATCAAGCCCCTGGATAAAATGTCATTGGATCCTTGTATTGCTGCGCCATTTTCAAGCTGGTCCTTGGATTTTAAGTTTTGCAATTTGGACCCCAATTAAACTCTAAACTTTGATATTCTTCAATTAAGTCCCTAATTTCATCAATTAAATCCAAAGTCCAATTAAGTCTCAAAACTTATCGATTCTCCAATTAAACCCTTAATTGGATTAATTAAATTAATTCTAAGCTTAATTAAGTCTCAAAACTTATCAATTCTCCAATTAAACCCTTGATTGGATGAATTAAATTAATTTCAAGCTTAATTAAATCTCAAAACTTATTAATTCTCCAATTAAGCCCTTAATTGGATTAATTAAATTAATTCCAAGCTTAATTAGATTAATTCCAAAGTTTAATTAAACCCCAAAAACTTCCAATCATGTTGCCCTTAACCCAAATTTTAATTCATTCTTCATTTATTTCATTTTACTTGTTTTCATCATTATTATTATTATTTTTATCATCATTTTTTATCCTTTTCAGTAAATAAAATAATAAAAATAAAAATGGTCAAAATTTAGGTTATGACAACCCTTAAAAATCCCATCTTTTTCAACACACAAAGCTCAATCATCCGAAAAAACACCACCTAAGATCCAAAAATCTAAACTTTATCAACACCCAATACACAACCATCTAAAACAAACAAAACTCAGCACTCAAAAAACCATATAAAAACGTAAAAGAGAGTTACTTACTTGATAAGATCTTGTAACTGTTGAGCTTTAGTGTTCACAAATCTCAAATACACATATCACACTACAGAGCATATGTTAAGAAAAACATAGATTGATAGGAAAAAAAAATTGTACCTGTTGTGACAAGATTCAAGGTCAAGTCGGGTGTGAGAGAGGGAGCTCAGGGAGGTGAGTGGTTTGCTAGATTTGGAGGTTAGGTCGGGTCAGGTTGGGTGTCATGCTCGTTTGGGAGAGTGGGAAAGGGATATGGCTGGCTTGTCCAGATTTGTTATTTTTTATCTAGTTTGTGAGGGTTGAGAAGGGGCGGCTAGACAACTAAGAGTGTGCGAGATTTTAAGATTGAGAGTTTGAGACTTGAGAAAGATGAAAGATCTGTTAATTTGAGATCTGAATCAGTGAGTTGTGATTTTGTGAATTTGTGAGGGTTGAGAGGGGGCGGCTGGACGCAGAGGTCAAGTATTACTTGCTAGGGTTAAGAATTTTTGTATTTATAGTACCCCTTAATTGAACCGGTTCGGTTCGGTTGGGGTTTGGTCGGTTTCAGGTTTCTTAAACCGAAACCGAACCGAACCGAACTGTTTTTTTTTAAAAATAATCGGTTTTATCGGTTTGTTTTTTCGGTTCGATTTTTTAGGTTATTTTTTTCTCGGTTTTCTCGGTTTAATCGGTTTCTCGGTTTTTTTGCTCACCCCTAGTTAGTGGTAGTAAGAAAAAGACGTTTTACCCCTATTTATTAGCATGAAGCCTTGTTGTTTTCCATACAGTATGGACATTCTAGTTTTCCATGCGTGATCCAACTAGAAACCATTCCATAAGAAAATTTTGTATTCTCGATACATCATAAGTCAAAGCTTCGGAGGACCACAACTGTGTCAACTAATCAATCAATGGTCGAAGACAAACATATATATTCAGGACCGAACTATTAAGATTGAGTATGACTAAAGATAAAAACATGAACTTCGACGTCATGTACATCCTCGGTGGTAAATTGTAAACCGCAAGTATAACTGACGAATAACAATAAAAAGAAACAAATGACTCGAATGGGTTGAGTCCGTTGTACACAACCCAGGATTGATCAATAATAATAAAATGGGCTTGTTAGTAGCTGAACAAGTTGGATACATAATTGAGTTTTGAATTTTTTTAGAAAGACACTGAAAATATCAAAAATAAAACAAATTTATCAAGAAAATCTTTTTTGGATTTTTTTTTTGTATTTTGCAATTCTTTTGGTTTTTTTTTTCAAAGTAAAAAAATGTGGTTGTGACATTCTTATTATTTCACCTTCTAGTTCATGTGTTGAATGAGTGCAAAGATTTGGAATATTTGTTACAGTTAATTACGCGTGGTCCTCTTGTTCGACAAAACTACAAACTATTGTCCTATGGGACCACTTTGCATAGTGAGCCATCCCACAAAACTTGTTTTAATCGTGCTGATCAAATAGGTTAAAAGTTTCGGGACCACTTGGCGGACGTGAATAACTATAAGTAATAGGTATTGTGATTATTGTTCTTACTCTCTTTTTTATTTTATTTTTTTGCCCCAAATAAACAAGAAGAAGAAGAAGAAGAAGGAAAGAGAAAACATAAAAAAAAAATGAAAATATGTTGAAAGAATATCAAAACATTTACCAGTAAGAAGAGTATATTTGAATGCCTGGAGAATTGCTAAAGATTGGTTGAGGAGGATCAAGCATGTAAAATTAAAAATTTAACAGTTTATTTTTGATTGATTAAAGCTCTATTGACAAAGAAGATTCAACTTGATGAGAGAAATTAAAAATGGGATGTTTAGGGCTCAATAGATTTTATTTTAAGGTTTAACTGATTTACTGAGGGCCTAGCTGCAAGAAAAATTGATTTGTTAATCAATTTAGACTTTAATTTGAAGAAATTAAAGCCTGGGGGTTGAATTGAAATTTTTGAAGAGTTAATTTGATCAAATCAGGGGCTTAATTGCATAAATATAAAAGTTTGATAGGCAATTAGAAACTTGATTGAAAAAATAAAAAAACCAAGGACCAAACTAGAAAAGGTAAGTGAATGTAGGGGTTGAATTGACCAAATCAGGAACCAAATTAAATAGATTGGATGTGTATTGATCAATTGAGAGTCAAAATACAAGCGGGGATTGCCGAACCCACATATATATAAACAATTCAAAAAAACAAAAAAGAATTAAAAAAATTAAAAATTCTTTCAAAAAAATTGTAATTTTCTGGTATCTTTTTCTACCAATTTTGAGACATATTTATTTTTTTTTCTTTGAGGAAATATTTTAATTGATAAAAAAAAAATTTATATATATATTCGGATCAATTTACACAAATCTCAAATAACCCCATGGGCCACGAAATAATTGATGGAATCTTATAAACTACTAAGCACGAGTAAATAAAGTGGTCCCGAACCTGAAAACCTAAACGACACCTCTTCGCCGCAGGACTATAATTTGTAGTTTTGTCGAACAGCAGGTGCACGTTTAATTATTATAACGAATAAGCCAAATGTTTGGACTCTTTCAACACATGAACTAGAAGACAAAAAATTGGGAATCTAATACTGATATCAACAATGAAGATCGGTAACCTTCTATCAAATCAATAAACTTTTAAATATCGTATAGGTTTTTAGTGCAAGAGAATAGGAATAATATTTTTTTTTCGAGTTGTCAAGCTCACCAATTTTTACACGATTAATGATTAAAACAATTGTCGTTGCAAAAGAATATCGCTCGTTTAATTATATTTAATAAATTTAAATTTTTTAAGTTCATTGATCAGATCAATTATAACAATTTAAGCAAGTGGTGCGAGCGGCAGCTCAAAATTTATACGACAACTCGTTGCCATAGGACTACATAACCTATTAAGCTCGAGTCAAACACTTTTGTGGGAAAAAAACATAATTGAGTTTTGAAGTTTTTTAGAAAGACACTGAAAATATAAAAAATAAAACAAATATATCAAGAAAATCTTTTTTGGATTTTTTTTTGTTGTATTTTGCAATTCTTTTGGTTTTTTTTTTTCAAAAGTAAAAATATGTGGTTGTGACATTCTCATTATTTCACCTTCTAGTTCATGTGTTGAACGAGTGCAAAGATTTGGAATATTTGTTACAGTTAATTACGCGTGGTCCTCTTGTTCGACAAAACTACAAACTATTGTCCTATGGGACCACTTTGCATAGTGAGCCATCCCACAAAACTTGTTTTAATCGTTCTGATCAAATAGGTTAAAAGTTTCGGGACCACTTGGCGGACGTGAATAACTATAAGTAATAGGTATTGTGATTATTGTTCTTACTCTCTTTTTTATTTTATTTTTTGCCCCAAATAAACAAGAAGAAGAAGAAGAAGAAGGAAAGAGAAAACATAAAAAATAAATGAAAATATGTTGAAAGAATATCAAAACATTTACCTGTAAGAAGAGTATATTTGAATGCCTGGAGAATTGCCAAAGATTGGTTGAGGAGGATCAAGCATGTAAAATTAAAAATTTAACAGTGTATTTTTAATTGATGAAAGCTCTATTGACAAAGAAAATTCAACTTGATGAGAGAAATTAAAAATGGAATGTTTAGGGCTCAATAGATTTTATTTAAAGTTTTTCTGTCGATGTGAGATTACCATTCCGTCAGTGAAAATTGTACCTCCTAATTCACTAATAGAATGCGTCCATCGGTATGTTGTTCATTGGTAATTCCATATATGTCGGTGGAAAAAAATTTAAAAACCGATGGTTTTACAAACGGAAAATGCACGCTAAAAAAATTATCTATTGAAATTATATTGATGAAATTATTTCTTTGATGATAGTGGCATGTGTAGTAATTATTTCCCAGTTCTCTGAAAATACGGATGAAATGAGTCCGTTAGTAACTCCGTCCGTGACAATTAAAAAATATTTTTAAAATTAAAATTTTATAGAATAATAAAAAAAACAAAATAACTAAAAAATTAAATTGTATAAAATTGATGTAAAAATAAACTTGGATAATATAAAATCCAAATATATTTTTACAAATAAAAATTAAACTAGAACAATGATGGTGTTGGAGGAGAATGAGGAGGCTGGTCATTCCTAGGACCATACAGTCAAAAAAGGATCGCACACATACCACCCATCTGTGATCTCATATCCATGACCATTTGGCAAAGTTGTTCATAATTTGTCAAGAGTTGCTCATATTGTTTGGTGAGATGAGCCATGTATTGTTGCAATGCCACGACCTTCTAAGATTAGGGACTCGATACAGATTAAGAGCTCCCAACAGTTAAGACAATACGGGTCACCCGCAAGTTCTTGACTATAGTGTTGGAGAATCCGTATATCTGATTTCTATCAGATCCACCTGATGATCCTGCCTCCATCCACAAATCCGGATCGAAATCCGAGCAGGGCTAAGGATCGTCCCCATATCTCTCCCTCAACCGGTTGTTATATGTCGACTAAAAATAAAAACTAAAATTAGCAAATTCAATTCAAGAAATAATAAATTACGAAGAAAATGTTTGAATGAATATACCATGAAGTGTTGATCGCGGTTGTCAACAAAATGTTGCAGCTCTTTTAGGCGGTCTTCACTCTGCACGCCTGTCTCCACAAAAAGCTCCATTGGGCTCGGTTCATGTCCACAAGTTGTAGCTTGTAAGAAAAAAAATATTGCAAGTTAAATATATTTATAAATAACAACAAATTAATTATTGTCAATAAAATCAATCGTACTATCTGCTTCGCATGTGCAATGAATGGAATAGAGTTGCCGGTGTGAGTGGTAATCGAACCATGAATCTGTCGATTCCGATTCTCGGCACCGGACTGTGAGCATCGTGTGAACCGCTGGGATGTCATGTGCTGAATATATTGCACCCATACATTCTCCAGGATGTATGGAGGCCTAAAATCCTTCCAAAACACCAAGTCATTCTAGCCTAGCAGAGCATCATCTATAGCATATTTTTAGGCTTTTTCGCCTCATACCAAAAGTCACGCAACCTATATGATACAAATATATTTTATATGAGTTAATGACAAGTGAGATTTTAATATATACATTTTTTAAAAACACATATCGTATTTTTTTCGATGTTACCTAGTTCCAGCATGATTCTCCCATACCCTCCTCATAACATTATCATTTGCGCTATACCACATGAATTTGTTCTGTGTACAAAAAATAAATCAATAGTTTCAATATAACATAAAAAATAGTTAAGATTGTAAGTTAACACTAACATCAAATCTTCTAAAACGTGTATCGAAATAGGGTTTCCAATCAAGAGGTTTGGAAACCCGGCTCATTAAAACAATAGAATTTTCATCGACGATTTAAACGCCAATGTTATTACTCAGGTGGCCCCAATGTTTGTGAACCTGAAAATCAATAAAATTAATGAAATATTACTTGTTCACAAATTGTTAAACACGAACTAACTCATATGTTCAAACTTGCAAATATTCAAAATATATGCCACAAACTAGTTGATTTTATATTGTTTCTAATCATAAAATAGAGGAAAAAACAATTATCCCTATATATTCAATTAAAATTTATACTACAAATTTAACAATAACAATTAAAATCTAACAAAACAATAAAACATTAAAGCAATATATACAATAAAATTGAGATAAAAAAATAAAAATTAATCCTATATATTCAATTAACATTTATAGTACAAATTTAACAATAACAATTAAAACTCAACAAAACAATCAATCATTATTACAATAAAAACAATAAAATAGGCAACATATTAATACCAAAACAACTATAGGCTTTAGGAATGAAGAATGCTTACCTTAATAGGGTGTTTACTTTTAAACTTTATCTATGTACAATATATAAAAAACAAAAATATATTGTTAATAAACCGAAGAAAAGACAAAAAAATAAGAAGTCATCAAGTAAATTGAATCACAATACATACGTTTTAAATTGAAGATGAATCTAGAATTAGAGATTGGAGAGAATTTGAGAAAGAGAGAGAGAATTGTGAAGTTTGCAAATGAGAGGAAAAAAAGAATTGAAGGCATTCTCGCTGGGTTTTATACTACCTTTTTACTAATGGTATCACTGAAAAATATTAAAAAAAATTATTTTTAATTAATCAATCGGTGATTCCCTCAGTAAATTCATCTTGAAATTTTGTTTTCGCACTAAAATTTTCAAAAAAACCCTCCATAATTTTCGCAGTCTATCGGTAATTCCCTCACTAATTTAAATAGTACTCACGATTAGAAATGCATTGATTACCCGTGATTTGGGAAACGCAACCTGTCGGTAATTTCATCAGTAACCTGCAAATGACTCAAAGGACTTTAATTGACATCAGCGACTGACATGGGATGTTAATTGTTCCCTTTGCCTCTAGAATACACCGATGGATACAATTCGTTGGTGTTTCCATCGATGATGTGGGAACAATTCCCTTCAAGTCCATCCCTTAATACAAACACCATTGTTACGTCTTTCTTCAATGCCCATATTCTTCAATATGAAACACATATACATTAAGAAAATGCCCGTTGTAGCACTTTTCTTTTCTTTTAGGATCTAGACTTAGTAAAGACAATGAAGCACAAGTATTTCTTCTCATTTGACAAACCTTATACATCAAGTACACTAAAAAACAATAAATAAGAATTATGTAATGAAATTAAGTACCATGATAGATAATGAGTTTATGATAGTACTTGCATGTGTTTCGAACCACGTGGTAAATTGTTCATATTGTAATCGAAAGATTTGAGATTCGGTCAGTTGTGAGTTATTAACAGTAAATATTATCAATGTTGTTTACAAGGTTTTCAAAAATGTTTGAGTTTATGATATTACAATAGATAAATGATCTATTTATAACAAAGTTTTAAGTAGTACATATACTTATTGAATAAAAGGTCTGAGTTCATCGTAGTTAAATAACACATAATTATTTGCTTGTTTAAATTCTATTTAGACAAATATCTTCCCTTTATAGCATTTTAAGGTGTGGGTCGTCCATGATCGGAGAATATTGACAACTTCCCACTCGTAGGCACTTCACCGCCATCATCATTTCGTGGAACACGATTGATTCTCGTTCTTAAATGAGGCTCGAAATAGTATTAGATAAATGTTGAGATCTCCTCAATAGTATAGACCTCATATATCAAATACTCAACTTGCGCTTTGCTCTTAACCTTTTTCTTAAGATTGAACAAGTACATGCATGGAATTAAACACATATTTTATATTAAGAAAAACAATGAAAATACATTAATAATCAAATTGCATCAAGGTTATGGAAGAGGTGATTGGTCTTCCAGTATGGAAGCTCTTAGAAAATACTTTGCTTAATCTAGTTGTGGGTCAAACCAAAACTAGGAAACTTCCCTTACTGGATCGAAAACCAAACATAATATCACCGTATTCTAACACCAAGTCATGCAATTCTTCACCAGGAAAACATGGAGGGTGCAACATCTTTCTTAACTCTGCCAATTAAAAAATATTTTCTGTTTTTTTTGTATATATGATTTGTTACAAGGAACGTCAGTGGTAGTAAGAAAAAGACGTTTTACCTCTATTTGTTAGTGTGAAGCCTTGTTGTTTTTCATGCAGTATGGACATGCTAGTTTTCCATGCGTGCTCCAACCAGAAACCATTCCATAAGAAAATTTTGTTTTCTCGATACATCATAAGTCAAAGCTTTGGAGAACCATAACCGTGTCAACTCATCAATCAACGATCGAATACAAACATATATATTCGGGCCCAAACTATTAGGACTGCGTATGACTAAAAGTAAAAACATGAACTCCAATCTTATGTACATCCTCGGTGGCAAATTGTAAACCATGAGTATAACTGACGAACAAGAATAAGAAGAAACAAATGACCTGAATGGGTTAAGTCCATTGTACATAACCTAGCATTGATCAGTAATAATAAAATGGGCTTGTTAGTAGCTGAACAAGTTGGAAACATAATTGAGTTTTAAATTCTTTTAGAAAGATACTGAAAATATAAAAAATAAAACAAATATACCAAGAAAATCTTTTTTGGATTTTTTTTGTTGTATTTTGCAATTCTTTTGGTTTTGTTTTTAAAAAGTAAAAAAATGTGGTTATGACATTCTCATTATTTCACCTTCTAGTTCATGTGTTGAACGAGTGCAAAGATTTGGAATATTTGTTACAGTTAATTACGCGTGGTCCTCTTGTTCGACAAAACTACAAACTATTGTCCTATGGGACCACTATGCATAGTGAACCATCCCACAAAACCTGTTTTAATCATGCTGATCAAATAGGTTAAAAGCTTTGGGACCACTTGGCGGACGTGAATAACTATAAGTAATAGGTATTGTGATTATTGTTCTTACTCTCTTTTTTATTTTATTTTTTGCCCCAAATAAACAAGAAGAAGAAGAAGAAGGAAAGAGAAAAGATAAAAAAAAATTGAAAATATGTTGAAAGAATATCAAAACATTTACCAGTAAGAAGAGTAAATTTGAATGCATGAAGAATTGCCAAAGATTGGTTGAGGAGGATCAAGCATGTAAAATTAAAAATTTAACAATGTAATTTTGATTGATGGAAGCCCTATTGACAAAGAAAATTCAACTTGATGAGAGAAATTAAAAATGGGATGTTTAGGGCTCAATAGATTTTATTTTAAGGTTTAACTGAATTTATTGAGGGCCTAGCTGTAAGAAAAATTGATTTGTTAATCAATTTAGACTTTAATTTGAAGAAATTAAAGTCTAGGGGTTGAATTGAAGTTTTCAAGAGTTAATTTGATCAAATCAAAGGCTTAATTGCATAAATATAAAAGTTTGATACGCAATTAAAAACTTGATTGAAGAAATAAAAAAACAAAGGACCAAACTAGAAAAGGTAAGTGAATGTAGGGGTTGAATTGATCAAATCAGGAGCCAAATTGAATAGATTGGATGTGTATTGATCAATTGAGAGTCAAAGTACAAAAGGCGATTGCCCAACCCATATATATATAAGCAATTCAAAAAAACAAAAAAGAATTAAAAAAATTAAAAATCCTTTCAAAAAAATTGTGATTTTCTCCTATGTTTTTCTACTAATTTTGAGTGATATTTATTTTTTTCTTTGAGGAAATATTTTAATTGATGAAATTTTTTTTTTATCTAGATATATAGGTCAGTTTACACAAATCTCAAAGAACTCAACGGCCATGAAATAATTGATGGAATCTTATAAACTACTAAGCACGAGTAAATAAAGTGGTCCAGAAGCTCGAAACCTAAACGACACCTCTTCGCCGCAGGACTATAATTTGTAGTTTTGTCGAACAGCAGGTGCACGTTTAATTATTATAACGAATAAGCCAAATGTTTGGACTCTTTCAACACATGAACTAGAAGACAAAAAATTGGGAATCTAATACTGATATCAACAATGAAGATCGGTAACCTTCTATCAAATCAATAAACTTTTAAATATCGTATAGGTTTTTAGTGCAAGAGAATAGGAATAATATTTTTTTTTCGAGTTGTCAAGCTCACCAATTTTTACACGATTAATGATTAAAACAATTGTCGTTGCAAAAGAATATCGTTCGTTTAATTATATTTAATAAATTTAAATTTTTTAAGTTCATTGATCAGATCAATTATAACAATTTAAGCAAGTGGTGCGAGCGGCAGCTCAAAATTTATACGACAACTCGTTGCCATAGGACTACATAACCTATTAAGCCCGAGTCAAACACTTTTGTGGGAAAAAAACATAATTGAGTTTTGAATTCTTTTAAAAAGACACTAAAAATATCAAAAATAAAACAAATATATCAAGAAAATCTTTTTTGGATTTTTTTTTGTTATATTTTGCAATTCTTTTGGTTTTTTTTTTTTCAAAAGTAAAAAAATGTGGTTGTGACATTCTCATTATTTCACCTTCTAGTTCATGTGTTGAACGAGTGCAAAGATTTGGAATATTTGTTACAGTTAATTACGCGTGGTCCTCTTGTTCGACAAAACTACAAACCATTGTCCTATGGGACCACTTTGCATAGTGAGCCATCCCACAAAACTTGTTTTAATCGTTCTGATCAAATAGGTTAAAAGTTTCGGGACCACTTGGCGGACGTGAATAACTATAAGTAATAGGTATTGTGATTATTGTTCTTACTCTCTTTTTTATTTTATTTTTTGCCCCAAATAAACAAGAAGAAGAAGAAGAAAAGAGAAAACATAAAAAAAAATGAAAATATGTTGAAAGAATATCGAAACATTTACCTGTAAGAAGAGTATATTTGAATGCCCGGAGAATTGCCAAAGATTGGTTGAGGAGGATCAAGCATGTAAAATTAAAAATTTAACAGTATATTTTTGATTGATGAAAGCTCTATTGATAAAGAAAATTCAACTTGATGAGAGAAATTAAAAATGGAATGTTTAGGGCTCAATAGATTTTATTTAAAGTTTTTCTGTCGATGTGAGATTACCATTCCGTCAGTGAAAATTGTACCTCCTAATTCACTAATAGAATGCGTCCATCGGTATGTTGTTCATTGGTAATTCCATATATGTCGGTGGAAAAAAATTTAAAAACCGATGGTTTTACAAACGGAAAATGCACGCTAAAAAAATTATCTATTGAAATTATATTGATGAAATTATTTCTTTGATGATAGTGGCATGTGTAGTAATTATTTCCCAGTTCTCTGAAAATACGGATGAAATGAGTCCGTTAGTAACTCCGTCCGTGACAATTAAAAAATATTTTTAAAATTAAAATTTTATAGAATAATAAAAAAAAAACAAAATAACTAAAAAATTAAATTGTATAAAATTGATGTAAAAATAAACTTGGATAATATAAAATCCAAATATTCATTACAAATATATTTTTACAAATAAAAATTAAACTAGAACAATGATGGTGTTGGAGGAGAATGAGGAGGCTGGTCATTCCTAGGACCATACAGTCAAAAAAGGATCGCACACATACCACCCATCTGTGATCTCATATCCATGACCATTTGGCAAAGTTGTTCATAATTTGTCAAGAGTTGCTCATATTGTTTGGTGAGATGAGCCATGTATTGTTGCAATGCCACGACCTTCTAAGATTAGGGACTCGATACAGATTAAGAGCTCCTAACAGTTAAGACAATACGGGTCACCCGCAAGTTCTTGACTATAGTGTTGGAGAATCCGTACATCTGATTTCTATCAGATCCACCTGATGATCCTGCCTCCATCCACAAATCCGGATCGAAATCCGAGCAGGGCTAAGGATCGTCCCCATATCTCTCCCTCAACCGGTTGTTATATGTCGACTAAAAATAAAAACTAAAATTAGCAAATTCAATTCAAGAAATAATAAATTACGAAAGAAAATGTTTGAATGAATATACCATGAAGTGTTGATCGCGGTTGTCAACAAAATGTTGCAGCTCTTTTAGGCGGTCTTCACTCTGCACGCCTGTCTCCACAAAAAGCTCCATTGGGCTCGGTTCACGTCCACAAGTTGTAGCTTGTAAGAAAAAAAATATTGCAAGTTAAATATATTTATAAATAACAACAAATTAATTATTGTCAATAAAATCAATCGTACTATCTGCTTCGCATGTGCAATGAATGGAATACAGAACAAAAACACTTTCCAGTCCTTCTTCTCACTTTTGTCTCCTTCTGTCCCCCCGCTTCCTCTGGTTCTCTCCCAAACCAAAACAGAACACCAACCGCTCACCTAAACAAGAAAACCGACTCTCCCTCTCCAAGTAGAAGGACCACCCCCCAGCCTTTTCTACGTGGCTGCTCCTTCTCCCTCAAACCAACCACCAGAAGACTCCACTTCTTCGGACCTTCCCTCCTCACCGGATCATCTGTCTTTCTCCCACATAACACAGACCGATCTTCCCAGATCTCGTCATCTCCTTCAACCGGTCAGCAGCAGACTCGGCTCTCGCCGGCCAGCCTTCTACTGCAGCGGAGACACTGCAACACCGCCTGTAGACCGGACGGAAACCCAAAGGCCAGCAGCCCTATGGTCACATGGTCGCCCACCTGAAACAAAGAACAAGGGGAAACGAAAAGAAGCTGAGCTACAGAGAGAGAAGCAGATCTGCAAAACAAAAGAAAAAAAAAACCTAAAATCAACTGTTTGTGTGTTTTATGTTGTTGCAGGTAACGGTGGTCATCACAGCCGGCAGGGAAGGGAAGAGAAGAAGAAAGCCAGCCAGATCCATCCGTTTCCGGGTATTGCTTGCGGCGGCGCGTGAACCCACACGCCATCAGTAGCGGTGGCGCATGGAGGAGATGCGTCGCCACTGTTCCTAAAGTGCCAGAAGTCTTCCCAGCACTACTCTGAATGTTAGGGGGTTTATTTTGTAAATTTTAAATTGTTTAATGTAATTTTTGTTTATTTTTGAATTTTTATAATTTGTAGTGTGGATGTAAAAAAAAAAAGAAAAAGAAAAATATAGTGAAAGTGAATGTGTTGTTTATATTTTTTTTATGGATTTTTTTTAATGATAAAATTGCCAAGAATAAAGAAGAATTTAATATTTTGATTTGCTCACAGTCAAGAATTATGAACTTACACATAAGTCGTATTTCTAATATCCGATGAAAAGACAATTTTTAAAACTTCTATAACATATCAAAGCCACGAAGCAGCTTACCGCAGGTAGGTTGTGTTAGGGGTGCTAATACCTTCCCTAACCACAACCAGTCCCTTACCCATGAATCTCTGACAAGACCAGTACACCAGGGTTTCTTAGTAGCCCTAAATTAAATACTAGGTGGCGACTCCCAACGAATCAAATCAAGCAAAACAAAAAAATCACCAAACGGACGCTGCGCGGGTGTCGTGCGATAAAATGGCGACTCCACTGGGGACGGTATTGTTTTCAACATTATTGGACTAAGTTTTGTGTTTTTGATGTGTTTAAGTTTTTTGCTTTATGTCTTTTTTTTTTCCATGCGTTGTATAGAATTGTCTCATGCATCACATATTGTAAAGCACACACAAGCTTCAGGTTAAGAGGGGGACTGGCAGCTTACCTTACGAATTTTAGTCAAGGTTTAAGTTTGTGTAAACCCCAACTCTTCGTTGAGTGCTTAGATTGGTAACAGTTTGTACACGTGCCATCTCATTACCTACTGGGCCTCTATATTGCCTTCAAGAGGGTGATCACTGGGAGAACGAGAGACTCTTTTTAGAGACAAAGTAGTAAACCTCCCTTTTGTCTCACTTAAAAAGATTAGAATCTGCCTTTAGGATGTATGCTCTGTATACATTGTTTTGCATTCGATCAAGCCCTTCTTGAAGCATCTTGAAGTCAAGACTTGTGAGTGACATAATGACCATCGCTCAAAAAAGTTTCTATTGTAAAGTTTGAGCAAGAATAAAAATTATTGTTTCATCATACAAGAGTGACCTTATGTCACCCCTCAAAGGGCAAGTTTATCATATAGATTACAAGTTCATACATTTATCATGCATGTACCGGGTTGAAAGGTAGGTTCCCTCACATAAGCTGTGCTACACGTGATTGAAACAAAGATAATGGAAATGAAGAAAGATGTCAGATAGAGGTTCATTATCAAAATGAAGTGGAGAGCATCAAAGGTGAAGTAATTAGACTCAAATTTGCTTGAACAAGTGTTGAGCATCAAATGGAAAAGGAATGTCTACACAGTATTCTGTGGGAACACTACTTGTCCACGTCCAAATGAAGCTGCACCTCTCCTTTTAAGTCATGAACAATAACAACAATGCCTTCAGTCATCAACTAATGACAACCTTTATTCTTGTTCAGTTGCACTCTTAATTGTTCATCGCCTCTACATCTTTTAATGGAACCAAATAACTACTAGCCTCCTGTGCATGGTGTATTTGTCTTCTTTGAAGTTACCCCAACTATGAGCTCAATTCCGGTTCAGCAGCACAAGATGTTGGTCTGGGAAAGAAAAAAACAAACATGATTAGACACTAAAATTCTATATGGCGAAGCTCTCTCTGTAGAGATTTGTTTGTGGATCTGCCAATGGGGAATGCAAGAGGGGATGTAGTAGTTTCATATGCTTTGAAACTTTCCCCCACCAGTGGCACTAGCAAAACATTGTAGTAGGTAGAAAATTCAAACCTGGTCTGAAAATATGAGCAGTCATCGAACTTCAATGTGGCAGAACTCTCTCTATAAAAATCTGTTTATGGCTCTGCAAGTTGGGAATACAAGAGGGGATTTATAAGTTGCATATGCTACAAATATTTCTCTCATAAGTTTTAGCACAAAGACACTGTAGTAGGTTGAAGAGCCAGACCTGGTCTGAAAAATATGAGCAAACATCAAACTTCAACATAGCAGAGCTCTCTTGGCAGGAATCTGTTTGTGGATCTGCAAGTGGGAAATCCAAGAAGGGATGAAGTGGTTTCAGATCGTCTATAATTTTCTCCTACCAGTATTGGCATTAAAACGCAAAAGTAAGGAGAAAAGACAAACCTGGACTAAACAACATGAAGAAGACTGAAACTTATAGAAGAGTTTTCGATTCATTAGGTTATCTTCCAGTTTTGACAATGTGTGATTCCACACGTTTTTGTTTTTGTGCGCTGCCAGGATTACCTAGCTATTGAAAGGTTTCCAACAATCCTAAAACAATAACATTGGAAGATTGACATGAAGTTGTGTGGATTGCTAAAAAATTTAAACAAGCTATCAAGATGGGAAAGATTGAAGGTTCTACCAAGGATTGCAGAACAATGATAAGAGACGAATCAAAAGAAGACTCTGACGGTGGGAAACCTTAATCATGTGGTCTAGCCAAGTCTCGCTGTATCATCGACTACTCCAATGTCTTTGCCAAAGATAGACATTCTTTTGCCATGTGAGTTTATTTACCCGCATCTGCCAAATTCCAGACTTTTGCCAGACTCCGACAAATCCCATGCAACTACCGTTTTCTAGGTGGTATAATCTAGACAAGAGATGCGATGTCATGGTAGGGTCCTCGGCCATTTCAATGGAACAGTTGCAAGAATTTCAAGAAGCGAATCTAGAAGTTGGTGAGCAAGAGACAAGTGGAGTCTGTGAAAGAGGGTGTCATTGGCTATATTGTCCCCTGAACATCTTCAGAATGACATGTGATCGAAAATTCCTGGCGAAACTAAGATATTGCCAAAAAAGCTGATTCAATAATGGCAATGAATTGTCAATCATATTGTTATGGAATTTTTGCATTTTATTTTGAGATCACATCCCATCCTTTAACAAAACATGTCTTGTTTTTGTCTCTTTGTGGTTTTGAAATCAATAGATGTTTAGCATTTTATTCTGACAAAATATTTTGATCAAACTCCAACATGCGATAAAGGTTAATCAATCCTGAAGATTAAAAGTGTTTTGATTATAGAAATGACTACAGTCGTTTTATAATGAGAATAATCGGTTTAGAACACTTAGAGACCACATGAATCCAATAAGAATAATTACGTGATCATGTATATTTTTTCCTTCTGATACATCTCATTTAAATTTTAAGCCAGATATTATTCAACTTTTACCTTCTTTTCATGGCTTAGATCTAGAAAATCCATACTTGCATTTGAGGGAATTTGAGGAGGTCTATAACACCTATTATGACTTAAATTGTAGCATGAACACCATCAGATTAAAGCTTTTTCCTTTTTCATTAAAAGATAAAGCTAAAACATGGCTATAAAATCTTAGATCAGGATCCATTCATGCTTGGGATGAAATGCAACAACAATTTTTAAAGAAGTTTTTTCCATCTCACAGAACCAACTCTTTCAAAAGAAAGGTCACCACTTTCACTCAAAAACCAGGGGAAACATTTTACCAATGTTGGGATAGATATTGAGACTTGCTTAATACTTGCCCTCATCATGGTTTTGAAACATGGAGATTGGTTTCACAGTTTTATAAAGGATTAACACCTAAAGATAGGCAAATGGTGGAATTGATTTGCAATGGAACTTTTGAAGATAAAGACCCTGATGAAGCAATGGAGTACCTAGACTTGCTAGCTGAAAATGCTCAAAATTGGGACACTATGGGCACTTATGAGGCACCGGGTCAAACTCAACCTCATACATCTAGTGGAGGCATGTACAACCTCAGGGAAGATCGTGACCTGCAAGCCAAATTTGTATCTTTAGCTAGAAAAGTCAAGGCGCTTGAATGTAAAAAAAGTGGTCAATTAAAATATGTTCAAGACATTATGTGTCAAATCTGTGAAACAAATGAACATGCAACCAATGACTACCCACATTTTCCTTCTTTCAAGGAATGCCTCCATGAACATGCCCATGCTTTAAACAGTTTTCAAAGGCCCAATCATAACCCATACTCGCAAACATACAACCCTGGTTGGAGAAATAACAAAAATTTTAGTTGGAAGAGAGATGACAATAGTGCATAAACTTCGCAACCACTGTTTCAAGCACACTATAATTTCCAAAATTCTCATGGATATGTACCTCCTTATGCTCCACCTCCTAGAAGAAATCTTGAGAAAACGTTGCATGCATTCATTGAAAAGCAAGAGACAATCAACACTCAACTTGCTCTAAGCATTACAGATTTTAAAGATGCTCTTGCAAAATTCACATATACTCTTAATTTTCAAGAGAAAGGTAAGTTTCCATCTTAACCACAGCAAAATCCAAAGGGTCAATACAATGCAAATGCAAGTAGTTCCAGAAGCCAACACATGGATCAAGTCAAATCAGTCATCACTCTTCACAGTGGTAAGGTTATTGAAAAACCTACTCTTGAACCTTATGAGAAAGATGATGAGTCAATCTCTGAGGGTAAGAAAGGGGTTGAATCTGAACATTGCAAAGAAAAGATTGATTCCCCACTAGCACTTTCATTTCCTCATGCCATGACCAAATAGGAAGCAATCAAGGATGAAAAAGGCACCGAAAATATTGTCACGGATCATTTGTCAAAATTGATAATAGATTCAACATCCGACATCACACCAATCGATGATTACTTTCCTGATGAATATTTGCTTTCTTTTAGTTCAATGCCTTGGTTTGCTAAAAATATCAATTTTTTTGCTTCATGATTTTTGCCAGCTCGTTTGGATAACCAAGATAAAAGAAAGTTTTTGAGCGAAGTGCAAAACTTTTATTGGGATGACCCTTACTTATTCAAATATTGTCTTGATTAAATATTTTAAATATGCATTCCCGACAATGAGGTAAGTAGTGTCATTAAATTTTGTCACTCTGAAGCATGTGGGGATCATTTCTCGTAAAAAAACGACTGCAAAAATCTTACAAAGTAGATTTTACTAGCCTACCATGTTCAAGGACTCATATGCATTCTACAAAACTTGTGAAAAATGTCAAAAGGTGGGATTTATTTTAAAACATAGAGAGTCTTTAGATAATCTTCTATGAACTCTTAAGTCTCATCATAGTGGAGATGTGCATCGTGCAATTCATGATTTATGGCTCCATTCTTCTAAAGAACATGTTCATCATAGTCTTGAGAATCTGACTAAAAAAAGACCCTGTTTGCTAATTTTTAAGAAAACTAGATGGGAAACCTATCCCCGATCCATAGAGGGTGTTTAAGCTATTCTTAGATGTAAAACTAAGGGAAGATGTGAGCCATAATCATAACTACCTTTACATACACATGCTTGTTAAAAAAAAGAACAAAAAACAAAAAAAAAGAGGAAGAAAGAGAGAGAGACTCCAACTAGCTTCCATATAGGTGATATGATTCTATTTTCTTTTTCTCATCTATAAAACCTTCTTCTTCTTCCCTTCATTTCTACTCAACCCATACATTCTATAAGCATAGATAGGTCTTGAAATGGTAGGATCCTTAGCTCTTAAAATAAAAAATATTTGTGTTTTTTGTGGATCCAGTCCTGGGAAAGAAAAAGAGTTTATAGAATCCGCAAATCATCTTAGTCAGATGCAAGCTGAGAGAAAGATTCATTTAGTATATGGGGGAGACAGCCTTGGGTTAATGGGGAGTGTGTCAACAACTGCATTCTTAGGAGGCAGTCAAGTTTTAGGGGTAGTCCCTAAAGCTTTAACACAAGGGGACATCATTGGAAAAATAATTGGAGAGGAATTACAGGTCTCCACAATATCTGATCAAATGAATACAATTTTTAAACATGATGATGCCTTCATTCCCTTACCAAGTGGTCTGGGCACATTGGAAAAAATCTTTCATATTTTCTCTTGGGCCCAACTACACATTCACCATAAGCCCATAGGTCTATTAAATGTTAATGGTTTTTATGATAAGTTGTTGTCTTTTCTTGATCACGTTGTGGAACAAGAATTTCTAACATCTTCGGCATGACAAATCATAATCTCTGCTGCTACTACTAAACAATTGATTGACCAACTACAATCTTCCATCTTTGTAATTGATCCCTCCATAAGTCGCATAAATTGGTTAACTAAGGAAAGCCATAAAAAGCTTAGATTGGATTTGAGCCTTCGTATGTACAAACTTTGTGGCTTTTGGTTTTATTATTGTGTTTTGTTGTTTCTTATATTTGTTTAAGTGTGTTTCAGGTTTGTTGGTGTTCGTTATTTCAGGTGATGTCTTCTATACTCTATCTTTCTACCTTGGGACAGTAAGGACAATGTCTCATTTTGGTTGGGGGGGAAAGGGTAGTAGTTGATATTAAAAAAAAAAACTAACTGTGTTTTCTATTTCATACACTATTTGCAAAACTATTGTTACTAGGATGGCAGAGTAAAAGGAGTTCTTTTGTTAAAGTGACTTTTGAGACGCATCTTAGTAAACATTCTTAACAAGGTCTATCAAAATACTTCTTGAACTATTCAGGTTTACAAACTCTCGTATTGTTATCACTTGATTCTACTCATATGCTTATTTAACAAGCATCCTTAAATCTTCATTTTCACACACGCACTTTAACATATGATTGTAGATTCCACATTGGATTATTACATTATTTATGTTCTTTGGTTAAAGGTAACAACTAAGGGAAATGGATAGTATATAATTTGCAAAAAAAACAAAACAAAAAATAATGATAATAAAAACGTAGATAAGTTTGGTTTCGTATCCTCCCTAACCTAAGCAATTAAGTTTGAATGTGTGTTTTAACACTTAATACCCTAAAGTCAACTAACTTGGAAGCTATTGGCCTAACGCTTGTTACATGGGTTGAGGAGAAAAGCTTAAGGGAATCAAACATTGCACTATCTACATATCAGTATCTGCAACCCGAGTTACTAAACTCGTAGGGGTGTCTCAACACCTAATGCCTTAGGACCAACTGGTCTAGGAGTCATTAGCCGAAAGCTTGTTACATGGGTTAAAGATGCATTGTGTTTTAAGTTATATGTATATATATATATATATATATATATTTAAAAAAAAGAACAAGAAAAATATAATAATCCTAACCCAAGGAAGTTAACCTTAAACATTAGAACAAAAATTTTATTTTCTTCCAAGTAAAGCCCCATAACTATGTGTTGATATATTGAGCATAAAAAGAAGGTTTATTAATATCTTGTTTAAAAGGTATTGAGCAGATATATAAATTTAATGAGTTTTTTTTATTATGATAGATTAATCGAAGTTGAGTGATGAATGCCCTGCTTTGTGGAATTTACAAATTGTTTTTCTATTGTAACACATTGATTACTAGGGACTAGTAATAAGCTGGTTGGGGGGTGATTAGTACTTAAAAGTGCATTTTTATCAAGGTTTTATATCATCATTTTACACTTGAAGTATCAATAACTCCTTAACTAAAACATGTTTTATAATAACATATCTAATAATATAAGATACCTTTAATTTATAGTAAATGTTCATCTTAAATGCAGGCCTATCACATTAATGAAAGGATTGATTGATGAGTTTAAATACTGAAATTGAAAGGACAAAGAGAGGGCCAAACTTAGGAAAGAGATGGTGCAGTCCAAATTGGAACACTGTTCGGTAATTAGGTCATATCTAGAGTTGTAGATCTCGGATTTAGGTCTTCTTTATATGGATGGAAAGGTAAGACATAGGCCTACAACTTTCATAAGAGTCCAAGATTTAAAAAGGCCGTTTTCAATTCCAAATTTTAGCAGCAATGGAGAAGTCCGAATCTGTCTTTCAGCCCAGACATTGTTCAGTGTTCAGCCCATATCTCAAGTTCTAGAAGTTCAAATGACCTCAATTTTTTTTTGGAAAGATAAGACAATTTCCTAGAACTTTCATGAGTACAGTTGGCTTCAATTCTAATGTTAGAAATGATGTTTTGTTCAGACAAGAAGATAAGGATTTGCACCAAGTCAAGAGTTGGCCACCCACTCAACAATTAGTCATCAAATCAATAGTTCTAAATTTTGATCTATAAAAGGAGGCATTTTCCATATATTTAAGGGCTTGGTTGTTCAGATCAAGAACTTGCTCTTGCTCTTTCTCTTTATATTTTTTGTAATTCTTAAGTTTTGCTTCCATTTATATCTTTTTTATGCTTTTCATTTCCTTTCCTTTACTTTATTAACCTGTATCTTATTTATGTTCTTATTTTGTTTATTTATGTTTCTCTCTTTCATTATGTTTAGCTAAGTTTATTATGTCAAGGTAAAAAGGTTACACTAATGGTGTAAGAATAAGTATATTGTAAACTCAACATGGACTTTAATGTTTGATACTAACATGTTTTGTATTTGTATCTTGTTCACTCTCAATACTTTGCTTGTTAAATGGTTAACTAGATTTGTGTTGTATAACACTTGGTACAATAAATGCTTGGCACTTTCATAGCCCAACTGTATGCTATAACCTACACATGTGCTATGAAAGGAACTTGATTTGTTGTTAACATAAGTTATAATCATGAATACCTGACAATATTTACAAGTATTAGCATTATTCGAATAAGATAACTAATGTAATCATGTTAATAATTTATAATCCGACTGGTACCTTCTTTGTGTTTGATTTCCAGTTGAGTAATAAGAGTTTATACTATACTTGTTTGAAATACCATTAGTAGATCATCTAACCTTGACACTTGTTTTTATCATTATTTAATTCTCAAGTTGATCTTCCATCTCAAAATTATCATCAACTTCTTATTCTTCTTTGTCTTCTTTATTATCATTATTATTATTATTATTATATAACATCATTACTTTACATACACCCACATATTTAAATCATGTTACTTCTTTTCTTCCTTTATATTCATAATTCCTCCATCAAATAATCCTTATATTCTTTATGCCCTCACATCATATTATTATTTTATCTAAACATATGCAACAACTATATTCAAACAAAATCTAAACATCTTGTCTTCATGCTTTCTTTTAACTAGTTCATTTCTCTTTTAAATTGAATTTACTTTTTTTTTTCTCAACTTTAATGCTATTTCTTCATTTAGTCTTTCTTACATATTTCAAATATCATGATTAAACATAGTTTTCTAAACATTAACATCAAAACTCATTTCTCAACTTTTTCTTCATTTGGCTGAATGTGATGTTCCTTTTCCTCCCCCAATTTTTTCTTCATTTACTTGTTATTTCAGCTTGTTTTCATTCTATTCCACTTCAACTTCATCATTTTTCCTTCCCCTCCTAATACCCCTAAATTCTCATAAGAACCCTAAGTTAAAGAATCAAGGATTTAAGGGAAATTAAAGTAAAATTTCTTGAAATTACTTCCTAACTTAATCAAGTAAGCTTAAAAACATCTAAATCAAACATTAAATTCAAACTTCTCATGCTTACCAATTAACTTTCTTCCAATTTCTCTTCTCTCCCAAAGTTAGCTAAATTCCCTCTCTCAATTCCTCATTCCCTCACTTGATTCTTCCTTAGATTAGAGTTTTATAAGTTGGCACTTATAAGGCACCAAGTAAAACCTAACATCATACATCTAGTGGAGGTATTTCTAATCTTAGGGAAGATCATGACCTCCAAGCCAAGTGCTTGACCGCTATTTATGATCGGCTTGTTTTAACTCGCAAGTGCACGAGTGTGCAATGTAGCAATTAACTCGGTAAGATCGAGGTCATATCCACAGAGAGCTAGATCTAGAAATTAAGCTATGTAATAAAAAAAACTCGAGAGAAATTAAATTAACAATAACTTCGTTGAAAATAATTGATGAATTTGTTTTCAAAGATGAAAACGTGTAAATAGATTTTAAATGACAAAAAAAGTAAGTCTTGGTCCAAATCAATTTTGATGGTGATGTATTGGTGATTCCTTCAACATATATAAGATAACTCAACCTAATATCAACTATGGTGATATTAGATCGGAAGATATTGCAATGAAGTTTAAAAAGATGAAGATTGATTATTGCTTAAGAATGAACAAGTACTTTCATATTAAGTAAGACATTAAATCAAGCAATCTCTACACCAAAACTAAGGTTTGTGCATGAAAATTCAAGATTATAACATTACTTAAATGATTTCTAAAATTTCTTTGTAATAATAAAACATTCATGAAGAAAATGAGAAATAAACATTAAGATTCATTCATATCTTAAAGAATTCACCTCAATCACCATCATCCTTGATTTGGATCCAAGAAAGAGATTAGCCAACCATGATTATATATAAGAACACTTTAATAAACATGAAATAACTTGAATCAAACTGAAATAATGAGTTTTACAAACTAAAGAACTGAAATCTACAAAGAAGAACACAACACAATTTCAGTAAAAATTCGGACACAAATATAACACTAACTTTGGACAGTAATTTGACCCTCCTAGAAGCCTCCTTTCGAGATGGCTATTAGAGATATTTATAGGAAATTATGTTAGCTTTCAATATCATTCAAGAACAGCTCATTTAGACATCTGAGTCAAAATTTATACGCATAACACCGAAAGTTGTTTTGGAAAATCCAATCAGGCCAGCTTAGAAACCACTTTGGTGCATGTTTTTCTTCCTCCTTTATGAGTTGTCTCTTTCTTCTTTTTTACCTAAAATAGTGTAAAAATGTCCCCTCCAACTTTCCATCCATGTGCTTGCCCTCTTGGGTCAATGATTTACCCAAAATAAATCAAATGTTATTTGTTGTGTGGACATGTAAGATCATGGATTGTGCTTGGGCTAATTTGGGGCTGAATTTAAGTATCAAATAAGGATACAAATGTACCTATTATTTGGGCTAAGATTGACATTGAAACCTTGAGTGTTTGATGGTTGAAGTTTGCACACAACATAAGGCAAGTTTGGGCTTGAAATAGATCATATGATAATCTTTTCTAGAATTGGAATAGAATTGATTTTGGGGGCAAATTTGAAGCACTTATTTGAACCAAGATTTGCTTCAATCTTCAACTAAATTTCTCTTCAATTCTTTGTTCCAAATTCCAACATTGAATTTTTTGAAATAATTCATTTAAGCTCCAAAAACCTATTGAAACATTAAAAGAAACTTCATTACTAAAAAGCATATCAATTATTATAAAAAAAAATCCAAATAAAAACAGTAAATACGTATGTAAAATAAGAGAATTAATGATACTTTTGATTCACAATCACCAAGTTTGCATCATTAGCTATGTCGCACGTCAAAAAAATCCGCGCGGCATTAGATGGTGATTTTTTCGTTTTGTTTTGCTGATTTGGTTCTTTGGAGTCGCCACCTAGTATTTTGGTCACTAGGAACCCTAACTGGTCTTTCAGAGATTCTAAGGCAAGGGACTGGTTGCGTAAAGGGAAGGTATTAGCACCCCTAGTACGCCCTGCCTAAGGTAAGCTGCTTGGTGTTTGGTTTGCTCTATAATCTATGGTATTGGTGTTTTCTAGTCTCGTCATTTCCCTAGGTTTGATTCAAATAAAATTTATTTGGATAGAAATCCAGGGAGATTCCATGTGCTTTGAAAGCTCATTTTTCCCTTAGTATTTCATGAGTTTGCGACTCGTAAATCGCAAAGATGAGGAACAAAAAAAATTTAGAAATCTAAGAAAATTCAAAGCGCTTTAAAAGCCTCCTCTTGCCTTAGTATTTCATACTTTCACGGCTCGTAAACCGTGGAGTAAAAAAATGAAATTTTGAAATGTCCTCGATTATAATCAAGGCTTCTTTCAAGGATGTGTGCGGATTTATTACTCCCAATAATATTTTGGATATTCGTCCTTTAAGGATTTCTTTATCCAAACATTAGCGGTGAATAATAGATGAATTCCCCCCCCAAAATAAGATTTTTATAGTTTTTGGAATATTGGCCAATACCCTTTGGAGTTTTACAAACATGTTGTGAAATCCAGAAATGCAAGAAAACAATTTTTGTGGTGTTTAAGAAATCCATGCGAAAACACATCTTTAAGAACTTCAAATATTTTTTGTGTATGTAAAAAAAAAAAAAGATGTTAGGGTATTGGCCGTATGCAACACGCAAGAAAACATTTTTTTTTTATGTAAACATTTTTTTTTTGACGAAACCGGGTATTTTAATACTGAATTTGTATCTCCACAGTATAAAAATACAAGCCAATATTAAGTCATTTCTATAAAAATATGCAGGAAAAATCAACAATATTTTTAAAGACTTTTTAGAAATTTTTTTGAAAGCAAAAAACATTTTTTATTTTTGAAAATCTTTGATGTTTTGACGAAAACCGGGTATTTTAATACTGAATTTGTATCTCCACAATATAAAAATACAAACCAATATTAAGCCATTTTGATAAAAATATGAAGAGAAAACAACAATATTTTTTTTTAGACTTTTCAGATTTTTTTTAAAATATATATATATATATATATATAAAAAAAAATATAATAATATAATATAATTTATAATATATTAATATATTAAGTGGGCTGGGCCGGCCCAACTAACTGGGCCGGACTCAGCCCAAAAAGTCGTTGGGCCGGACTCGACCCAAAAGGGATTGGGCCGATCTCGGCCCAATAACTAATCTACCTTGGTCTGGGCCGGACCCGGCCCAGACGGCCGGGTTGGGCCAGAATCCCTCTGGCCCGTCACATATATTTCTGGGCCAGAACCCGTCTGGCCCAGAGAAGAAAACCATAGCACGGGGGGGGGGGAATTATTTTCCCCCCCGCCTCCTGCATGTAGGAGGAAAACTTATGCAGGCTTCAAAAAAATGCGCAGGGGGACGAAGCGTACCTGGCGCGGCGGAGACAATGGCTTGCTGGCGGTGCTGCGGTGGAGGCGGTGGCAGTGTCCTAGCTCACGGACGACGGCTCCTCACGACGATTTCCAAACAGTCCGGCGACGTCCTCTCGGTTCGTTTGCTTGATTTTCGTTTTCTAAGTTCCCTCCCGTCTTCAAACTTTCCCTTTTCTCTTGGTTTTTTGGGTTTTCGGTGGCTCTCTCCTCTGTTAGGTTGTTTCTCTCTCCTCCTCTCTCTCTTCAGTTTTTTTTTGTTTTCTTCGGGTTCTCTTCTCTTTGGTCTCTCCTTCTTCTTTTTTTGTTGCTGTGTTGGGTCCTATTTATAGAGCCAGTGAGCATGGCTTTTCACTGTGGAGCATGGGGAGCAGGTCACGCAGCGGCTGGTCGGGGCGCGGCTGTCCAGGCGTGCCTCCCTCGGTTTCGGCAGCGCGGCAGGTGGTCGGCCAGTGTCTTCTGTCGGTGGCCCAGAACGTGGTGTGCTTCGGGCTGGTGGTCGGGCGTGAGGCGAGAAGGGGACAACCATTAAACAAACAATTCTTTTTCCCCCTTCCCCGCTGCATGTTCGGGGGGAAGAAGAAAGGGGAACAGTGCCGTTCAAAACGACACCGTTTGGCCCTTCTCTTTTCTTTTTTTTTTAAAAATGTATGAAACGGCGTCGTTTTGGAGAAAACGCGCCGTTTCATTTAAATGTGGCGCCAGAACGCGCCAAGTTTCAACTCAGCCCTCAATCATCTTTGTTCCTTTCAATTGCATCCTTGCCAATTTCGGTCCCCGTCCCCATAGTTGGCCGCGTTTTTCACTTTGGTCCCTGGCCTCTAATTTATGCAATTTAGCCCTTAATTGATCAATAAACTTCCAATTCCTTCAATTAGGCCCCTGAATCAATTCCAAACAGCCCCCTCTATCTTCGTGCCTTTTCCAAATTGGTCCTTGGTTTCGGATTTTCACAATTAAGCCCCTAATTGGCCATTAAACTTCAATATTTATGCAATTAAGCCCCTGATTTGACCTAATAAATTCCTAAAAAATATATTTTGGCCCTAGAACTTAAATTTCTTCTGATTAAAGCCCAAATTGACTTAAAAATCAATTTTTCTTGCAATCAAATCCTCTATAAATCCAATTTAAAATCCAATTAAGTCCATAAACATCCAAATTTGGGCTTTTCTCCTCAAAATTTAAATTTTCCTTCTAAACAGGACCCTCATCCTTCAAGAATATACTGTCAAAAATCTAATTTTTGTATTTTTATACTCCTTGACCAATTTTCTTACCATTTTCTGAGTGCTTCTGCCTTCTGTTATTTTTCTAACCTCCTTTGGCTATTTATTTTATTTTTATTTTTGTGGGGACCCGAAAATGGGTTACAACAGATGCCCCCTCTTTATAAAGCTTACGGAGCAGGGGTTTTGCACAGTAAGATTTATAAAGATAAACCAAAACTGAACTCCCGAAACTGATCTGGTTGGAGCTTGATCGCTCTGAAACTTTGTCTTTACCGCAATCCTCCTCAACCCAAAAACTATGATAAAAAATTTAGTCATCTCGAGATCCCTTATGGCGATCTCCTTTAACCAAAAACTTGGAATCCCATCTGGCGATTCCTTTTAACCAAAACTAAACTCTGTATGTGGTTGGGTTAACCTGAGATCCCAGCTAGCGATCTCCCTTAACCACAACCAAAACAAAAAAGTGTGTGTGGTCTCATTATGATGGGTGACCTACCCGAGTGGAGAAGGGGAAGAGTGGTCTCATTCTTATGGGTGACCTACCCAAAGGGGAAGAATGGCCTCATTATTATGGGTGACCTACCCAAGTAAAAAAAATGTAGAATGGTCTCATTCTAATGGGTGACCTACCTAGAGAAAAAAAAAATAATGGTCTCATTGTGATGGGTGACCTACCCGAGTGGAAAAGGAAAGAGTGGTCTCATTCTTATGGGTGACCTACCCAAGGGGAAGAATGGCCTCATTATTATAGGTGACCTACCCAAGTAAAAAAAAATAGAGAATGGTCTCATTCTAATGGGTGACCTACCCAGAAAAAAAAAATGATGGTCTCATTGTGATGGGTGACCTACCCAAGTGGAAAAGGAAAGAGTGGTCTCATTCTTATGGGTGACCTACCCAGGGGGAAGAATGGTCTCATTGTAATGGGTGACCTACCCAAGTAAAAAACATGGAGAAGTGGTCGCGTTGTAATGGGTGACCTACCCAGAAAAAATATTGGTCTCATTGTAACGGGTGACCTACCCAAGTGGAAAAGAGGAAGAGTGGTCTCATTCTTATGGGTGACCTACCCAAGGGAAAGAATGGTCTCATTGTAATGGGTGACCTACCCAAGTAAAAAAACATGGAGAAGTGGTCGCGTTGTAATGGGTGACCTACCCAGAAAAAAAATGTTGGTCTCATTGTAATGGGTGACCTACCCAAGAAAAAGGAAAGAGCGGTCTCATTGTAATGGGTGACCTACCCAGGTGGAAAAATGGGAAAAATGGTCTTATTATGATGGGCGACCTACCTAGATGGAAAGAATGTGAAATGCGGTCTCATTGTAATGGGGGACCTACCCAGATGGAAAAAATATAAAGTGTTGGTCGCATTGTAATGGGTGACCTACCTAGAAAAAAGGTTGATAATGGCTCAAAGGCGCCCTTGAAAGGAGGTAGGGTTAGAAAACACACTACCTAAGAAGTGAGGGCTCAAAGGCGCGCTCAAAAGGAGGTAGGGTTAGAAAACACACTACCTGAATGGTGGTGGCTCAAAGGCACACTCGGAATGAGGTAGGGTTAAAAAACGCACTACCTAAGAAGTGAGGGCTCAAAGGCACGCTCAAAACGAGGTATGGTTAGAAAACGCACTACCTGAGAAATGGTGATGAAACACCGATCTGACGAATGTTGAAAGCAATGCATTATGGTCAATATGCATGTATGTTTTTGTTACCTATCTTGGAAACATAGGTCCCCTTTTCGTCGTAAACTTCTTCGAGCTCTTGTTTCAACCTTTTCTCATGAACCGAAATATACTTCATATCCTCTTAGTGAAGAGATCTCTGGTTTCTTATGGGGACCTTTCTTGCTCCATTGAGTATTGTGCTTTATTATTATTTCAAAAGGAAAACTCAAAAGATTTGGTTTTGTTCATGAAAACTGAAACTTTCAATGCAATTAGCAACTCATAAAAGATGCTTTTTTTTAGAAGTTTTTTATTACGATACCCCTTTGGGCTTTGTTTCACTATGGACCCCTATGTGCACTTCGTGCACTTCTTGCCCTCTAGTGTGGCGTGCAAAAATATGTCAAGTTTAGATGTGATTTGGTTTTCTCCAATTGATGGAGTCAACTCCTTGGTTATGTGTAAAAAAAGTACAAGCATTTCAAATGCTATGAGATCATATGTTATATATATATATATATATATATATATATATACGTAAAAAAAAAAGCTCTTTACAAAGAGAATTCATGGCGGACTTTATTTTATTGACTGGGAAATTACGAAATACATCAAGCGTAGTATTTCCTTACAGAGTCAGAATTCACGGGCCTAACTAGATCTTCTCCATCCATTCTAGACAGTAACAAAGCTCCTCCTAAGAATGCTTTCTTCACCACATAAGGCCCCTCATAGTTAGGCGCCCATTTACTCTGATCTTCTCTAGGTAAAGGCAATATTTTCTTTTGTACAAGATCTCCTTCGTGGAATCCTCGAGGTCGAACCTTCTTGTCATGTGATTTAGCCATCCTTCTTTGGTAGAGTTGATGATGACAGATTGCGGCTATCCTCTTTTCACTGATCAGATTCAACTATTCGTATCTAACTTTTGTCCATTCTACCTCTTCCAGCTTAGAGTCTAACAACACTCTTAATGATGGGATTTCCACTTCTAAAGGCATCACCGCCTCCATTCCGTATACCAACATGTACGGGGTGGCTCCTGTTGAGGTTCGAACTGCGGTATGATATGCATGAAGGGCAAATGGCAACATCTCATGCCAATCCTTATAGGTGACTACCATCTTCTGAATAATCTTTTTGACATTCTTGTTAGCAGCTTCTACCGCACCATTCATCTTTGGTCTATATGGCGAAGAATTGGAATGCTTGATTTTCCATTTAGTGCAGAGCTCTATTATCATCTTGCCGTTGAAATTCTGGGCATTATCAGTTATAATCTTTTCTGGTGGACCATATCGACATATCAAATCTCTCTCAATAAATTTCTTCACCACTTTTTGCGTCACATGAGCAAATGACCCAGCTTCTACCCATTTTGTGAAGTAGTCGATAGCCACGAGAATAAACCTATGACCATTGCTGGCTTTTGGGTTTACAAGTCCAATCACATCAATTCCCCACATCGCGAAGGGCCATGGAGATGTCAAGTTAAACAGAGGAGCTGGAGGGGCATTGATTTTGTCACCGTATACTTGGCACTTATGACATTTTCGGACATAATCGATGCAATCCATCTCTAATGTCATCCAGAAGTACCCGGCTCTTTGTATCTTCCTAGCCATCACATGTCCACTAGCATGAGTTGAGCAAATCCCTTCATGGACTTCCCATACCGTACTTTTTGCCTCAAATTCATCCAAACATCTCAACAAAGTCCCGTCAGATGATTTCTTATACAAAATCTCCCCATCAAGATAAAAATCCATTGCCAACCTCCTCAAGGTCTTCTTGTCAATTTTGGATGCCCCCATGGGATATGCCTAGTTTTGGATGAAATTCTTGATATCATAGTACCACGGGTTTCCATCCACTTCTCTTTCAACTGAGCAGCAATGAGCGGGGTTATTTTTGATATTGATGTGTACTGGCTGTACCTTGTGCCCAAAGTCTATCTTGGCCATAGATGCTAGTGTGGCCAAAGCATCTGCAAACTGGTTCCCTTCCCTTCCCAGATGGGTGAACTCTATTCCCTCAAATTCTCTAGCCAGCTTAGACAGGTATTCTTGGTAAGGCCTTAACTTCTCTTCTTTGGTTTGCCATTCTCCTTTTACTTGGCAAATGATCAGCATTGAGTCTCCATACACATCTATCTTTTTGATGTTCATCTCTAATGCAGCCTCTAAACTAAGAATGCAAGCTTCATACTCAGCCGTGTTGTTGGTGCACCCGAACTGCAGCTTTACTGAAACCGGATACTGCTTCTTATCAGGAGAGATTATCACTGCCCCCGCTCCGTTACCACATACATTTACAGCACCATCAAAATACATAACCCACCAATCTGATTTCTCCTCCTCGATTGCAAACACATCTTCATCGGGAAAGTCAAAGTTTAACGGCTCATAATCTTCCATAGCATGGTCAGCCAGGTGATCGGCAATAACACTCCCTTTCACGGCTTTCCTTGTCATATATACTATTTCATACTCAGCCAAAAGAACTTGCCATCTTGCAATTCGGCTAGATAGATAAGGCTTTTCACAAATGTACCTCAATGGGTCTAATTTGGAAATTAACCATGTAGTGTGATACAACATATACTGACGTAATCTCTTTATAGCCCGTGTTAGTGCGCAACACAGCTTCTCAATCACAGTATACCTAGACTCACATTCCGTGAACTTCTTGCATAGGTAATAAATGGCCCTTTCCTTCCTTCCAGTTTCATCATGTTGCCCGAGCACACATCCCATTGCTGTTTCGGTTACTGTTAGGTATAATATCAGTGGCCTTTCTGGTACAGGAGGAACAAGCAGAGGTGGATTTAGCAAGTACTGCTTGATTTTCTCAAAAGCCTCATCACACTCTTCATTCCATATTCCAGGGTTCTTCTTCCTTAACAAACGAAAGATCGGGTCACAAGTCGTGGTTAATTGGGATATAAACCGAGCGATGTAATTCAACCTTCCTAAGAAACCTCTCACCTCCTTCTCAGTCTTGGGGGGTGACATAGATTGAATAGCCTTTACTTTTTCAGGATCCACTTCTATCCCTTTGTCACTCACCACAAATCCCAACAACTTACCGGATTTCACCCCGAATGAACACTTTGTTGGGTTAAGCCTCAACTTATATTTCCTTAGCCTTTCAAATAATTTCTTCAATATTGGGACATGATTCTCTCCCTCTTTAGATTTAGCAACCATGTCATCCACGTATACTTCAATCTCTTTGTGCATCATGTCGTGAAACAAAGTCACCATAGTCCTTTGGTAAGTGGCCCCAACATTCTTTAAACCAAATGGCATGACTTTGTAGCAAAAGGTTCCCCATGGTGTTACAAAGGTTGTCTTCTTCTTATCCTCTTGCGCCATTCTTATCTGATTGTAGCCTGAAAACCCATCCATGAAGGAATATATGGAGCTGCGTGCTGCATTATCAACTAACATATCTATGTGTGGTAAAAGGAAATTATCTTTAGGGCTAGCCCGGTTTAAGTCCCTAATGTCCACGCAAACTCTGATTTTACCTTCCTTTTTGGGTACCACCACTATGTTTGACACCCATTGTGGATACTTCACTACTTTCAAAAAACCAGCGTTCCATTGTTTTTCAATTTCTGCCTTTACTTTGATTAAGATCTCCGGATGAGTTCTCCTTAACTTCTGTTTAATCGGCTTGCATCCTTCCATTAGTGGTATTCTATGTACTACAATGTCCATATCCAAACCAGGCATATCCTCATAGGACCAGGCAAAGACATCTACATAATCTTGGAGCAGTGCAATCAACTCTTCCTTTGCTTCAGGGGTGATCAAAGTCCCTATCTTCAGCTCTCGCCTGATTTCTTCATTGCCTACATTTATGGTTTCAAGTTCTTCTTTAGCGGGCCTCCAAGCCTATTCGTGTTGTTCTATTAATTTTGTGAATTCCCATATGTTTTTCTCCTCCCATTCCTCATCTTCTACAACCACTATGTATTCTTTAAACTTTGGCCATTCATTCTCAATGTAAAGTGCAGGTGTTGTTGTGGAGGATCCACTTTCAGGGTTCCTGAAAGCAGAAAGTGATGTGTAAATGCATAGTAAGACATCAAGATGAATTTTGAAAATGCATGATCTCATTAAAAACAAAAGATTGACTCAAAAACAAAATCCAATTGACATCTTGAGCCTCGATTGTCAATGAATAAAAACAGAAAAAGGCAAACAACATAGATAAAAATATAATCCAACAATCATTGTTGATTACATTTTAAAAACCAATGGAGCTTCTTGGGTCTCCCAATTCTGGAACTTCTCTCATTCGGCTAGCTTTCGAACAAAAGTCTTGACGGTGACCTCTTCCAAAGTGTGGATGGTTAATTGTGGCAGCTCTTCATCCCTTCTTTCAGATTCAATTTTCTCAGCAATGTCCTTGACTTGATTTTCCTCCAGAGTGTTTATGTTCATTGAAGAAAGCTTCTGAAGGAGGTTTCCATGTCCCCTATCAGGCTGCATCACATATGCGGCCTTTGGAAATGAAATCCTGATTGGAGGGATGGCTAAGTTTTCTTCTTCAGGCTTCCTTCCTTCAATCCTAGCCATTCTCTTCTCCCTTCTTGCACCAGCAGCTCGCTTGTAATCCTCTTTCTTGGGCTTATATCCAAGCCCAAACCTCTGTTCTGCAGCTTTCAATTTGATTATATCCATCCATTCAAGCCTTCCTTGCTCAATGTCATATGGGAAAGGAATCTTGTTTTTCAAAAAGCTTTTAGCGGCCATTTTGGTAGCCTCCGAGATTTCTGGCTTCCTCGCCACAGTGTTCTCGGGAACCCACTCGGTATTCACAACCTCAAATGTATGAAGGTTTCCATC
This sequence comes from Populus tomentosa, assembly GCA_018804465.1. Classification (NCBI taxonomy): domain Eukaryota; kingdom Viridiplantae; phylum Streptophyta; class Magnoliopsida; order Malpighiales; family Salicaceae; genus Populus; species Populus tomentosa. The sequence continues at coordinate 856,484 of CM031987.1, read as the reverse complement.
CTTACAATCTTCTGCTTCAATGAATGGAACCGCCACATTTCTTACCATTGATATAGTCTCCTCAGCCTTAACAGTAACTAGGACACCATTGGCAATGTACTTCAAACATTGATGTAGCGAGGAGGTGACAGCTCTCGCGGAATGTATCCATGGCCTTCCTAACAACATGCTATAGGAAGGGTGGATATCCATCACTTGAAGGGTTACTAGAAAGACTTGTGGACCCACAGCTAGTTCGACCTCAATTGACCCTATCACTTGCCTTGGTGAGCCATCGTATGCTCTCGTTGTCATCACACTGGGTTGCATATGTGAGGGATCTACCGGCATTTCATCCAGCATGTGCCTTGGTAACACATTAAGGGACGAGCCGTTATCGATGAGAACCTTACCGATGAGACAATCTTTGCATCGGACTGTGACATACAAAGGTTTGTTATGTCCAGTTCCTTCAGTGTCAAGTTCATCTTTCGTGAAATATAAGTAATTGGCAGCATGGATCCTCCCTACTAGATGCTTCATAGTCTTTTGTTCAATATCTTGGGGTACGTAGGCCTCATTCAGTACTTTTTGCAAAGCATTACGATGCGGCTCGGAGCTGAGTATTAATGTCATGATGGAGATTGTTGTAACCCATTTTTGGGTCCCCACAAAAAAATAAAATAAATAGCCAAAGAAGGTTAGAAAAATAACAGGAGGCAGAAGCGCTCAGAAAATGATCGAAAAATTGGTCAAAGAGGTAAAAAAAATACAAAGATTGGATTTTTGACAGTATATTCTTGAAGGATGAGAACCCTGTTGAGAAGGAAAAATTTGAATTTTGAGGAGAAAAGCCCAAGTTTGGATGTTTATGGACTTAATTGGATTTTTAATCGATTTTATAGGAGATTTGATTGCAAGAAAAATTGATTTTTAAGTCAATTTGGGCTTTAATTGAAAGAAATTTAAGTTCTGGGGCCAAAATATATTTTTTAGGAATTTTTTAGGTCAAATCAAGGGCTCAATTGCATAAATATTGAAGTTTAATGGCCAATTAGGGACTTAATTAAGAAAATCCAAAACCAGGGACCAAATTGGAAGAGGCGCGTAAATGGAGGGGCTGCAATTATTCGGTTCAGGGGCCTAATTGAAGAAATTGAAAGTTTATTAATCAATTGAGGGCTCAATTGCATAAATCAGAGGCCAAGGACTAAAGTGAAAAACACGGCCAACAAGAGGGGCGGGGACCGAATTTGGCAGGGATACAATTGAAATGAACAAGAAATGATGGAGGGCTGATTTGAAGTTTGGCTCATTTAAATGAAACGGCGCGTTTTATCCAAAACGACGCTGTTTCATATATATATAAAAAAAAAGGAAGACCAGAACGGTGTCGTTTTGAACGACACTGTTCATCTTCCTCCTTTCCCCCGAATGAGCAGCAATAGGAGACGAAAACCATTTTCAAACCTTCCCGCCTCTCTCTCCTCGCCCCCACTGAAGCCCCACAAGACCACCGAACGGGTCACTGGCCGACCAGCTGTTGCGTGATTGAAGGCGCACTAGCAAAAGGCACACCTGCTCCTTTTTTTCCCCTATAAATAGAGAGAGACCGAAGGAGAGAGGGGGACCCGAGGACAGAAGGAGAAGAGAAATAACGCACGAAGGAGAGGGGAGAGTAGGAACAAACCGAAAACAAGGAAACCGAAACCGAAAACAGAGGGAAATAACTGAGGAGGAGAGGACCACCGAGAACGAAAAAACAGTGGAAAGGGGAGGAGGAAGAAATTTTTCGCCACTATTAGGAACAGCAGCAACACCGCCCGGAGCCGCCGTCCGCGAGCCACGCCACCGCAGCACCACCAGCGACCGCCTCCTCCACGCCAGCTACACTTTCTTCTCCCCCTGTTTTTTTCGTTTCCTGCAGGTGTTTGCCTCCTGCATGCAGAATTGTTCTGCATGCAGGAGGCGGGGGGAAGAAAATTAATTCTTCCCCCGCTGGGCCGAGGATGCTGGGCCAGCCCGATGCTGGCCCAGCCTTGCAAGTCTGGGCCGGTCCTGGCCCAGACTGTAGAAGTTTTTGGGCCGAGATCGGCCCAATTTCATTTTGGGCCGAGGTCGGCCCATTTTTATTTTTGGGCTGAGCCTGGCCCATTTATTTGGGCCGGCCCAGCCCCATAATATAATGAAATATATATTATATATTATTATAAATTATAATATATATGTATGTATATATGTTATATATATAAAAAAAAATATTTATATTAAAAAAAAAAATTTGAAAAGTTATAAAAAAAAATATTGTTGATTTTCCTGCATATTTTTGTCAAAATGGTTTAATGTTGGTTTGTATTTTTATACCGTAAAGATACAAAACCAGTGCTAAAAATACCCGGTTTTCGTCAAAACATCAAAGATTTTCATAATAAAAAATGTTTTTGCTTTCAAAAAAAATTCTAAAAAGTCCCTAAAAATGTTGTTGATTTTTCTGCATATTTTTATTAAGGTGGATTAATATTGGGTTGTATTTTTATACCGTAAGGATACAAACCCAGTATTAAAATACCCGATTTTCGTCAAAGCAAAAAAAATAATATTTTCCAAAAATTGTTTTTTTTTTTGTTTTAAAATACGGCCTAGTCTCCGATGTTGTACCTATGGATAATCAGTCATATCGAAGCACCAAGAGACATCTTCAACAACTTTTGGTGGTTTGACTTGCGACCTTTAAAGATTACCATAGATGAGACTTGGAAGAATTGGGATGAGAAGACATGGAGAGATAAGTATGCAGCATTGCCAAGGAGCAACTTCAAGTGGAAAGCGTTGTGGATGAACAACGCTATTTGCACAATGAGCTGTGGAAGCAAGATATGGGTTCCTTTGATTGGTGTAACCGGTTACATCAGCTATACGCCCGCCCTTGTAACAAGGCAGTTAGGCGGAATGCAATATACACCAAGAACCTTGGGTTTAGCTGATTTCATCGGTTTATTCAAGCACCAACCATTCATCGAAGAAATGGAGTTTATCCGACAGGATTGGGAAAGACCCTTGAAGGTGAAAAGGGAAGAAGGAAGCAGTTTTGAAACCTCATTCAGCCAGAATTATACAGTTTGGAGGAATGAAGATTCTTCTGAAGTAACGGGTCTCTCTACATAAGAACAGTCGGAAGCAATGATAGAACCACAGAAAAGAAAAAGAATGGATGATGAGGAAGATCTAAGACAGCAGCTAGAGTAGTGTAGAATAGATCTCAGCAAAAGTAAGGGGCAGCAACAACTGTTAGAGAACCAGCTAGAGGAAGAAAATACGATGAGGGTTTTCTTGAATCAGCGGTTAGAAAAACAAGAGAAGCAGTTAATGACTCTAAAGGAATGGCAGAAAAGGGCCGAGGTAACTGAAGAGATAACGACGGGGGTCCAGGCTGAGTTAAGGAGACGAATAGCTGATTATGATGAGTTGGTCAAGAAGAATGGGATAGCAGAAAAAGAGTTGGCTAAGGTTAAGAGGTCAACAAAAGGCGTGAATGTTGATAAGGAGACGATGGACTCTTTGAAGAAGGGAAGGAGCTTTCTTTTAAAGAAAGTAGAAGTTAAAAAGGAGAAGAATCGTCTAGCCAAGCTTGACATAGAAGAAGAAAGGAAGGTCAGAGCTCAATACATGGTGCAACTGGAGGAAGAAAGAAGTGCGAGAAGGGCCGTTGAGTCTGACATGAGAGATTACCAGAAGAGAGCTGAGTCTTCAAAAGGAAGGATGATGGCTTTACAATCAGAGATCGAGGTACGAGAAGAAGAGTTAAGGGAGTTGAGAAGCCACTACTTCGAGATGGAAGAGGAGATGAGTAAGGCTAAGCAAGAACGTTAAGAATGCCAAGACTACATGGACAGCTTTGCAGTTCAAATCAATTCCAAAATAGCAGAGCTGGATATCGAAAAGGAAGAGCTACAGAGGATAAGAGATAAGCTGGCACGGTCAGAGGATATGGTGCGAGTGTTGGAAAGAAGCAACGAAGCCATAGGAGCCAGCAACGAAGCAATAATTGAAGATAACACCGTATTCCATGACAAAATAAGACATATGTCAAAACAAGTTGAGCAAGTTGCCCGTTATGCGGAAAGGTTGCAACAACAAGCCACCCAAGTTGGAAATGATGCTTCAAAGTATCGAGAATACATGGGGGCCATGGCCTGTTTTATTGGGGATTTAGCTAATAGGGAAAATGCTTTTAGAGGTAGCAATGTATAGGACTCTCTTTCCCATTATTGTTTTGTATAGCAATTTTGTTATTTATAAGAAATCCATGACGTATTTCCTTTCTTAATGGGTTTGGTAAGCCACTATGATAAGAACTTGGCAAACCCTCCTTTATAGTAATCGGGTCAACTCAGAAATCTTGCTTAAAGGTTACGAAAGTCATGAATCAGCTCATAAAATATATATATATATATATATATACACATTACATATGCATCACATTCTCATCACGCATTTTGTTTTTAATTTATCATATGCATTCCAGATCATGAAACATAGGTCCCACACCCAGAGTCCACCAAACCCGGTCCAGATCAAGAATGGAAAACGAAGAAAGAGCTCATTTAGAGTCGCACTACCAGACCGAGTTGGAATTCATGAAAAATGAAGTTTCTCGGCTGACCGATCTGCTTGAGCAACTTTTAAGAGCCAAGAATGGGGAGGGAACGTCTACCCAACCACCTATAGGAGCACCGTTAGTATCTCAGAACTTGGGGGCAGATTCAGTGATGGGGCAGCACTTTGCACCTGCCATTCCCATTCAGCCCCCTCAAGCTCACATCACTGTAGATTTAACAGCCGATGGGCCTTCCAATAATAGGTCCACTGGTTTTATGAACGATGATAAGATATCAGTTTTGGAAGAAAGGTTAAGAGCAGTCGAGGGAAATGACTGGTTTGACCCCATGCGAGCGTCTGAAATATGCTTGGTACCGAACATCACGGTACCAAAAGATTTTAGGATACCAGAGTTTATAAGGTACACTGGGTTGGAATGCCCAAACACTCACCTTCGATCTTATTGCAATAAAATGGCTGAGGTGATTCATGACGATAAGTTACTGATCTACTTTTTCCAAGACAGTCTATCGGGGTCTGCGCTAAGTTGGTACATGAGGCTAGATAATGCCAAGATTAAGAAATGGAAGGATTTAGTGGAGGCTTTCCTGAAGCAATAAAAGTTCAATTTGGAAATTGCTCCAGATCGAACGAGCCTTATGTCAATGGAAAAGAGAAGCCAAGAGTCAGTGAGGGCTTATGCGCAAAGATGGAGGGACGAGGCCACGCATGTGCAACCCCCTTTGATAGAAACGGAGATGGTGACTTTGTTCGCCAATACATTCAAGGCACCCTACTATGAGCATTTAATGGGTAGCTCATCTCAACATTTCTATGATGTTGTACGTGTGGCGGAAAGAATAGAGCAAGGAATTAAAGCTGGGCGCATAACGGAGCCTTTAGAGAAGAAAGGCTTTATGGGAAGGAAAAGAGAAGGTGACGTTAACAATTTGGAAGGCGGGTACAAAGGCAAAAAAGTAAATTTCAATAACCCACAAGCACCTACCTCTCAATTCTCACGCATAAACTTTAACCAACCTTTTTCACCTAACCGAGCAAATAACCAGCCAAACTACCAAAATCACTACCAAAGACCCCACACAAGATACACTTCAGAACAATTGCCGCTGTTACCCATGCCTTTGAAGGACATGTATGCCAAACTGTTGAGCATTGGACAAATAGCTCATATCCCTACACTACCACTACAACCACCATTCCTAATTTGGTACAAGCCCGAGTTGACTTGTGAGTACCATGGGGGTAATCCCGGGCATGGGATTGAAACCTGCTATGCCTTCAAGAAGAGGTTATTGGAGCTTATTAAGATGGGATGGGTATCCTTCGAAGACAAGCCCAACGTTAATTCAAACCCATTGCCTAAGCATGCTCCAAATAGTGGTGGAATAGGCATGATCGAAGTGGGAAATCAATGCAAGGTGTTGAAGGTGCCGATGAAAAGGTTGTACGACATGTTAGTACAATCAGGATTGCTAGAGTCAAAGGTGGTAAGCCAATTGGAGAGAGGTGCCTACTGTGAGTTCCACGGAAGAAATGGACATCACATTGAAGATTGCGCCGAGTTTTGCGAAAAGATCGCAAAAATGTTGAAGATGGGACAATTGAGGATTGAACCCATGGAGAGCAGGCGTGAGGTGAGTATGATGGAAGGTCAAGATGAGATGGCAGGAGTTTGCAGGGTCCAACAGACTGCTAATGGGCCCCCAAGGCTGATCTTGGTTAAACCGTCCTGCACAAAAGAGAATCACAATGCCATGCCGTATAATTATGGGTATGCTTCCAAAGTTCGAGCGCCTCTTCCTTTGTTCCAGACAGAGATAAGTGGTTTGACCAGGAGTGGTCGTTGCTTTATACCTGAAGAATGGAGGAAAGAAAAGGGTAAAGAAGTGGTAGATTTGGACAAAGCACCAGAAGTTAATAAGCCGGTAACCGAAGAGGAGTCGAATGAATTTTTGAAGTTGATCAAGCACAGCGAATATTGCATAGTGGATCAACTAAAAAAGACTCCAGCTCGGATCTCCCTTATGTCCTTGATACTCAGCTCTGAGCCGCATCGAAATGCCTTGCAAAAGGTATTGAATGAGGCATATGTACCCCAAGACATTGAACATAAAACCATGGAGCATTTAGTGGGGAGGATCCATGCAACCAATTACCTCTACTTCACGGCTGATGAGCTTGATGCTGAAGGGACCGGACACAACAAGCCTTTATACATTACTGTTAGGTGCAAAGACTGCCTCGTAGGGAAGGTGCTCGTCGATAATGGCTCGGCCCTCAACGTGTTGCCAAAGCACATTCTGGAGGAAATGCTGATTGATGAATCTCATATGAAGCCAAGTACTATGCTGGCCAGAGCGTATGATGGCTCACCTAGGCCAATACTTGGGACTTTAGAAGTGGAGCTATATGTGGGACTGCAAATGTTCCTAGTGACACTTCAGGTTATGGATATCCACCCTTCCTATAGTATGTTGTTAGGAAGACCTTGGATCCACGCAGCGGGGGCAGTAGCTTCATCATTGCATCAATGCCTGAAGTATATCATGAATGGGATGTTGGTAACTATCAAGGCCGAGGAGGCAATATCCATGATAAAGAATGTGGCTGTGCCTTTTATCGAAGCAGAGGATTGCAAGGATAATAACATACATGCTTTTGAGATTGTGAACACCGACTAGGTACCGGAGAACACCGTGCTAAGAAGGCCAAGGATCTCAGAAGCAGCAAGGATGGCAAGTTTATGTTTCTTAGACCGCGGGATCCCATTTCAGTATAACCTTACTGTCGGGATACCAGAAGGGGTAAATTCGGCAAGGATGAAAAATGCTGCTCAAGGATTTGGGTTGGGTTATCAACCTAACCAAAAGGATTATCGGTGGGCTGCTGATCGAAGAAGGGCAAGAAGGATGGCTAGAATTAAAGGAAGAGATCTTGAAGAAGAACAGCTAGAAATCCCTCCCCTTAGCGTATCATTCCCAAGAGCTGCATACATAATGCAACATGATAAGGAAGCTGGAAGCCTGGGTCTAGAATTGGCCAATATGAGCATAAACACCTTGGAGGAAAATGAGAAGAAAGGAGATGACGTGAAAGCAGTAGCAGGAAAAGAAGATGAAGTGCTGCCACAACTGACGATCCATACACTAGAAGAGGTCTCCGCCAAAACCTTTGTGCGCAAGTTGGCTCAGGGTGAGAAGTTTCAGAACTGGGTGATCCAAGAAGCTCCAGTAGTTTTCAAAATGTAAACCAACTTTGTTTGCCTTAACATGCTTTTGTCATTGCTTATGTTTGCTTTTATTTCCTCTAATTGACAATCAAGGCTCATGATGTCAGCTAGATTTTGTGTTTGTCATGGAGCCCATCATTTCTTTAAATAAATGATGAGATCATGCACTTTTTCAAAATTGTTTTTTATATATATACATTTACACCAAGCACTTCCCGCTTTCAGGAATCCTGAAAGCGGATCTCCTACAACATCACATACATTTAGCATCAAGAATAAATGGCCAAACTTGGATGAGCATGTAATAGCTATGGAAGAAGAAGAGTGGGATGAAAGCAATATCAATGAATTCACCAGGCTAGTAGAACAACAGGAACAGACTTGGAAGCCTGCCGCCGAGGAACTCGAAACCATCGATGTGGGCAATGGTCAGCTCAAGAAAGAGTTGAAAATAGGTACCTTAATTACTTCTGAACAAAGGATAAAAATGATCACCCTGTTACAAGAATATTCAGATGTCTTTGCTTGGTCCTATGAAGATATGCCTGGTTTGGATACAAGTATTGTAGAACACAAGATACCGTTAGAAGAAGGTTATAAGCCAGTCAAGCAGAAACTGAGGAGGGCCCACCCGGACGTCTGGATCAAGGTCAAGGCAGAACTCGAAAAGCAATGGGATGCTGGCTTTCTAGAAGTAGTTAGATATCCACAATGGGTATCTAACATTGTTGTGGTGCCTAAGAAGGAAGGGAAGATTAGAGTTTGTGTGGATTTTTGGAATTTGAATAGAGCTAGCCCTAAGGATGATTTTCCTCTACCATACATAGATGTTTTAGTGGATAATGCTGCCCGAAGTTCCACTTATTCCTTTATGGATGGTTTTTCAGGATACAACCAGATAAAAATGGCTCCAGAGGATAAAGCGAAAACAACTTTTGTCACACCTTAGGGGACCTACTGCTACAAGGTCATGCCATTTGGGTTGAAGAACGCAGGTGCGACATATCAAAGAGCAATGGTGACTCTATTCCACGACATGATGCACAATGTTTTGAGGTGTATGTAGATGATATGATTGCCAAGTCTAAAAAGGAACAAGATCATGTGGAAGTTTTGAGGAAGTTATTTGAGAGGTTGAGGAAGTATGAACTAAGGCTTAATCCTGCAAAATGTTCATTCGGAGTTAAATCGGGCAAGCTGTTGGGATTTGTGGTAAGTGATAGAGGTATAGAGGTGCATCCAGATAAAGTAAGGGCCATCCAGGCTATGTCATCCCCTAAGACGGAGAAAGAAGTAAGAGGATTCTTGGGAAGGTTGAATTACATTGCTCGGTTTATAGCTCAGCTAACAACAACATGCGAGCCTATATTCCGACTACTAAGGAAAAAGAATCCTGGAACCTGGAATGAGGAGTGTGAGGAGGCATTCAATAAAATCAAGCATTATTTACAAAATCCACCTTTACTGGTTCCTCCTGTATCAGGAAAACCTCTAGTATTATATCTAACCGTGACTGAAGTAGCCATGGGATGTGTATTGGGTCAGCATGATGAAACCGGAAGGAAGGAAAGAGCTATTTATTATTTGAGTAAGAAATTCACTGAATGTGAGTCCAGATACACGGAGATAGAAAGGCTTTGTTGTGCGTTGGTGTGGGTGGCAAAGAGGTTGCGACATTACATGTTATACTATATCACTTGGTTGATTTCAAAAGTGGATCCTCTGAGGTATATTTGTAATAAGCCCTTTCTCTCAAGTCGAATTGCAAGGTGGCAGGTTTTATTAGCAGAATATGACATAGTGTACATGACAAGGAAAGCCGTAAAAGGGAGTGCAATCGCAGACCATCTGGCCGATAATGCTGTTGAAGATTATGAACCTTTGGATTTTGATTTCCCCGATGAAGATATATTGTCAATAGAAAAGGAAGAAGAGAAGACAGATTGGTGGACCATGTTTTTTGACGGGGCAGTAAATGTATATGGTAATGGGGCAGGGGCGGTAATAATCTCTCCTAATAAGAAACAATACCCAGTTTCGGTCAAACTACATTTCGAGTGCACCAACAACACAGCTGAGTATGAAGCTTGTATCCTCAGTTTAGAAGCAGCATTGGAGTTGAAAATAAAGAAGATAGATGTATATGGGGATTCAATGTTGATCATCTGCCAGGTCAAAGGGGAATGGCAAACCAAAGAGGAAAAGTTGAGGCCGTACCAGGAATACCTATCCATGCTAGCAAAGGAATTTGAAGAAATTAGATTCACCCATCTGGGAAGAGAGGGGAACCATTTTGCGGATGCTTTGGCCACACTAGCTGCTATGACTACCATTGACCTCAAGTGCAAGGTACAACCGGTACACATTGACATTAGAAATGACCCAACTCACTGTTGCTTAGTTGAAGGAGAGATAGACGGACAGCCTTGGTATTATGATATCAAGAATCTTGTGCAGAATCAGGAATATCCGGTGGGAGCTTCTAAAACGGATAAGAAAACCTTAAGAAGGTTGGCTATAGACTTCTATTTAGATGGAGAGATTTTATATAAAAGATCATTTGATGGAACCCTGTTAAGGTGTTTGAATGAGGCAGATGCTAGAAAGGCATTAAGAGAGGTCCATGAGGGGATTTGCTCAACCCATGCTAGCGGGCATATGATGGCAAGGAAAATCCAAACGGCTGGTTATTTTTGGATGACACTAGAAAAAGACTGTATCGACTATGTCAGAAAATGTCACAAATGTCAAATTTACAGTGACAAGGTCAATATGCCACCAGCTCCTCTGTTTAACTTAACATCTCCATGGCCCTTCGCAATGTGGGGAATTGATGTGATTGGACCTGTAAACCCAAAAGCGAGCAATGGTCATAGGTTTATCCTCGTGGCTATTGACTACTTCACAAAATGGGTAGAAGCCGGGTCATTTGCTCATGTGACGCAAAAAGTGGTGAAGAAATTTATTGAGAGAGATTTGATATGTCGGTATGGTCCACCAGAAAAGATTATAACTGATAATGCCCAGAATTTCAACGGCAAGATGATAATAGAGCTCTGCATTAAATGGAAAATCAAGCATTCCAATTCTTCACCATATAGACCAAAGATGAATGGGGCGGTAGAAGCTGCTAACAAGAATGTCAAAAAGATTATTCAAAAGATGGTAGTCACCTATAAGGATTGGCATGAAATGTTGTAATTTGCCCTTCATGCATATCGTACCGCAGTTCGAACCTCGACAGGGACTACCCCATATTATCTTGTGTACGGTATGGAGGCAGTGATGCCTTTGGAAGTGGAAATCCTGTCATTAAGAGTGTTAATAGATTCCGAGTTAGAAGAGGCCGAGTGGGCCAGAGTGAGACACTAGCAACTGAACCTGATCAGTGAAAAGAGGATGGCCGCAATATGTCATCACCAACTTTACCAGAAACGAATGGCTAAGGTGTATGATAAGAAGGTTAGACCGCGGTTGTTTCAAGAAGGGGATCTAGTATTGAAGAAAATATTGTCATTACCCGAAGATGATCAAAGCAAATGGGCACCAAATTACGAGGGTCCTTATGTAGTAATGAAGGCATTCTCAGGAGGAGCGTTGAAGTTAGCTAGAATGGATGGAGAAGACCTAGCTCGACCTGTGAATTCTGACTCTGTAAAAAGATATTACGCTTGATGTAGGCCCCTAAATCAATAAAGCAAAGTTTGGCCATTGACTTCTTTCCTTTTTTTTTGCATTGATCTCACAACAATCATTTTTGCATTAATCCCAACAAAAAGTTTAGCATCGGCTGAACGAATTTCTTCTCTGTATAAAAGCTCAGACTAGGATCACACCCCTACACTGGGGGCAATACAAGATGTTTTTATGAAAAGTTTTACGGAAGCTTATAAATTTGAAAACCAAGCTAAAGCATTTGACAAAAGCATGACAAAAAGGCAATAACAAGTCAAACATTTTGAGAAAAGGACTAATTGAGGAAAGTCAAAGACTTCTTCTCCAAGAATATGATAAGTAAAAAGAGGCAACACGAGAGATGAATCCAGCAATACGACTTCAAAAGCAAGCTCATGTTAAGAAAGAGTTTCATGAACTAGAAGAAGATGATGGGGCCTATGTTTCAAAACCAGGTACGAATGCATGCATTGCATCTAATCAGAAATCATTGCATGTATGTTTTTTTTTATCGTTACAGGAGGAGATCTTAGTGCATTCCAACAAGATTGTGGACGAAGAAGGAATCATTGAGTTGATTCTAGAACAACAAGAAGAGAAGATAATATTTTTCAAATCCTGCCAGCAGGAAGAACGACATCATTAGCAATTGGTAAAAGGGAATCGCCAGATGGGATTCCAAGTTGTTTGGTTAAAAGAGATCGCCAGAAGGGATCTCGTATTTCGATGAAGGTCGCCAGAAGGGACTTCATATTTCAGCTTTGAATAAAAGGAATCGCCAGATGGGATTCCAAGTTGTTTGAGATCGCCAGAAGGGATCTCGTATTTCGATAGAGGTCGCCAGAAGGGACCTGAAATTTCATCTTTTGATAAAAGAAATTGCCAGATGGGATTCCAAGTTGTTTGAGATCGCCAGAAGGGATCTCGTATTTCGATGAAGGTCGCCAGAAGGGACCTCATATTTCAGCTTTGAATAAAAGGGAATCGCCAGATGGGATTCCAAGTTGTTTGAGATCGCCAGAAGGGATCTCATATTTCGATGAAGGTCGCCAGAAGGGACCTCATATTTCATATTTGAATAAAAGGAATTGCCAGATGGGATTCCAAGTTGATGGAGATCGCCAGAAGGGATCTCGTATTTTGGTATTTGGAGGTCGCCAGATGGGACCTCATATTTCATGTTTGTTAAGAGGAATCGCCAGATGGGATTCCAAGTTGTTTGAGATCGCCAAAAGGGATCTCGTGTTTCACTATTTGGAGGTCGCCAGATGGGACCTCGTATTTCATGTTGGTTAAAAAGGAATCGCCAGATGGGATTCCAAGTTAAAGGAGATCGCCAGAAGGGATCTCATATCTCGATATTCATCAAAGGAGGTCGCCAGATGGGACCTCATATCTCATATAGGAATCGCCAGATGGGATTCCAAGTTGATTAAAGGAGATCGCCAGAAGGGATCTCATATTTCGATATTTGTTAAAGGAGGTCGCCAGAAGGGACCTCATATTTCATTTTCGTTTAAGGGAATCGCCAGATGGGATTCCAAGGCCGAAGAGGATTGCTGTAAAGAAAGAGTTTCAGATCGATCAAGCTTCGACCAGATCAGTTTCGGGAGTTCAGTTTGGATTATCTTTATAAAACTTACTGCGCAAAACCCTTGCTCCGTAAGCTTTATAAAGAGGGGGCATCTGTTGTAACCCATTTTTGGATCCCCACAAAAAAATAAAATAAATAGGCAAAGAAGGTTAGTAAAATAACAGGAGGCAGAAGCGCTCAGAAAATGATCGAAAAATTGGTCAAGGAGGTAAAAAAAATACAAAGATTGGATTTTTGACAGTATATTCTTGAAGGATGAGAACCCTGTTGAGAAGGAAAATTTTGAATTTTGAGAAGAAAAGCCCAAGTTTGGATGTTTATGGACTTAATTGGATTTTTAATTGATTTTATAGGAGATTTGATTGCAAGAAAAATTGATTTTTAAGTCAATTTGGGCTTTAATTGAAAGAAATTTAAGTTTTGGGGCCAAAATATATTTTTTAGGAATTTTTTAGGTCAAATCAGGGGCTTAATTGCATAAATATTGAAGTTTAATAGTCAATTAGGGACTTAATTAAGAAAATCCAAAACCAGGGACCAAATTGGAAGAGGCGCGTAAATGGAGGGGCTGCAATTATTCGGTTCAGGGGCCTAATTGAAGAAATTGAAAGTTTATTAATCAATTGAGGGCTCAATTGCATAAATCAGAGGCCAAGGACTAAAGTGAAAAACGCGGCAAACAAGAGGGGCGGGGACCGAATTTGACAGGGATACAATTGAAATGAACAAGAAATGATGGAGGGCTGATTTGAAGTTTGGCTCATTTAAATGAAACGACGCGTTTTATCCAAAATGACGCCGTTTCATATATATATATATATATATATATAAAAAAAGGAAGACCAGAACGGTGTCGTTTTGAACGACACTGTTCATCTTCCTCCTTTCCCCCGAATGAGCAGCAACAGGAGACGAAAACCATTTTCAAACCTTCCCACATCTCTCTCCTCGCCCCCACCGAAGCCCCACAAGACCACCGAACGGGTCACTGGTCGACTAGCCGTTGCGTGATTGAAGGCGCACTAGCAAAAGGCACACCTGCTCCTTTTTTTCCCCTATAAATAGAGAGAGACCGAAGGAGAGAGGGGGACCCGAGGACAGAAGGAGAAGAGAAATAACGCACAAAGGAGAGGGGAGAGCAGGAACAAACCGAAAACAAGGAAACCAAAACCGAAAACAGAGGGAAATAACTGAGGAGGAGAGGACCACCAAGAACGAAAAAACAGTGGAAAGGGGAGGAGGAAGAAATTTTTCGCCACTGTTAGGAATAGCAGCAACACCGCCCGGAGCCGCCGTCCGCGAGCCACGCCACCGCAGCACCACCAGCGACCGCCTCCTCCACGCCAGGTACACTTTCTTCTCCCCCTGTTTTTTTCGTTTCCTGCAGGTGTTTGCCTCCTGCATGCAGAATCGTTCTGCATGCAGGAGGCGGGGGGAAGAAAATTAATTCTTCCCCCGCTGTGCCGAGGATGCTGGGCCAGCCCGATGCTGGCCCAGCCTTGCAAGTCTGGGCCGGTCCTGGCCCAGACTGTAGAAGTTTTTGGGCCAAGATCAGCCCAATTTCATTTTGGGCCGAGGTCGGCCCGTTTTTATTTTTGGGCTGAGCCTGGCCCATTTATTTGGGCCGGCCCAGCCCCATAATATAATGAATTATATATTATATATTATTATAAATTATAATATATATGTGTGTATATATGTTATATATATATATAAAAAAATATTTATATTAAAAAAAAATATTTGAAAAGTTATAAAAAAAAATATTGTTGATTTTCCTGCATATTTTTGTCAAAATGGTTTAATGTTGGTTTGTATTTTTATACCATAAAGATACAAAACCAGTGCTAAAAATACCCGGTTTTCGTCAAAACATCAAAGATTTTCAGAATAAAAAATGTTTTTGCTTTCAAAAAAAATTCTAAAAAGTCCCTAAAAATGTTGTTGATTTTTCTGCATATTTTTATTAAGATGGATTAATATTGGGTTGTATTTTTATACCGTAAGGATACAAACCCAGTATTAAAATACCCGATTTTCGTCAAAGCAAAAAAAATAATATTTTCCAAAAATTGTTTTTTTTTTGTTTTAAAATACGGCCTAGTCTCTCCAATATATATATATAAATATTATAACATCATATTTTCACACAACAAAGAAAATTTTCAAAAACAATATATATATTAGCATGCATTTTGGCTTTAATAACCAGTTTATTTAAGCTACGAGAACTAGGCCAATATTTCAAAAATTCTAAAAAAATCTTTTGGTTTTCTTTTAGTATTTTGGGATTACGAATTTATACGTAAAACATATTCCTAAATATTATTAATAAAGTTTTGGTATAGGCGTTAAAACGGTTAGGATTTTACCCGATAAGATAAAGACCTTCTTACCGAGGAGGACTTTTTCTTGAACCATAGACAGACCAACAACTAGAAGTCCAAAAACACCTTAGTTTTTATCAGACAATAAAACAATGCAGCTTACCTTAGGTAGGGCGTATTTGGGGTACTAATACCTTCCCTTTACGCAACCAGTCCTCGTACCCGATCTCTAAGACCAGTTAGGGTTCCTAGTGACCAAAATACTATGTGGCGACTCCCATTCCATTTTCTACCAATAAAAGACAATATTTTCTTGTATCCCCATAGATATAGATATATTTACATTGTGGATTTATGAAAATGAAAACAACTACATAATTTTCACCGCGACGCTGCACACGTGCGACAGAGATCTTGGTAGGAGTCTTCTTTAACTGATCCACTATATAGTACTCACTATGCTTCATCAATTTTAGGAACTCATTTGTTTCTTCCTCAGTCACAGGTTTATTCACCTCAAGCTCTTTATCGAGGTCCAACACCTCCTTGCCTTTAGCCTTTCTCTGTTTCTCTAGTTCCTCAGGTGTGAAACAACGACCACTCCGAGTTAGCCCACTTATCTCAGTTCGGAACAGTGGCAAAGGAGTTTCAATATTCGAGGTATAACCATAATCTCCAGGCATCACTCCATAGTCTACTTTGTTTGCATATGAGGGCTTAGTTAATACCAATTTTGAGAGCCCATTAGAGGTTGATTGGATTCTACACTTCTCTTGATTCTCTATCATCTCTACCTCTTCATTGTCATTTACGGCCTCAATCCTTAACTCTCCTAGAGTTAGCATTCTTGCAACCTTTTGATGAAATTCAATGCATTCATCAATGTGATGCCCTTTCTTTTTATGGAAAGGGCAAAAATTACTTTCCCATTTGCAGCAATCAGTTGATTTTCCCAAATATCCAGACTGCACCAACATAAAGTATAGCTTTGTCATGGGCACTTTTAACACCCTCTCTTTGCTACCAATCTCCATGGTATTCACTCCACCCCTACTAGCAACATGTTTGGGTAAAGGGTTTGAATTCTCATTAGGCGAATCCTCGAAAGTGACCCATCCAACTTTGATCAATTGCAACACCTTTCTTTTAAAAGCAAAGCAAGCCTTAATGCTATGACCCGCATGACCAGCATGGTATTCACAAGTCACCTCGGGGTTGTACCAGGTAGGGAAGGTGGTTGCATAGGTGGTACGGGTAGGGGAGCTATCTGCCCAATACTCAACAGCTTGGCATACAACTCTTTTAAGGTTATTGGTAAAGGTGGTAATTATTCTTTCGATGGTCGGTTATCTCTTCTTTGGTAATTGCTTTGGTTATTTGCTGGGAATTTTGTTTGATTGGGTTGGTTTGGAATGGGGGGTTTGGCAAAATTAATACTGGTGACTTCAGTGGTAGGTATTTGGTAGTTTTTTCTTCTCCCTTCTAGGTTATTCACCTCATTTTCTTTCTTTTTCCCAATGAAACCTCTCTTCTCTATAGGTTCTGCAATTCTCCCACTTCGGATTCCTTGTTCAATTCTCTCAGCAATCCGCACAACATCATAGAAATGTTGTGCTGAACTACCCATAAGGTGTTCATAGTATGGAGCCCTAAAAGTATTAGCAAACAGTGTCACCATTTCTGTCTCTATTAGTGGAGGTTGTACATTGATAGCTTGGTCACGCCACCTTTGAGCATAAACCCTCACGGACTCCTGAGTTCCTTTCTCCATGGTAATCAGACTGGTCCTATCAGGAGCAATCTCAAGATTAAACTTGTATTGCTTTAAGAAAGCATCTGCCAGGTCTGTCCACTTCTTGATCCTAATGTTGTCTAACCTCATATACCAACTGAGGGCCGATCCAGTCAGGCTATCCTGGAAGAAGTAAATTAACATTTTATCATCGTGGATAACTTCTGCCATTTTGTTATAATAGGAACGGAGATGGGTCTTTGGGCATTCCATCCCGGTATACTTAACAAACTCTGGCACTCTGAACTTCTTTGGAATAACAATGTTAGGCACTAAACATACTTCAGCGGCCCTAATTGGGTCAAATAAATCATTTCCTTCAATTGCCCTTAGCCTCTCTTCTAGTGCAGTCCACTTATCATCCCCTTCATGATTAGAGAATTTGAAGTCATGTGGATCTTCGTTTGTTAAATCCATTGTAATAGGGATTTGGATGGGCCGAGCAGGATTAGGATTCTGCTTATTTGGTGTATTTGCCCCTATGTTTATAGGTGCGACAGGAATTTGAGTTGTTGCTGGTGCTTCATCAGGTTGAGTAGACGTTCCCTCTCCATCTCTGGCTCTCAATATTTGCTCTAACATACTGGTTAGGTGCGCCACATCATTCCGAACTCCTTCAAGTTCTCTTTGGTACTGAGCTTCTGGTTGTGACCTTTCTTCGTTTTCCATTCTTTTTCTTTGTCGAGTGTTGTGGATTCTAGAAGGGGGATCTATGTTTCTTAATCTGCAGATGCATCCATAGATGTATGAGAAAAATGCATGATTGTGATAAATGCATGATTGAAAAATGCATGTTTCATTGGGTATGGATGCAGCCTTTTTTTGTGAACGAATAATAGCCATCACATTATAAGCATTCTCTTGTCACATTGCTTTGATAGGAGTTCTGCCTTTCGAGTCGTTTCCTTGAATCAGGTTCACCAAGAGACAGATTTTCCATAAGAAGATGGGTCAACGCCCTTTTCATTAATGCTTGATAAATTTATTACATTTAAAAAGAAAAACAACATGCTAATCCCTTTCCTCCATAAACTCTTTAGCCAAAGGTAAGAAGGCAAAGCCGCGGTTCTCAATCTTCCCTAGAAAGGCATCAGTTTGAGCTAGGCTTCGGCGATAGCGAATGATGTCTCCTCCCACATTTCGCGCATTGATTCTAATAATTCGAGCATGTGCAGCTGCTTCGTCCATTTGCTCATCTGTCTTGGTCATTTTTTCTATGAGCAACATGTTGGTTCTGTTCAAAGCAGTGTTGTTGGCGTCGATTTGATCCTTGTGTTTTTCCATTGTTGCTAGCTTCTCATCTAAATACTTCACCTTTTCGCGTTCTTTGTCAAACTTTATCCTCATAACTTTTATCTCATTCTTCTTGACCGCTAACTCTGCTTTAACATCCTCGAAACCTCTCCTTTCGCTTTCCCCCTCCACATATTTCTTATTCAAATCCTCATACTTCACAATCCTATCCATCAGTTCGAACTGCACTTGCGAAAAATTTTCTTGGTAATATTCTGCACTTCCTTGGCAATCGTTAAAGTCCATCTCCATTGCTTCAAGTTCAGAGCAACTTTGCATCCAATCCAGACTCATTCCAACTAGCTCCTTCTCACTTTCTTTCCTAGCACTCTTCTCCTCACCTAGTTTTGACTCAAGTTTTGTTATTTTCGCATCTCTAGACTGTATTTGCTCATCTAGAAATGTTCTCCTTTGATCCTCTTCTAGCATCATTTCTTCCAACATTGCCTTGTCTTTTCTGCTCTTGCTCAACTCTATTCGAAGTTTTTCCACTTGCCTTCTTAATTCATCTTCACTGTTAACCCTCTTTCTCTTAATAGGCTCCTCTACAGCTTGAGGAGATTTGGCTTCTACACAAGGCATGGCTGAAGCAGCTGAGTCATCTTCATTGTTAACCCTTTTTCTCTTAATAGGCTCCTCTACAGCTTGAGGAGATTTGGCTTCTACGCAAGGCATGGCTGAAGCAGCTGAGTCTCTCCATTTTACATATCCTTCGCTCGCACTTGGATCTTTTAAACCTTCTATCTCAACCAACACTAGATGCTTCCAATCTTGTTTGATGATCTCCAAAACCTCTTCTGCCATAGGATCTTTGAACAAACCAGAGAATTGAGCAATTCCCATAGTCCTGGGAACGAACTGTATGCCCCCAAGTTGCCTTACCACTAAGGCAGGAGCATAACTCACATAACCTGTAATCCCCACTAATGGTACCCAACGCCTTTGTCCACAACTCATTAGGACCTTCACTGTCGTTACCCATGGGGCTCTCCACTTGAAACCGCTATTAGGTAAACCTTCTAATTTGTCAACCCAACCCTGGTTGTCTAGATCTCCCCATTCTTCTTCTTCTACTAACTTTAAGGGTTTTTGGGTGAACCACCAAAAATTATTGAAGATAGGTTTTTTTGTTTCGATATGGCTAACCATCCAAATATACAACAATTGCGTGCAACATCTCATTGCTCCTTTTCCGACCCTCCTACAATGGTTAAGTGTCAAAATTATTTCGGCTAAAATAGCAGCCACTGGATTGATTTGTGTATTCTCATACTCCACATAAGCAGCAGCGGCCTCCAAACTCACTAAACCAGTCTGACTTGGGAACAACACAAGGCCAAATATACCCAAGGCAATCAATCTCTCTTTTTCTAATCCTGACTTCTTTTCCAATTCTAGCATCCTCCATTTCAAACCGGTACCATTCTTTTCCAGAAACTTTTCCAAGTTGGAGATTCTGAGCAGCTTTGACTGTTCAGGGATGATCTTGTCGGATCTCAAAGGGGAATAAATCCGATACAGGTCGTTGGGAAACTCGGTCAACAATCCATAATCCTCAACCATGGGGCACAAGTCTATGCTTCCAAAGGAAAAACATCGGTAGTCTGGATCCCAAAAATGAACTACAGCTCGCACAGCTGGGCTTAAAACTTCTACCTTTGGGATTTCCATCAAACATCCGTATTTCCTAAAAAATGCATCTTTATCCACATTCTAAAAATGAGTCGTTAATTTGTTCACCTCATTCAATATGCAATTCAGGTTCTTGATTGGTGACATCTTCTTAGCATCGCTTCTAAGGCAGTCTCCTTCAGTCAATTGTGACAGTTCAGAACTTTTTCCATACTCTACGATGGAAGATTTAGTGATGATGGCCATTTCATTCACAGTCCTGCAATTCAAAATGCGTTGGGGTTTTAGACTTGTTTTGATGCAAAAGATATATTGGAACATACACCCTAAGGATAGGTTCTAGCTCCTTTACGTGAGACATAGGGTAGGTTTACTACTGGGTCTCTAAAAGAGGGTCTCTTGCTGTTCCAGTGATCACCCTCGTAAAGGCGATATGGAGGTCCAGCAGATAGTGGGATGGCACGTGTACCAATCACAATCAGTCTAGACACTCAGCAAAGAGTTGGGGTTTACACAAACTTAAACCTTGACTCAAGTCATAAGGCAAGCTGCTAGTCCCCCACTTAATCTTAAAGTTACATGTGTGTGCCCTCAAAAACATAATAATAATAATAAAGTGATGCGTGCCTATGCCATGTATGATAGAATGTAAAGATGTATGCTAAAGCTTTTAAACAAAGCATCATAAGAAAACAAAAACCAATAACACACAGGATAAACAAACAAAAAAAATCAAGCTTAGTCCAAGGATTCCCAGCGGAGTCGCCATTCTGTCGCACGTCAAAAAAATCTGCGCGGCATTAGATGGTGATTTTTTCGTTTTGTTTTGCTGATTTGGTTCTTTGGAGTCGCCACCTAGTATTTTGGTCAATAGGAACCCTAACTGGTCTTTCAGAGATTCTAAGGCAAGGGACTGGTTGCGTAAAGGGAAGGTATTAGCACCCCTAGTACGCCCTACCTAAGCTAAGCTGCTTGGTGTTTGGTTTGCTCTATAATCTATGGTGTTGGTGTTTTCTAGTCCCATCATTTCCCTAGGTTTGATTCAAATAAAATTTATTTGGATAGAAATCCAGGGAGATTCCATGTGCTTTGAAAGCTCATTTTTCCCTTAGTATTTCATGAGTTTGCGACTCGTAAATCGCAAAGATGAGGAACAAAAAAAATTTAGAAATCTAAGAAAATTCAAAGCGCTTTAAAAGCCTCCTCTTGCCTTAGTATTTCATACTTTCACGGCTCGTAAACCGTGGAGTAAAAAAATGAAATTTTGAATGTCCTCGATTATAATCAAGGCTTCTTTCAAGGATGTGTGCGGATTTATTACTCCCAATAATATTTTGGATATTCGTCCTTTAAGGATTTCTTTATCCAAACATTAGCGGTGAATAATAGATAAATTCCCCCCCTAAAATAAGATTTTTATAGTTTTTGGAATATTGGCCAATACCCTTTGGAGTTTTACAAACATGTTGTAAAATCCAGAAATCCAAGAAAACAATTTTTGTGGTGTTTAAGAAATCCATGTGAAAACACATCTTTAAGAACTTCAAATATTTTTTGTGTATGTAAAAAAAAAAAAACATGTTAGGGTATTGGCCGTATGCAACACGCAAGAAAACATTTTTTTTTTATGTAAACATTTTTTTTTTACGAAACCGGGTATTTTAATACTGAATTTGTATCTCCACAGTATAAAAATACAATCCAATATTAAGTCATTTTTATAAAAATATGCAGGAAAAATCAACAATATTTTTAAAGACTTTTTAGAAATTTTTTTGAAAGCAAAAAACATTTTTTATTTTTGAAAATCTTTGATGTTTTGACGAAAACCGGGTATTTTAATACTGAATTTGTATCTCCACAGTATAAAAATACAAACCAATATTAAGTCATTTTGATAAAAATATGAAGAGAAAACAACAATATTTTTTTTTAGACTTTTCAGATTTTTTTAAATATATATATATATACACACACACACATACATAATATAATAATGTAATATAATTTATAATATATTGATATATTAAGTGGGCTGGGCCGGCCCAACTAACTGGGCCGGACTCAACCCAAAAAGTCGTTGGGCCGGACTCGACCCAAAAAGGATTGGGCCGATCTCGACCCAACAACTAATCTACCTTGGTCTGGGCCAGACCCGGCCCAGACCGCCGGGTTGGGCCAGAATCCCTCTGGCCCGTCACATATATTTCTGGGCCAGAACCTGTCTGGCCCAGAGAAGAAAACCATAGCACGGGGGGGGGAATTATTTTCCCCCCCGCCTCCTACATGCAGAACGATTCTGCATGTAGGAGGAAAACTTATGCAGGCTTCAAAAAAATGCACAGGGGGAGGAAGCGTACCTGGCGCGGCGGAGACGATGGCTTGCTGGCGGTGCTACGGTGGAGGCGGTGGCAGTGTCCTAGCTCACGGACAGCGGCTCCTCACGGCGATTTCCAAACAGTCCGGCGACGTCCTCTCGGTTCGTTTGCTTGATTTTCGTTTTCTAAGTTCCCTCCCGGCTTCAAACTTTCCCTTTTCTCTTGGTTTTTTGGGTTTTCAGTGGCTCTCTCCTCTGTTAGGTTGTTTCTCTCTCCTCCTCTCTCTCTTCGGTTTTCTTCGGGTTCTCTTCTCTTCGGTCTCTCCTTTTTTTTTTTGCTGTTGTGTTGGGTCCTATTTATAGAGCCAGTGAGCGTGGCTTTTCACTGTGGAGCATGGGGAGCGGGTCACGCGGCGGCTGGTCGGGGCGCGGCTGTCCAGGCGTGCCTCCCTCGGTTTCGGCAGCGCAGCGGGTGGTCAGCCAGTGTCTTCTGTCGGTGGCCCAGGACGTGGTGCGCTTCGGGCTGGTGGTCGAGCATGAGGCGAGAAGGGGACAGCCATTAAACAAACAATTCTTTTTCCCCCTTCCCCGCTGCATGTTCGGGGGGAAGAAGAAAGGGGAACAGTGCCGTTCAAAACGGCACCGTTTGGCCCTTCTCTTTTTCTTTTTCTTTTTCTTTTTTTTTTAAATGTATGAAACAGCGTCATTTTGGAGAAAACGCGCCGTTTCATTTAAATGTGGCGCCAGAACGCGCCAAGTTTCAAGTCAACCCTCAATCATCTTTGTTCCTTTCAATTGCATCCTTGCCAATTTCGGTCCCCGGCCCCATAGTTGGCCGTGTTTTTCACTTTGGTCCCTGACCTCTAATTTATGCAATTTAGCCCTTAATTAATCAATAAACTTCCAATTTCTTCAATTAGGCCCCTGAATCAATTCCAAACAGCCCCCTCTATCTTCGCGCCTTTTCCAAATTGGTCCCTGGTTTCGGATTTTCACAATTAAGCCCCTAATTGGCCATTAAACTTCAATATTTATGCAATTAAGCCCCTGATTTGACCTAATAAATTCCTAAACAATATATTTTGGCCCCAAAACTTAAATTTCTTCTGATTAAAGCCCAAATTGACTTAAAAATCAATTTTTCTTGCAATCAAATCCTCTATAAATCCAATTAAAAATCCAATTAAGTCCATAAACATCCAAATTTGGGCTTTTCTCCTCAAAATTTAAATTTTCCTTCTAAACATGGCCCTCATCCTTCAAGAATATACTGTCAAAAATCCAAACTTTGTATTTTTATACTCCTTGACCAATTTTCTGACCATTTTCTGAGTGTTTCTGCCTTCTGTTATTTTTCTAACCTCCTTTGGCTATTTATTTTATTTTTATTTTTGTGAGGACCCGAAAATGGGTTACAACAAGCTAGAAAAGTCGAGGCACTAGAATTGAAAAGGAGTGGTCAATTGAAATCTGTTCAAGATATTGTGTCAAATCTGTGAAACAAATAAACATGCAACCAATGATTGTCCAACTTTGCCTTCTTTCAAGGAATGCCTCCATGAATAAGCCCATTCTTTAAATAGTTTCCAAAGGCTCAATCATAACCCATACTCGCAAACATACAACCCTGGTTGGAGAAATCACCCAAATTTCAGTTGAAAGAGTGATAATAATAATGCACAAACTTCATAGCCATCGTTTTAAGCACATCATAATTTCCAAAATTCTCATAGATATGTACCTCCTCATGCTTCACCTCCCAGAAGAAATCTTGAGGAAACATTGCATGCATTCATTGAAAAGCAAGAGATAATCAACACTCAACTTGCTGAAAGCATGAAAAATTTTAAAGATGCTCTTCTCTCAGTTTTCAAGAGAAAGATAAATTTTCATCTCAACCACAGCAAAATCCAAAGGGGCACTACAATGCAAATGCAAATAGTTCCGGAAGCCAACACATGGATCAAGTCAAATCAGTCATCACTCTTCGCAGTGGTAAGGTTATTGAAAAACCAACTCTTGAACCTTGTGAAAAAGATGATGAGTCAATATATGAGGGTAAGGAAGGGGTTGAATCTAAACATTGTAAAGAAAAGACTGATTTTCCGCCAGCACTTCCATTTCCTCATGTGATGCAACCATATTATTTGATAGTTTCGCCCACATTTAACTAGTGTTTTGCATATGTTTTATATATAAAATGCCTTGATATTCTTTGTTTTATGTTTTGAAGGCACTTTTGGATGAAAGATGCAAAAAGGAGTAAATTGGAGGCAAGACAATAAAATAAGAAAGAGTATGGAAAACGCATCTTTCAAAGTCAAATCTCGCAATCTGCCAGTGTTGATCTTTGGTCATTCCGACTTGAATATCTGGAGCTACAGACATCCAATTGATGCAAACTCAATTTTTCTGTATTCCTGACTCAAAGGCCTATAAACGCTCCAAATTTCAGCTAAAAATGATGTCATATAAGGGAGATATGATTTTTCAAAGATGACAACTGAATTATGCCAGCAAATAGGTTTCGTGAAGAAACGAGTCCAAATTATGTTTCGAAGCATCTAAATCGATATCCAAGTTTTTATTTCAGCAATTTAGCTCCTCTAAATCAAAGCTTGAAGATTTCATGCAAGACTATTTCTTCTTTTTTAGGAAAATAGTTATCAAAGTACTTAAATGTAAACAATCTACTTAAGAGAGGACTATTTTGTAAAATAGAGACTAGGGTTTCATAGGATATAAAAAGAATGAAAGAAGAGAAGGGGGGCAACCAGCCAAGAGGAGAAAAACGCACCTTACTCTAAGAAACCCGAAATCATGCATTCCTTCATCGTTTTGATTAGTTATTCAACAAACATGCAAGACTAAACTCATTTTCTTGGTTACAAGGACACGGAAACCTTCGGATTTTAAGAACTATGAGATTTATTTTACCTTTTATTTTCAGTTTATATGATGAATATGTTTGTTCTCCTATGCTTATTTTTTTTCTATAATTGTGTATTTTAATTGCTAAAACGGACTGTAAGTTTTTATTGTAGACAATTTATTGCTAAGTTTGATATCAAAACCGGAGTTGTGGTATATGAACTTGTAAAGCAACTAAGTTTAATAATTGTGGCGGATCTACGTTATTAATCTTGGGGAGAACATTAATCAAATCAAACATAGACTGCGAACTATTATGTTTTCTTGATTAATAAACTTATATAACTCTTAAGGATGCCATTGAATTAAATTACTAGTACGAACATTGTGGTTGTTTGATGGTTAGGGTTAGCTATACGGCGAATCTGTTAACTAACGAATGTTAAGAAAAGATAAATATTCAAAATATAAATTGATGTTTCGTTTCCATGATCAGTTCTAATTTCTATAAGTGGACGTGTACTTGCGACCAAGGTTTGTTCTCTTGATAATTTTCTGATTTTATTAAATTTTGTTTGATAGTTTTCTGTTTTCTTTTGCTTTAGCCTAAATAACATTCAACCCCCCCCCTCCTAAATTGCATATCATCTAACATAAAAATCTTACTTGAACCTTCCTCATGGGATCGACCCCTTCATTGCTTTATATTATCTTGTGTGTTGTGTTTGAAGCTAGGGTAATTAATTTGTGCGATCACGACATCGCAACATAATGCCATGACCAAACAAATGAAAGTCAATCACAATTCTAAAATCCTTGAAATATACCTTTGTTGGATGCTATTAAACAGGTACCTTCCTATGCTAAATTTTTAAAAGATCTGTGCACTGTGAAGAGAAAACTAAATGTGAAAAAGAAAGCATTTTTAGGCGAACAAGTAAGTGTTATTCTTCATAACAATAATGCTTTGAAATATAAAGACCCTGGTTGTCCTATAATTTCTTACTTTATTGGAGAACATAAAATTAAAAGAGTTTTACTTGATCTTGGAGCTAGTGTGAATTTACTTCCATATTCGGTTTTTTAAAGTCTCAATCTAGGTGAATTGAAACCAGCTTTTGTAACTCTTTTACTTGCTGATAGATCTGTAAAAGTGCCTAGAGGAATAGTTAAGGATGTGTTAGTAGAAGTTGATAAATTCATTTACCCTGTAGATTTTGTTGTCTTGGATACACAACCCGTTGAAGCATGTAATTCAATTCCTGTTATTTTAGGACGTTCATTTCTTGCAACTTCTAATACATTGATTAATTGTAGGAATGGACTGATGAAGCTATCATTTGGAAACATGACATTGGAGATGAATATTTTCAACATTTGCAAGCAACCTGGAGATGATAATGATTTACAGGAAGTGGACTTTATTGAAAAATTAGTTCATGAACAATTTCAAACCACTTCTAGTGAAACTAAGATTGATGAACCTGACGAATTGCAAATGGTCTATTTTCAGGAAGCAGCAAAGGCATGTAATTGGAGACCACAAATTAAAGAATTGCCACCACGATCAATGGAGTCCATACCTTCAAGTGTTCAACCACCAAAACTTGATTTGAAGCCATTACCATTCAATCTCAAATACTCATTTTTGGGAGAAAATGAATCTTTTACGGTAATAATCTCTTCAAAACTTAATGCACATCAAGAAGTTAAGTTATAACAAACTCTGAAAATGCACAAAAATGCATTAGGATGGACCATAGCTAACATAAAAGGAATTAGTCCTTTGATTTGCACACACAGGATTTATTTGGAGGAAAATGCTAAACCCTCTAGAAAAATGCAACGAAGACTTAATCCTAATATGAAAGAAGTAGTAAAAAATGAAGTCATTAAGCTTCTAGATAATGGAATCATTTATCCTATTTCTGACAGCAAATGGGTAATTCCTACCCAAGTTGTACCCAAAAAGTCTGGAGTCACTGTGATAACAAATGAGAAAAATGAGTTAATTCCAACTCGGACTATTACTGGTTGGCGCATGTGCATTGACTATAGGAAACTTAATTCAATGACTAGAAAAGATCATTTCCCTTTACCTTTCATGGATCAAATCCTAGAAAAAGTTGCAGGTCATAAATTTTATTGTTTTCTAGATGGCTATTCAGGTTACAACCAAATTGAAATTGCATTGGAAGATCAAGAGAAGACTACTTTCACATGTCCATTTGGTACTTTTCATATCGAAGAATGCCTTTTGGATTATGTAATGCACCAACCACATTTCAAAGATGCATGCTTAGCATATTCAATGATATGGTTGAACGTTTCCTTGAGATTTTTATAGATGATTTTTTTTGTTTTTGGTGATTCATTTGATGATTGTTTAACTAACTTGGAAAAGGTTTTGAGCAAGTGTGAAGAGAAGAATCTGGTACTAAATTGGGAAAAATATCACTTTATGGTAACAAACGGTATTATACTTGGTCACATTGTTTCATCGAAAGGAATTGAGGTTGACAAATGTAAAATCAAGTTAATTGCCAACTTACCAACACTAAAATCTGTTAAACATGTTAGATCATTCTTAGGACATACTGGTTTTTATAGAAGGTTCATCAAAGATTTTATTGTAATATCTAAACCATTGTGTAACTTTCTAACAAAGAAAAATGTTTTTGAATGGACTGAACAATGTTAAAAGGCCTTTATTAAACTTAAAAGCTTGCTTACTTCTGCTCCTGTCATTCGACCTCCTGATTGGTCACTACCTTTTGAAATAATGTGAGGCTAGTGATTATGTCGTGGGTGCTGTCTTGGGACAAAGAAAAGATAAGACACCTTATGTGATTTACTATGCAAGTAAAACTTTAAATAATGCTCAAATGAATTACACTACCACTGAAAAAGAATTAGTTGCAGTAGTATTTACATGTGACAAGTTCAGATCTTATCTTGTTGGCTCACTTATTGTCGTTTTTAGTATCATGCAGCATTGAAATATCTTCTCTCTAAGAAAGATTCTAAGGCTAGATTAGTTTAGTGGATTTTGTTAGTTCAAGATTTTGATATCACAATCAAAGACAAGAAAGGCACTGAAAACGTTGTCGCAGATCATTTATCAAGATTGACAACAAATTCAAAATTTGACATCACACCAATTGATGACTACTTTCCCGATGAATCTTTACTTTCAGTTTCTACAATGCCTTGGTTTGCTAATATTGTTAATTTTCTTGTTTCATGAAAATTGCCAGCTCATTGGAGTACCCAAGACAAAAGAAAATTCTTAAACAAAGTAAAGAACTTTTATTGGGATGACCCTTATTTATTCAAATATCGTCCTGATCAAATATTTCAAAGATGCATTCCTGACAATGAGGTAAGTAGTGTCATTAAATTTTGTTATTCTGAGGCAAGTGGGGTCATTTCTCATCAAGAAAGACAACTGCAAAAATCTTACAAAGTGGATTTTACTGGCCCACTATGTTCAAAGACTCACATGCATTCTGCAAGACTTTTGAAAATTATCAAAAGTTGGGATCTATTTCAAAATGTCACATGATGCCTTTAAATCCTATTCTTGTCATTGAGGTCTTTAATTATTGGGGTATAGATTTCATGGGTCCATTTCCTCCATCATTTGGTTTCTTGTACATATTAGTCGTAGTAGATTATGTTTCAAAATGGATAGAGGCAATTCCAAGTCAAAACAATGATCACAAAACAGTGATAAAGTTTTTGAAAGAAAACATTTTAAGTCGATTTGGAATCCCTCGAGCCATGATAAGTGATGGTGGAACACATTTCTGCAACAAGCCATTTGAGTCTTTAATGAAGAAATATGGAATCACACACAAAGTTACCACCCCTTATCACCCTCAAATGAGTGGACGGGTATAACTTGCTAATAGAAAGATCAAACAGATCTTGGAGAACAATGAACCCTAATCGGAAAGATTGGTCTTTAAGAATTAATGATGCACTTTGGGCTTATCGAACTGCTTAAAAATATCATTAGGTATGTCACCTTATAGACTAGTCTATGGAAAACCTTGTCACTTGCCTGTGGAAATTGAACATAAAGCTTATTGGGCTATTAAAGCTTTCAATTCAAACTTTGATGACGTTAGTCAGCTGCGAAAATTGCAAATAAATGAGCTTGAGGAGATAAGAAATGATGTATATGACAATTCAAGAATTCATAAAGTAAGAATCAAAGAGTTTCATGACAAGAAAATACTGAGAAAAACATTCAATGTTGGTCAAAAAGTCTTGCTTTATAATTCTCGACTCCATTTATTTCTTGGAAAACTATGATTAAGATGGAGTGATCCTTTTATTGTGAAACATGTGTATCCATATGGGGCCTGCGATATCAAAAATCCAAAGAATGGTAATGTTTTCAAGGTAAATGGCCATCGTTTGAATGTTTACTTCGATAATTTTTCAGTTGAACATGACTCTATTGAATTGGGTGATCCTGTATATAAAGATTGATTTTTTTTTTCTCACATTGTTTTTATTTTTCTTTTTGGTGTGACTCTTGTTTTACTGGTCTCTCTCACCACTGTCAAATGGCGGATAATAGTACTCCATGACTCTTAAGTCGGTTCTTTCAGTTTCCTATGATAACTGATATATGTGTGTATATTTGTGTAATTCTTTGCTCTTTCTCCTTTCTTTGAATCTCCCCTCCAATTCTCACTTGAAAATGGACACCACTCTTGAAAAATTAAAAAAGTATTTTCCCGCTCTGCCTCAAAATGCGATTACAAAAATTTACCGTGCTAGATGTGCAAGATTGAGGTTGTTAATGAACCATGGAATTCCTAAAGATATTCGCTGGCTAATTGAAGCAAAGGTCCGATTATCAAGTGAGTCCTCCAATTCTTTCATTTCATACATGCTTAGAATAGGTAAAAGCACTTTTGCGAAGAAACGTCGTGCAAAACGACTGAAAGTCTATCACAGATGTGCCAGATGGACTTTTAATGCAACATGTCATTCTTTAGGAATGGTATCTGTAAACCGTGAAGATAAAATACAATTCATTAAGGATGGCCTGAGTAAAGGGTCTTTAGATAATCTTCTATTGACTCTTGAGATGCATCCTAGTGGAGATGTGCATCGTGCAATTCATGATTTATGGCCATAATTCCAAAAAGAACATGCTCGACTTAGTCTTGGGAATCTGACTAAAAAAGACCTTGTTTGTCAGTTTTTAAGAAAACTGGATGGGAAGCCAATCCCCGACCCATAGAGGGCGTTTAAGCCGTTCTTGGACGTAAAACCAAGGAAATATGTGAGCCACAATCACAACTACCTGTACATACACATGCTTTTTCAAAATAAATAAATAAATAAAGAGAGAAAGAGAGTGGGACTACAACTGGCCTACATATAGGTGGCATGATTGTATTTTCAATTTTGTATCTATAAATTCTTCTCTTCCTTCCCTTCATTTCTACTCAACCCATACATTCATCAAATATAGAAGTGTGTAGAAATGGCAAGTTCCTCAAGTCATCACATAAGAAATATTTGTATTTTTAGTGGATCCGGTCCTAGGAAAGAAAAATAGTTTTTAGAATCAACAAATCATCTTGGTCAGGTACTCGCTGAGCGAAAGATTCATTTAGTGTATGGAGGAGGAAGCCTTAGGTTAATAGGGGGAGTGTCAATACCTGTATTTTTAGGAGGTAGTCAAGTTTTAGGGGTTGTCCTCAAAGCTTTAGCACATATGGACATCATTGGAAAAACAATTGGAAATGAATTACAGGTCCCCACAATGTCTGATCGACTAAATGCAATGTTTAACCATGTTGATGCCTTCATTGCCTTACCAGGTGGTTTGGGCACATTGGAAGAGATCTTTCATATTTCCTCTTGGTCCCAACTACACATTCACCATAAACCCATAGGTTTGTTAAATAGTAATGGTTTTTATGATAAGTTGTTGTCTATTCTTGATCATGCTGTTGAATAGGAATTTCTACCATCTTCAGCACGGCAAATCATAATCTCTGCTGCTACTGCTGAACAATTGATTGACCAACTACAATCTTTCATCTCTGTAATTAATCCTTACATGAGTCGTATAAATTGGTCAACTAAGAAAAGCCGTAAAAAGCTTAAATTGGATTTAAGCCTTCATTTGTAAAAACTTTGTGTCTTTTAGTTTTATTATTATGTTTTGTTATTTCTTATATTTGTTTAAGTGTGTTTCAGGTTTATCAGTGTTCGCTATTTCAGGTGATGTCTTCTATACTTAGGACATTGAAGACAATGTCTCATTTTGGTTGGGGGGAAAGGGTAGTAGTTGATATTTAAAAAAAAATTGTGTTTTCTATTTCATAAACTATTTGCAAAACTGTTGTTACTAGAATGGCAGAATAAATGAGTTTTTTTTTTTTTAAGTGACTCTTGAGACACATCTTAGTAAACATTCTTAACAAGGTCTATCAGAATACTTCTTGAAATATTCAGGTTTACAAACTCTCGTATTTTTATCACTTGATTCTGCTCATATGCTCATTTAACAAGTATTCTTAAATCTTCATTTTCACATACCCACTTTAACATATGATTGTGGGTTGCACATTGGATTATTACATTATTTATGTTCTTTTGTTAAAGGTAACAACTAAGAGAAAGGGATAGTATATAACTTGAAAAAAAAAAACAAAAAATTAAAAACGTAGATAAGTTTGGTTTCGTAACCTCCCCAACCTAAGCAATTAAGCCCAAAGGGGTGTTTTAACACTTAATACCCTAAAGTCAACTGACTTGGGAGCTATTGGCCCAACACTTGTTACATGAGTTGAGGAAAAACGCTTAAGGGAATCAAACATTGCGCTATCAACCTATCAGTATCTACAACCCGAGTTGCTAAGCTCGTAGGGGTGTCTCAACACCTAATGCCCTAAAACCAACTGGTTTGGGAGTTATTAGCTGAAAACTTGTTACATGGGTTAAAGATGCATTGTGTTTTAAGTTATATGTATATATATTAAAAAAAAAAAAAGATAATAATCTCAACCCAAGGAAGTTAACCTTAAACATTAGAACAAAAAATTTGTTTTCTTCCAAGTAAAGCCCCATAACTATATGTTGATATTTTGAGCACAAAAGAAAGGTTTATTAATATCTTGTTTAAGAGGTATTGAGCATGTTGTAACCCATTTTTGGGTCCCTACAAAAATAATAAATAAATCTAAAAACAAAATCGGCTGGTTACTGTTCATCTTCTTCCCCGAAAAGCTGCCCGAGTGGCTGCTTTCCAGGCGCTTTTCCGGCTCGTGTGGCCTCCAAATCCGACAAAACATGCACCGACATGTCCACATGAAACCCCTTTATCCCGGAGAATGGTCCGGTCGGGTCGAAAAAGTTAGAAACGGCTCCGTTGAGTGGCTCAAAGTGGCCACCTCGGGCAGTTCACAGCCTGGAGCTGCCAAATTTGGCAGCTCGAGGTGCACACTTTGAGCCAACGGTTGATATGCTTCCCAACTGAATCAAGGGCTGCAATTTTTCCCCAACGTAGACAAGATTGCCCTCTTCCACAGCCTATAAATAGAGTCGGATTTGATGATCTGAGGGTGGAGAAATTCGGGTACAAAGTCAGCCAAAAACCAGCATTTTCGCCCAATTTCTGCAGATTTTTCTTCTTCTTCTTTCTTCCTCTGCCACAGGAAACTGACGCCGGCTTCCTCCAACTCCACCGCTGCAACCACCGGCTGAACCACCTCATCACAGCAGCCACAACCCCTTCAGCCAAGTGAGCCCCTCTTCCTTTCCTCCTCCTTCCTTTTCCTTTCCTCCTCTTCTTCTTCTTCTTCCTCCTTTTCTTCTTCTTCCTCCTTACCCACTGTTCACTGCATGAACAGTAGGCGTGAAATATAATTCACGTCCTACTGTTCACGCAGGACGTGAATTATATATATATGTGTGTGTGTGTGTGTGGGTGTGTGTATTATAATTTTATAAAATAAAAAATAAAAAAATCTTTGCATATTATATGTATAAAAATAAGAAAAATATTTTGAAAAATCTTTGAAAAATATTATTGATTTTCTTGCATTTTTTTCAAAATGGCTTAATAATGGTTTGTATTTCTATACCGTAAAGATATAAATTCATTATTAAAATACCCGGTTTTCGTCAAAACATCAAAGATTTTCAAAATAAAAAATGATTTTTTGCTTCCAAAAAAAATTCTAAAAAAAAATCCTTAAAAATATTGTTGTTTTTTTTCCTGCATATTTTTATTAGGGTGGATTAATATTGGTTTGTATTTTTATACCGTAAGAATACAAACCCCGTATTAAAATACCCGAATTTCGTTAAAACATCAAAAAAAAAAATATTTTCCAAAAAAAATGTTTTTTTTTGTTTTAAAATACGGCCTAGTCTCTCCAATATATATATATATATATATATTATAACATCATATTTTCACACAACAAAGGAAATTTTCAAAACAATATATTTATTAGCATGCATTTTGGCTTTAATAACCAGTTTATTCAAGCCATGAGAACTAGGCCAATATTTCAAAAATTCTAAAAAAATCTTTTTGTTTTCTTTTAGTATTTGGGATTACAAATTTATACGTAAAACGTATTCCTAAATATTATTAATAAAGTTTTGGTATAGACATTAGAACGGTTAGGATTTTACCCGATAAGATAAAAGACCTTCTTACCGAGGAGGATTTTTCTTGAACCATAGACAGACCAACGACTAGAAGTACAATAACACCTTAGTTTTTATCAGACAATAAAACAATGCAGCTTACCTTAGGTAGGGCGTATTTGGGGTGCTAATACCTTCCCTTTACGCAACCAGTCCCCGTACCCGATCTCTGAGACCAGTTAGGGTTCCTAGTGATCAAAATACTAGGTGGCGACTCCCATTTCATTTTCTACCAATAAAAGACAATATTTTCTTGTATCCCCATAGATATAGATAGATTTACATTATAGATTAAGAAAATGGAAGTACGATATAATTTTCGCCGCGACGCCGCACACGTGCGACAGAGCAGATATATGAATTTAATGAGAGTTTGTTTATCTGGATAGATTAATTGAAGTTGAATGATGAATGCCTTACTTTGTAGAATTTGCAAATTGTTTTTCTATTTTAATGCTTTGATTACTAGTGACTAGTTATAAGCTGGTTGGGGGGTGTGATTAGTACTTAAAAGTGTATTTTTATCATGGTTTTATATCATCATTTTTCACTTGAAGTATCAATAACTCCTTAACTAAAGCATGTTTTATAATAACATACCTAATAATATAAGATACCTTTAATTTATGGTAAATATTCATCTTAAATGCAGGCCTATCACATAAATGAAAGGATTGATTGATGAGTTTAAGTATTGAAATTGAAAGGACAAAGAGAAGGCCAAACTTAGAAAAAGAGATGTTAGTGTAGTCCAAACTAGAATACTGTTCAATAATTTGGTCATATCTCAAGTTCTAGATGTCTAAATGACCTCAAAGTTTTGGAAACATTCGGTAAGACATAGGCTTACAACTTTCATGTGGAGTCCAAGATTTAAAAATGCCGTTTTCAAATCCAAATTATAGCAACAATGAAGAAGTCTGAATATGTCCTACAGCTCAGACACTACTCAGTGTTCAGTCCATATCTCGAGTTCTAGAAGTCTAAATGACCTCAATTTTTTTCCCTGAAAAGATAAGACAATTTCCTATAACTTTCATAAGTACAAGTGGTTCCAGTTCTGATGCTAACAATGATGTTTTATTCAGACAAGAAGATAAGGATTTTCACCAAGTCAAGAGTTGGCCACCCACTCAACAATTAGTCATCAAATCAATAGTTTCAAATTTTAGCCTATAAAAGGAGGCATTTGCCATGAATTTTGGGGCTTGGTTGTTCAGATCAAAAACTTGCTCTTGCTCTCTCTCTCTTTATATATTTTTTTGTAATTCTTAAGTTTTGCTTTCATTAATATCTTGTTTATGCTTTTCATTTCCTTTCTTTACTTAGTTAACTTGTATCTTATTTATGTTCTTATTTTATTTATTTATATTTCTCTTCTTCATTATGTTTAGCTAAGTTTATTATGTCAAGGTGAAAAGGTTACACTAATGATGTAAGAATAAGTATGGTGTAAACTCAACATGGACCTTAATGTTTAATATTAACATGTCTTATCTTTTTATCTTACTAATTCTTAGTACCTTGCTTGTTAAATGGTTAATATAGATTTTTGTTGTATAACACTTGATACAACAAATGCTTGGCACTCTCATAGCCCAACCGTAATAACATATACCCGTGCTATGAAAGGAAATTGATTTGTAGTTAACATAAGTTAGCATCATGAATTCCTGACAATATTTAAAAGTTTGGTATTACTTAAATAAGATAATTAATATGATCATGTTAATAATTTATAATTAGCTATTAATGACAAATCATCCAATTGGAACCTCCTTTGTGTGTGGTTTTCAGTTGAATAATAAGAGTTTATACTATACTTGTTTAAAATGCCATTAGTGGATCCTCTAACCTTGACATTTGTTTTTATAATTGTTTAATCCTTGCATTAATCTTTCATCTCAAAGTTCTCATCAACTTCTTCTTCTTCTTTATTATTATTATTATTGTTGTTGTTGTTGTTGTTGTTGTTGTCGTCGTCTATAATTTATAAAATTAACTTCCCTGTGATTCGATCCCGGTCTTGCGGGTTATTTATTCCTTCGACACTTCTGCATTTAGGATAAAACATTAATCTTTTGGTCGTATCATGACTCTACTTTCTAGGCACACGTTTGTATATATATATACTTGATGTAAACACTTATGTGTTAAGGAGAAATTAATAAAACATCTCTTCGTTCTTCTTCATCATCTAGTTTTCAATCTGAGGCATATAATATGATAACATTTAATCTTTACAAGTGAGCCCCTGAGGTGGGATCAGAACCTTTTTTTTTTATTGTTATTAACCTAAGGAAAAGCCACAACCAACTGTCTGGACTATGATATTGGGATTGAGAGGTAAGTGTCCAGAAAGCCTTCTATCGATAACCATATGTCCATATCCATAAGATCTCAATTGATTGTCCATTACTACAGAATCTAGCACATCCTTAAGCAACTAAGGAAAGCTAGAATAAAGTGCCTTTAGCACCTCACTGATTAATATTTTGCATTATTGAGTAGGCCACATCTTCACTGGTTATTTTCTAATGGGATTTTTTTTTTTTTTTTTTTTGCACTTGAACATACAGAAGTTTCTCTTGATATTTCATGTGCAGAATTTATTCTAGTTCTGCGTCAAAACTCAAACTAACAACAGTATATTTGTGTAAAAAAAGTATAAAGAAATTTACAAGCTACATGCTTTCGGCATTTATATAAGAATGCATGTATAACCTATTTGTTACCAAGGCAAACCATAAAGTGTGGATTGTTCTTTGTGTTATTTTTACTTCGTCTCACAAGGACTGGAATGGAAGGCTTTACTCTGATTGAGGATAGCCATGGCTGGCCCCGAAGATCTGGAAGACTCCCCTCACTTCAGGTACATCACTATTGTCCTCATCATCATCATCATCAATACCAACATCAGCAAACATTGATTTATCAGGGACCTCAAATTACCACGGTGAGGATGCCAGTGATCACTAGCAACGAGGTAGTTCAATACTATGGAACCATGGCGGAGGAGCCTATTATTGCTAGCAAAGAGGTGCCTCGATATTAAGGTGGTGTGGTGAAAGAGCGTTTTATCACTAGCGATGAGGCAACTTAATATGGGTTTCGTGCAGTTACTGAACATACTTATTATCATGTATGAGTAATCTGAGTCACTTGGTTTTAAATCTCCCAGTTTCTTACTCATAAGTGAAGCTTCTTGATCTGCTAAAGAACCTTGTAAATTCTGTCTTTAGGGCTTCTGTTGTCACGCAGTTCACTTATCTATAATGTAAGATCTTTCTGTGTCTCTCTCTTTGTATGTGCGGGTTGTGTGTTAGCAATATCATCATGAAGTTTTAGTAAATTAAAAGCGGAAGCCCAAGAACACATATCTTTAGCCATAGCAATCAGATTTTAATTGTAAAAAAGCAAAAATACCAAGCTGTAAAAGAAAAATAGATAAAAGTTTAATTAATCCATGTGCTTGATGAAGAGATCACAGACTTTCTTGTTAGACCAGAGACCTTTTTTCTTATGTGAAAATAATTTTATATATATTATTGCATATTATCATCTGAAGACTTCTTTCCCATTAAAAGAGATCGAGTTATTATATATCTGTATGGACAGTTAAATAACATGTCTCAAAATATACAACCTATCGTACATAACGTTTTAGGAAAAAAATATTTAATGTGAAAATTTTATTATTTAAATAGTTAATGGCCACAAAATAAAGTTTTAATTTTAAGAAATTAAAAGGAAATTAACATTGTGATGATATTCCTTACTTTAAGCCAAATGAGAACAAAAAAACAACAGCTAAGGCAAGGAAAATGAACAAACTCATAGGCCAAAGCCTAGGAAACCTAGGAAGTAAAGAACAAAACAAAACAACATGCGAAAATAAAAAATGAAAACAGAAAAGAGAAAAGAAAGCAGCCAAAAGAAAAGCTTTCAATAGCCATCTCCAAGAACAAGAAATATATGAAGGATTATGGGCTTCGATGATATTGCTCTGCATATGGTTTTGCACTTTGCATATATACAAATTGTTCACCTAGGATGGTGAAGGGCTACTCCTTGTGCTCAGGTTCATCTTTGTTGTGGAGCTAATTTTATAAAATTAACCAATAAAGCTAATATGTAGGAAAATAGAAAATAAAAGAACAAAAATAAGAATAAGTAGACAATTAATTGCTATTAATATTAGTTGTCATCAACAACTTTTTTTTTATTTAAGATTAACACCATTATCATCTTTAATTTAAACAATGAAGTAAATATTTTAAATTAATTTTTAGTTAATCCCTTTTCGTGAGAAAGTTAATTAATGAGAGATAGAATGTGATGGGAAAAAAGAAAGAAAGAAAGAAAGGTAATATGTTGAAATGAAAGTGGAGGAAAGAATAAAAATAAAGTGTAAGATATGGAGAGAAAGAGAATAATTTAAAGTTGGAAAGTGATTGGAGCAGAGTGGGAGAGGTAGATGGTTAATAAAACAAAAGGTGAGAAAATGAGAGAGGATGAGTGTAAGAGAGGAGCAGAATGAGAAAATATGTTAGTAAAAGAGATAGAGGGGTATAAATAACTAGATTGTAAATGAGGGTGAGAAATTTGGTATAAGTTTAAAAAAGTGGGATTCTGAAATTTTTAAAATTTGAGGATATTATGGAATGTGTTGTAGTTTAGAAAAGATTGTATTTTTAGCAAAAACTGTTGCAGCAATCATGGATGCATTGGTTGCAGAGACGAGTGCAGTAGATGCTGAGTGCAGTAGGCTGGAATACTATAGCGAGAGATGGCTTTACCAGCAAAAGATGCTACCTGAGGAAGAGAATATTACGAGGAAGAAGAGACCACTGAGGACGCAACAATCCAGTAGCAAAAATTGCACCAAAAACCTGCAGTAACACAAAGTCAGCCAAGAGAGAAAAAGACAGCGAAAAATCTGTTTTGCAGAGGGGAAGGAAGCCTTGAATTTGTTCTAGTTGTTTCAAGCTCTGATACTAAATTGAAACAAGGTTTATGATTAATTTAGGAGGCTTGTGTAATGTGGTAATTATTTTTTTTATATATATAAGTAGGACAAAATACAATAATTACTGTGTAGTAGTGCACTGCATAATATAACTTTATACAAGAAAAATACAATCTTTCCTAAACTGCAATACATTCCATAATAATTTACAGCCTAGTGGTTTATACTTAGATCCCACTCGTT
The DNA here is from genome assembly GCA_018804465.1 of Populus tomentosa. Taxonomy (NCBI): domain Eukaryota; kingdom Viridiplantae; phylum Streptophyta; class Magnoliopsida; order Malpighiales; family Salicaceae; genus Populus; species Populus tomentosa. The sequence goes on along the minus strand of CM031987.1, from coordinate 817,249 downwards.
ATCGGTAAATTATAGATGCTTTTAGTGTCTCACATTTACTGGACCAGATATCTGCTATAATGTCAATAAAATCTGTTAATTTATGCATGTTTTTAGTAAGATTTATTGGGCTGCTGTCAAACTAGTACTTGAAAGGTACATTTTCTTTTGATCTTCACCTTCCTCGAGGCTCCACTTTATCACTGCATGGGTTTACTAATGCTGACTGGGTAGGGAGTATCGTTTGACCGAAAATCTGCTGGTGGCTACATATCCTAAATAAAAAAATTTAAACAAAGGTTCGAATACATTAATTAAGTTACCGCAAATTGACGGTTATTTAATAAACGTTAGTTAGCTTTAGATAATCAGAAATAGAAAGGTTTTACTCTCATAGACCGAATATATCTAGCACATGCTCTTGATATTTTGTCATTTCTTCCGGGATTTAGCCCGAATATCCTCCTCTAAACCAGAAAGAATTAAAGTCTTGTAATTGCTTGGGTGCAATGCTGGTGATGAATGTTGCTAGATCATTAAAGAGCTTGTAAACAGAGGAGGAGAATAAGCCAACTATAAGGGAAAATACCACTGCTCCTAAATCTAGGGAAAGACAACACTAAAAATGAATGCCTACCTCACGGCTAACCAAAATTATCTGGTAATTAGACAACCTATAAATAGTTTGTGCCTCTACCTTTCTGTTTTACTACAAACACGGTATAAAGAAAGAAGAATGGAAAGATAGTTTGCCACAATTACATCGGACGAGCCTCCTAGCGAGGCTTTTTAATTTGTGGAGAAGGAGAAACATACAATGGCTACTACAATGAAATCTTTGGCAAATGCCCTACTTATCTTGTGCTTATTAGCCGCCTCTTGTGAGGCAAACGGTCTGGGACGCAGCGCTGCTGCCGCAATATCACCTCTCCGGACTGCTAGTAGAACAGACCCAAATGAAAAGGTCTTCAACGTGTTACAGTACGGAGCAAAACCTGGAGGAAAACAGGATAGTGCGTTGGTAAGGAGTTGATATTTTGGATACTACGTATGTTCATAATATAAAAGTTGGAGTTTTTCAGGACGAATATGTAACATTGAAAGTGAAGCATTACAATGGTTGTAATCATCTGTTAAAAGAAAATCACATTTGAAGGGGGGTTTGGAGTATTATAATTGGCAAAAATATCTGAACTTTCCCTTGATTTTCATTTTGATGAAATTGATTACAAAGTGGGTTTGGCCTTCGCAGTCTTTCATCCGAGCATGGAGGGCTGCATGCAATTATAGGGGAACGGCAAGGCTACTTATCCCCATGGGAACCTTCTTGATAGGGGCAACTATCTTCCAGGGGCCATGCCTAGGTCCAGTACCCATTAAGGTTCAAATTGCAGGAACACTGAAAGCTGTAGCAGACCCTAGCATGTACGAAGAAGATTTCTGGATCTTGTTTGAAAACATCAACGGCTTGCTGGTTACTGGTACAGGCACTGTTGATGGCCAAGGCAATGCTGTCTGGAAATACAACGACGGTGGTTCCAGGTTCCCGAGTGTAAGCAACAAAATTATCTTAAGCAACAAAATTATCTTGACATGCATGCACTTGCTAATTAGTAATTAGAGAATATGGGATTAATTGCAATTTCATAATGATTCTTCTTTCCTTTTTCTTTTTTTTTCTTTTTTTTTTTTTTTTTTTGTATTTATGGCGCAGTCTATAAAATTCAATCATGTAGCCAATGGGATTATAAGAAAGATCACCTCTGTTAATCCCATGGGTTTCCACATATCCATCGTTCTGTCCCAGAACATCAGGGCAAAACATCTTCATATAACAGCTCCTGCGACGAGCCCCAATACCGATGGAATCCATATAAGCCAATCCAGTATAGTGAAAGTATCCAGAAGTGTTATCAGCACCGGTGATGATTGCGTTGCTATAATTCAAGGAAGCACCGATGTCAGCATTAAAAAGGTTACTTGTGGGCCTGGCCATGGCTTCAGGTAAGTCTCAGTTGAAAGTTTCAGGAAACACGTACGCTCTTTATTTATTTTATGAATATACTTGGAGGAAGCAATTTTGCTACATATGCTCCTAAGAACCTTTCCTCGTTTATAACTTACATATATATATATGTATAACAGTGTTGGTAGCCTTGGCAAGTACCCTGATGAAAAGGACGTGAGAGGAGTCGTCGTGACAAACTGCACACTAAGGAACGCTGACAATGGAGTTAGAATCAAAACATGGGGAGGATCACAACCCAGCCAGGCTTCAAACATTCTTTTCCAGGATATTATCATGGACAACGTTAAACGCCCCATTATTATCGATCAAACCTATGGATCAAAAAGCAACTCGGTTCGTTTTCCTTGACTAAATTATTTTAACAAGGCTTCTTTCATCCTTCACGGCAACTTGGAGATCGATGAATAGTTTCATATTGGTTTTTTATTTTTGGCAGCCATCAAAGGTAAAGATCAGCGATGTTCGATACATAAACATCAGAGGAACCTCCGCATCAGAGGTTGGAGTCGATCTTAAGTGTAGCGAGGCTGTTCCTTGTGAAAAACTCTACTTTTCAAACATCAATTTGAAGTACTACGGGCCAAAGAAGCTACCTTTCACTTCTACGTGTACGAATGCAAAAGTCAACTACGTTGGCAACCAATTCCCACCACCTTGTCGATAGGAGTTAATTGTAGTTGGAAATTTCGTTCTTAATTTCTTTTATAGAAGGAGATGGTTCTTTTTGGGATTTGAAGAAATTTCTTTCACATATCATGCTACTTTAATTTGCTTGTCATTGATTGATTACGCACGCACGCTGCAAATATCACCGTTCCGTCGATGATATATTACAACTTCACATTTTCTGGTGGCTTGTTTGATGAAAAATTAGTGTAGGAAAAGCTTATGGAGAGTAATTCAAAATAGCAAAGTTAAAGAATATTGAAGAAAATTTGAGAGAAAGGAGTATTTCATTAAATGTTTTCTCTTTTATATAATTTTTCTTTTTATTACATTTATGCATCTTGCTTCTTATTACAACCTTATTTATAAGTTTAAAGTTCTAGTTAAGAAATTATACTAAGGAAAGAAAATCTTGTTTTGAACATGAAAAATAATTAATCATGCCAACTTAATTAATAGACCGATTCTCAATTAACAGACTGATTCATTTAATTTTACATATTGATTGGTTCATAACCAGTTAATTAATTTCTCTATTCTTTTAAAAAATCTAAAAATCTAGTTTTTTCAATATTCACTCTTAAACTTGATTCTTATAACTCCTAGCATATCTCTCATCTTAGTAAAAATATCATGCATGATTGGCTTAGTACAAATATATATGACTTGATCTTGGGTTTTAACATTCTTAACTTTAAATTTCTCATTTGTAATGCAATCTTGTAGGTAATAAAATCTTATATTAATGTGTTTATTTCTGTTATGAAACACATGATTTTTTGTTAATGCAATAACTGATGAGTTATCAAAATAAATTTCTCTAGGCTTCTTTTGTGATATTCACAACTTTTTTAATAATTTTTTTAATTATATAGAATGATAAATACATGTTATAGCAGTTATATATTTAACTTCACATGTTAATAATGTGATTATAGATCGCTTGTTCTTAAAACTATAATATAACATAAACTTCAAAAATATCAACAAACCTCACTTCATCAACCTATATATACCTATACCTAGGACAATGTACCATCACTCATATTACGTAGATCCAAATCAATATCCTCTCGAAGGACTACGAATTGCATAATCTTCTCAATCATCTATCAAAGTATTGAAAATTATAACATCTTGTTCGGACTTGAACAAACATTAATTAACGATGACTTTTACCAATTATCCACGTCCAATTTCCCCAACAGGACTATGAAAAAATGAAGAATCGTGTATTCTACAGTTGGGTTAGTACAGGTAGAACATTTTTATATATATAATCATTGATAGTTTTATAGAAAAATAGTTGTTAGTTACTAAATAACTGATAATAAAAGTTATTATGGAAAAGATAATACAAAGAAAAACAAAAAATAAAGATCTCTATTTCTTTAATTACAATACAGCTACAACAGGACATGCAAACTGATTTAAAAGTAAAGGAAATATCATCATTATCACTATCATAAATTATACAACCTTATTACCTGTATATTTAAAACTTATTCGGGATTGTGATAGTAATAGCAGTTTAAAATATTTTTCGTTTAGAAATATATCAAAATAAATTTTTTTTATTTTTTAAAAATTATTTTTGATATCAACACATCAAAATCATCTTAAAATATAAGAAAAAATTGCATTTTAAGTAAAAACAAATTAAAATTTTTTGAAAACATGTTTTACATCATATTCTTAAATACACCCTTAACCAGCATTGCACTCTTCTTATTACCAATAATGATACACCATCATTATTATTAATATTATCGTCCTTTCCACGCATGAATCCTCAATTGTTTTATTGATTAAATTATAATTTTTTTTAATAAAAAAAATATAATTAGGAGCTAAATCCTAGATAGAGATAAGTAGAACCTTGTAAATTAAAATCAAATTAATGAGAATGTTTCTAAATTTAAAATTTTTTTAAAAAATATTTATTCCAAGTAACTCACACGACAATACAAGAATAAGTGCATAAAAAAATATGAATTTAAAACAAAAAATAGTAAATAAATCAAGAAAAATATGAAAGGTGTAAATAAAGAAAAAAAAAACTTGAATAAATTGAAAGGATAAAATTACATATAACGGGCCAGCCATAATTTCTAGCTATAAGATAATCTATATTTATATTGGTATAGTATTTGAATCCTAAACATATAATTCTATTCCTACACGGGTAATATACATTAGATAAAAAAAGAAAAAAGAAAAGAAAGAAAGAAAGATCATATTGAATACAAGTATAGATGAAACTTCTTTTTTATAGATCTCCACGCGAATCAAAGACTAATATGTAACTATGATTAATTTTATATATCTCATTGAGAACTTTCACTATGAATAAAATTGTACTTTCTACATAGACGTGTGAATTTAAACTCCTGTGATAGATTGCTCTTATTTGATCAATCATAACTTCTAGACGTAGTCATTTGCTTTTTACTTCCTCTTGTCTCTAGTAGATCAATATTATATCAACTTGATCAATTTTGTTATTTATAATTAATTTTATTTTTTCTTTTCCAACTTATATATAAAATAATTATTATTTTTATTTGATTTACATACACACGTGTGTATGTGTATGTGCATGTGAAAGAGAGAAAAAAAATTATAAAACTTAAATAGATTAAAAATATTAAGTGGAAGTTAAGTATTTGTAACTTTTTTTTTTTACAAAATAAATTTTGCTTTGAAACTAGATAGATAGGAAAATAGTTTTGATGCATACTAAAACAACTTAAAAAAAAATACCAAAACAACTTAAGAAAACATTAAATGGTTGATTTCACACCGTATAATTGAATATTTTTTTTTATCTAATATATTTTACTTCTTTTAAGAGATTTATAATTTCTTAAATATATTAGAAATTGACCTATACAAGGAAAAAAAACCATAATCCTAAAAGAAATAAGAAAGTTGAAAGCAAAATTTTAAATTAAGCTAAAGATCCAAAATCATATAAGAAAAATAATGAAATTTGACTCAAAAATCATCTTATAAGCCTAATCTGAGAATCTTCTAGAGTACAACTAGCTAGTTACAAACAAGTATCCTCCCCTCCAATGAAATCTATCAAATCATTTTATAAAATTTGAGTTTAATCCAATGATTAAATAAAAAATATTGAGATTGATTTTTTTATTAGATTATTTGTTTGGCAAAATAAGTATACTAAATTTTTTATATGATTTAATAGTGGTAAATTTATAATTGACTGTTTAAAACTATCATATCATATATATTTGCCTACATCAATTTTGAGTAACATATTTAAAACCACTTAAATTAAATTCAATTTAAAAATTTTAATGAAATCTTATGTTTGAAAATATTTTAAGTATCAAGGATAAAATTTTAAATGAAGTTTAATATCTAAAAATAATATAAAAATAAATCAAAGACTAATTCATTTGATTTGTTACACTAAAAAAAACTAATATTAAAACTAGTTTTTATAAAATACTTATCTATACATTATTTTATTTTAGAGATTTTTAAAAGAATAATACGATGGTAATCCTACGTCAGCTTTGAAGTGTTTACTGTTTTTATCACAATAATTTTTTTGTTATATAAGGGTGGTTTTGGTAATTACATATAGTTTTTGTCACCTCAAAGTTTAAATAAAAATCGGTTGCAATTTTGGCGAAGCCAATAAAGCCCCAAAATCGATCGAAACCATCTTCAAAACAGAGTTGTCAAGCAGCAATGGCGTATATCATCGCCAGGCGTAACTTAGCAACAGTCCTAACCCGAGCTCTCTCTTCTTCTTCTTCTTCACGCACTCGCTTCTCTCCTGCTCTTTTCAACAAAATCCAAACCCCACTTATCCCGGACTCAGTCAAAACCCTGACCCGAGCCAAAACAACCGGGTCGGGCTACTCTCCATTAAACGACCCGTCACCAAACTGGACAAATCGGCCGCCAAAAGAAACGATTCTTCTCGATGGCTGTGATTATAATCATTGGCTTATTGTTATGGAGTTTCCAAATGACCCCAAACCCACAGAAGAAGAAATGATTAACGCTTATGTCAAAACCCTTTCTTCTGTTTTGGGAAGGTAATGCTTCTTCTTCTTCTTCTTCTTCTTCTTCTTCTTGTAAAGGAAACCTTTTTTCTTTTGTTTATGGGTGTTTTTTGATAGTGAGGAGGAAGCAAAGAAGAGTATTTATTCCGTTTCTACGACGACGTATACTGGGTTTGGTGCTTTGATATCTGAAGAGCTTTCTTATAAAGTTAAAGGTATTGTTTTTCTTTTATGAATTTGGGTTTTTGAGTCATAGGGTTTAAGGTTTTTCTTTTAAATGAAAATGGGTTTTTGATTAATAGGGTTTAAGGGTTTTTTTTTTTTTTTAAGAAAAAGTAAAGTTTAGCTATGGGTTTTTGAAGGATTTGGCTTTAATTTTCCTTGTGGTAATTTTGTTTTTCTGGTTAAATAGCGTTGCCTGGAGTGCTTTGGGTTTTGCCAGACTCGTATCTTGATGTTCCTAACAAAGATTATGGAGGTGGGTTTTTTTAATAATGATGGGAAGTTAAGTTTTTCTCCTTTTTTATGGTTTTTGTGAATTATGATGTTTTTTTTTTGTTGTTGATCTTGTTGGTGTTGTGTTCTTAGGGGATTTGTACGAGGATGGGAAGGTCATCCATAGGCCCCAATATAGGTACAATGAAAGGCAGCAGCAGACTAGGAACAGGCCTCGACCTCGGTATGATAGGCGCCGTGAAACAATGCAGGTTGAGAGGAGAGAAACAGTGCAAAGACAGAATTGGAGCCAAGATCCGAGACCACCTGTAAAGCAACCTGCATCGGATAATGTCCAGAATCCCACCCAGGGTGGTGGAGGAGAGTTCTCTATGAATCAAGGGCAGTTTAACCAGAGCACGTAGTAAGAATTTAGAATGTTTATAGCTCAAGAATTGACTCTGAAACTTAGGATTTTACGCAAGGTTGATGTCCCTTTTTTGTATTTGGTGTGGAATGACATGGGTCTTGCACTATCTATAATTGATAAATTTATGCTTTGTCTAGAATCTTTTCTATTTGGAGAAAGGAAATGAGTGTACGTTTCATGGGTGCTTTCTTGTGAACATTTAAAATATCTAGACTGTGAGATGGTTCAGACTCATGTTTTCTTGGTCATATCTGTCTTCTCTTTGAACTTACCTTTTCTTCTGTCTTCTTCCCTATTGCCATGGTTAATCTTTGCATTTAAGTTTGCTGGTGTTGAAGTAAAGTTCTGCAATCTGAGAAGAATGCATGTGTTTGCTGGTGTTGGAGTAGAGTGTTGCAGTAAGAGACATGGCGCTGTTCTTGTTACTTGTACTTTCTTTTAACAAATTCAGAGTTATCATTGGTAATTTGAGTGGTGCTTGATTACTGTGTTGAGACTGAAAAGACACAGACGGTGACAGAAATTCAATCCAAAACTATTTGAGACATTTATTTTATCTCGGTTTTTGTCCGTCCAACTTAACATGTTTTTGTTGCTTATGTATGTATGTTTAGTCTTGGACAGGACACTAATCAAACACAGCATTGGTGTCATAGAATTAGGATGTTAATCATGTTATTCATTGGTGAGTGTTCATCCAAAATGCAATTGAATATACTCTTCAAATTTTGAATGTCGCTCACCTAGATTCCATGGTGTAATCTCTAATTTTTCTAGGCCGGATCTTGAACAGGAGTTCACTGAATTGCTTAACACGATTATATGTGATCTTACCAGTGATATAATTGGTTTGGATCTTTGTAGTGTTAATTTGTAACATTTTCAGGGTATTTGTACGAGTATTTACGGTGTTCTAGTACCGGCCTCCTTATGGCGTCTCGGCATCGTGTTAAAAAAAACAGGTCTGTGGTGCTCAAGTAGCGTGAATGTGCTGAAAGTTGAAAGAATAGACTTCAATGAGTATAATTCCATTACTGGTGTCAAGGATGCAAAGCCATCCCTGAACAGTTTTAGTATTGATTTTTGGGCGAATCTAGTGGGTTATTTTTTTCTATATTATTCAAATTCATTGGTAGTGAGGGGCATGTTTGTTTAATATATATATATATAGAATTCAAACCTCATGGAAAATAACATAGGATCTGGTCCTATCTGTTCGGACTATCATTCCAAATGGCTGGCTGCATCTTCTTCACTTTAAGACTCAACAATTGTTATGCTAGAATAGTTTGACCAATCTGGGACAGTGATGGAGAAGATTGTTACATGGCCAGCAATAAATCCCTAAATCAATGAGCAGAGGAACGAAATCAAACAGGGCAGTGGCGGGAAGTTTTCAATTCACCAAAACTCACCGTTTCACTTATAAATAGAAAGCATCACTAGCCACGTGTATGGAAACAGTAAGTCCTATTATTAAGGACGAGCAGTTGCATGCATATATATACCCTGCAACCGACTAGAATAACAGAGAAGAAAAATAAGCATTGTTTGCGTGTGAAGTGAGGAATTCGGGTGAATTCACTCTCAGTGCAGTCGAGCCCTATTTTTACTTTCGTTTTAGGTCATTGTTAACATTGTTTGAATTCCAATTTCTACTTGAATTATTGTTTTAGTTTCAAGAATCCTGTAACAGTGACAGTATTCATCGAAATAAAGACACAGTGTTCTTCAATTCTGTTGAATCGTCACAAGTGGTATCAGAGCTCTCCTTCCTTGGACTGGGAACATGGCACCTGACACAAGAACCGCAGAGATCAAACGACTGGAAGATTCTATTGAATTAGCAAAAAGAGAAGCTAACATCAAGTATGATCAGTTAGTGAGTCTGATGCAGGATCAAAGTCAAAAGTGGGATCATACCACCCACAATCATGAGGCTCAGATCGGGGGAATTAAAGACCTAATTCACGGAATGACTCAGCAACTAGAATCGGTCATGCAAAGAATTACTCCCCCCTCAGGGGAATCCAGTCACAACAGAGATAAGCATGCTGCTCATCCAACAGAACCTTCATTCAGGCCTAACTACTCAACTGAAGGGAGGCCAGCAAATTTCAAGGTACACCGACCTAAACACCTATTTCCAGTATTTGAGGGTGAAGATGTGCATAGGTGGTTGTACAAATGTAACCAATACTTTGATATCGAAGACATTGATGAATTGGATAAACTAAAGTTAGCTTCCTATTACCTTGATGGCATAGCACTTTACTGGCACCAGAATTTTATGAGGAATATTAGAAATCAAAGAGTGAGCTGGGGGGAATATGTAGAAGCACTTTGTTATAGATTCGGGGGGCAGAAAAACCCAATAGAGGACCTAATAGACCTCAAACAGGTTGGGACTATAGAGATGTATATCCATGATTTTGATGTTCTCTGGAACAAGGCTGGTATTGGGGAGAAACAAGCACTAGTTATATTTTTAGGGGGACTGGAACTGGAAATTAAGAACACAGTAAAGATGTTTGAACCAAAAGACCTTAGGCAGGCCTTCAATCTTGCTAGGTTACAGGCAAACACATTAACTCACAGACAAAGTTCAGGGTATATACCTAAGCACTCCACGTCCTCAGCATCCCATAGTTTCCCATCAAAAACCATACCCTCACCAAATATCACGACCACACACCCTCCACCAAATATTACTACCTCCCAAGTAACCACAACTAGCAATATACCTGCTGTTAAAGTTCCTTCTTGGCCAAGTAGCTCTCAAAATTCTTATACCAGAACCCCTAATAAACCCATCAAGTTTATCAAGAACCAGGAATTTGAAGAACACAGGCTGAAGGGACTATGTTTTTGGTGTGATGACAAATTTGTGCCGGGCCATAGGTGCAGGAATAAAAGGTTATATTCCTTAAGTGTTCTGGATGAGGAGGAAGAAAATACTGAAGAGGAGGTTCAGGCAGAGGAAATCATGCCCCACATCTCCTTGAATGCCTTGGAGGGAACCGTGGGGTTTGATACTATGAAAGTGACAGGAAAAACAGAGAAGCAGACCCTCCACATCCTAGTAGACTATGGGAGTACCCACAATTTCCTTACCTCCTCTGTAGCATCCAAACTTCAGAGTGATTTAACCTCCATCACACCTATCACAGTGCAAGCTGCCAATGGGGGGAAAATGTCATGTGAGTCTATCTGCAAGGGTCTCAAATGGAAGATGCAAGGGGTGAGTTTCGAAGCTGATGTATTTATCATGGATTTAAACAATTATGACATGGTCTTGGGCATTCAGTGGCTATCTTTATTAGGCGACATCTTGTGCAACTATAAGCACCTTTGGATGTCTTTTGACTGGCAGGGTCAGAGGGTGTTGCTCAGGGGTGAAAATCCCATCAAATTTCAGGCTATTAAGCAGGAACAACTCAAAGGATTACTGAATAATCAGAAGCAGTTGGCAGAAGTTCACTTGTGCAGTTTACGAGTTCTAGATGAGGAGGCATACTCTCTTGATTCAATGACAGTAGCATCACCTCAGAACCTCAGCAAGGATCCTCAAATCACAGAGCTGATGGGTGACTACCAGGACTTATTTCAGGAACCTGAAGGGCTGCCACCATCAAGGAGTCATGATCACTTTGTTCCTTTGAAAGATGGAAGCCAACCTATTAATCTGAGGCCGTATAGGTACTCAGGACTGCAGAAAGATGTGTTGGAAAAAATGATAGAAGAAATGCTGGGAACGGGTATTATAAGGTCTAGCAATAGTCCATTTGCTTCGCCAGTCGTTTTGGTCAAGAAAAAGGACTCCACTTGGAGGTTATGCGTGGATTATAGAGCTCTGAACAGACTAACCATCAAGGATAAGTATCCTATTCCAGTTGTGGAAGAATTACTGGAGGAACTAGCTGGGGCCACCATTTTCTCTAAAATTGATCTTCGTTCAGGTTATCATCAGATCAGAATGGGGTCAGGGGATGAATTCAAGACAGCCTTCAGAACTCATAACGGCCATTACGAGTTTCTGGTTATGCCTTTTGGGCTAACTAATGCCCCCGCTACTTTTCAGAGTTTGATGAATGAAGTCTTCAGAGTACACCTCAGAAAATTCATCCTAGTGTTTTTCGATGACATACTCATTTACAGTAAGTCTTCTACCGCTCACTATGAACATCTGCGAATTGTTTTTAAATTGTTGAGGATACATCAATTGGTGGCCAAAGCAAGTAAATGCAGTTTCGGCAGCGAGCAGGTTGAGTACTTGGGCCACATTATTTCCAAAGCAGGTGTTGCCACTGACCCCGACAAAATCAAAGCAATACTTGATTGGCCATTACCTAGGAACCTGAAGCAACTACGAGGGTTTTTGGGGCTTATAGGTTACTATCGAAGGTTCGTCAAAGGCTACGGATCCATTTGTAAACCATTGACGCAGCTTCTTAAAAAGGATGCTTTTGGCTGGAATTCTGAAGCTACCACTGCATTTACACTCCTCAAAGCAGTGATGACAACGCCTCCAGTGCTATCCTTACCTGATTTGGGTAAATTGTTTGTGGTGGAAACAGATGCTTCTATGGTTGGTGTGGGAGCGGTTTTGATGCAGGACGATCATCCTATTGCATATCTCAGCAAGGCTTTGGGGTTAAAACAACAAGCCATGTCAATTTACGAAAAAGAAATGCTGGCTATCTTGCATGCGGTTCACAAGTGGCAACATTATCTATGGGGAAAGCATTTTAAGATCCGCACTGACCACGTGAGTTTGAAATATCTCTTGGATCAAAAGATAATCACACCCATGCAACATCAGTGGCTAGTCAAATTGATGGGATACGATTATGAGATTGAATATCGACAAGGGAAGGAGAATGTGGCTGCCGATGCACTCTCCAGGCCTGCCAGTCACGCAATTTTTGCTATGGTTGTTTCCTCTGTGTCTTCCAACATAATGGCAGAAATCACCACTTCTTGGCAAGCAGATCCCTATCTGCTATCTATTATCCAGGACCTACAATCCACTCCCGACTCTCATCCTCACTACAGCTGGGTTAATGGCCATCTAAACAGAAAGGGCAAGATTGTGGTAGGCCGTGACTTGGAACTTCAGTCCAAGCTTATTTCACTCTATCACAGCTCAGCAATGGGGGGACACTCAGGAGTGACTGCAACTGCAAAACGTGTGGGAAGCTTGTTCTACTGGAAAGGGTAACAAAAGCACATTCGTCAATTTATCAGGGAATGCTCTACCTGCCAGCGCAACAAGCATGAAAATATCGCAACCCCAGGACTCCTACAGCCTCTGCCTGTTCCCCACGCCCCATTCATCGACATCAGTATGGATTTTGTTGAAGGGTTGCCTAAGTCTGAAGGGAAGGATGTTATCATGGTCGTAATCGACCGTTTCAGTAAGTATGCTCATTTCATGAGTCTCAGCCACCCATATACAGCTTCCCTCATTGCTAAAGTATTCATGGATAACATATACAAGCTACACGGTCTGCCAGCATCCATAGTCAGCGATAGAGACCCCATCTTTCTGAGCAGATTCTGGAAAGAAATGTTCACTATCCAAGGGGTAAATTTGCTCTACTCTTCAGCCTACCACCCACAAACCGATGGCCAGACAGAAATCGTGAATAAATACGTGGAAAACTACCTCAGGTGCATGACTGGCGATCACCCTAACTAGTGGGCACGGTGGCTATCCTTGGCCGAATGGTGGTATAATACGAATTTTCATTCGTCCACTAAATTGACACCTTACGAGGTCCTCTATGGGTTTGCTCCTCCTATACATATTCCCTATTTTTCCAGGGACTCTACAGTGGCATCAGTGGATGATTTACTAAGCCGACGAGAAGAGATCATTAATAGAGTCAAAGAAAATCTTCACCTAGCACAACATCGGATGGTTCAATTCGCCAATAACAACAAGAGTGACAGACAGTTTTCAATTGGGGACTACGTCTATCTAAAGCTACAACATTACAAACAACACTCAGTGGTTCGCAGGACATCACAGAAATTAGCAGTTAAATTTTTCGGGCCTTACCTGGTGATTGCCAGAATTGGGGAAGTGGCCTACAAACTGGAGCTGCCACCGACAGCTACTATTCATCCTGTGTTTCATGTCTCCCAACTCAAGCAAAGCATCGGCCATCAGCCTGTCCAAAGTGATCTTCCACCAATGCCCCAAATGCAAGAATTGCAGCCGCAAGCTATACTGGAAAGAAGAATGATTCGTAAGAAAAATCACGCAATTACTCAAGTCCTCATTCATTGGACAGGGCTCTCACCTGCAGATGCTACTTGGGAAATTGCTGCTGACATCGCGAGACGCTTTCCTAATTTCCACCTTGAGGACAAGGTGGGTTTGATGGGGGAAGATTTGTTACATGGCCAGCAATAAATCCCTAAATCAATGAGCAGAGGAACGAAATCAAACAGGGCAGTGGCGGGAAGTTTTCAATTCACCAAAACTCACCGTTTCACTTATAAATAGAAAGCATCACTAGCCACGTGTATGGAAACAATAAGTCCTATTATTAAGGACGAGCAGTTGCATGCATATATATACCCTGCAACCGACTAGAATAACAGAGAAGAAAAATAAGCATTGTTTGCGTGTGAAGTGAGGAATTCGGGTGAATTCACTCTCAGTGCAGTCGAGCCCCATTTTTACTTTCGTTTTAGGTCATTGTTAACATTGTTTGAATTCCAATTTCTACTTGAATTACTGTTTTAGTTTCAAGAATCCTGTAACAGTGACAGTATTCATTGAAATAAAGACACAGTGTTCTTCAATTCTGTTGAATCGTCACAAAGATATTGCTCCTGAGTTTCTCTAAAAAGTCATAGAAAGAAGGTAAGATACAGTTAATATTTTTTAGATTTTTTGTGGCGTATCTGGGAATTGCTTCATTACTCTGCTAAAGACTTTCAAGTGATGAATTCTGCATGAGAATCTTGAACCAATACATTAATTGATTTCAATCAATAACAGCTGAATAATTTTGCTAAAACAACAAGTATGTATGCGTGCTTGCAATTCAACATGACAAAATCATCCATTGTCCTTTCTAGAAGAATGAGAGAACGCTCATGAAACTCAATACAGATACATGGCAAATCAGAAAAACAAAGGAGAAGACAACAACAATTATCCTTCGATGCTAACAGTGGTAGAAAGCCATAGAGGACAGTGATGAAAGAAGATAGAAAATGATTAGGTCAAATCCAAACTAACCAGTTGAGAATCAATAACATCGTGATTAAGACAACGATAGGAAACCACTAAGATAAACAAAGCAACAACCAAATATAGAGGTAAAAGCACTGGAAGGTAAACACATAGGAAACCACGATGCAAGCCATGATAAACTGTGGGAGAAGCAACAATTGATAAAAAAAAAAAAAAATGAAGCATGTTTTTAGTTATTTCTAACCAGCATACTTAACGGAAGAATTGATGTAGTCGGTTTCTAATGATCGGTAAATTTAAGTAGTTAGCTGTGGGTATATCATAAATAAATGAAGATCTACCATAGACATATTATATGAAATGACCTAGCATATGCATTTATAGACTAGCGGGACAAATCAAAGTCCAAGAGAAGGTTTAGTTATGCTAGACTATAATAACAACTTAAAAAGACCATAACTTTTGATCTGATCGTTGGATCATTCTCAGATTTTTATAGGAGTTTTTGGAGGCTATTTTTCTTATAACAGCCACTACATTGCTACACAGACCGTTAAATTTTTAGTTATCAAAAATCTCATTGAGTCCCTTGGTTTTGACAGTTTTTTTTTTCTTTTTATTTTTAGATTTCTTGCTTTATTTTGGATTTTATGCTTCTTTTCTTTATGATTTTGGGTTTTTTTGTTTTTCTGGTTGAAATATGATTTCTAACCTACTTAAGGCTTTGTAAACTTTCTAAGGAGGTAGATTTCATTATCATTATTTTAGAGAAAATAAACTTGTAAATTTAGAGCTTATATTTGCAACTCCTTTTGCCCATTAAAATATTTTGTGTTATGTGTTTAACTCTTGTCTTTAATTTCTACCTATATCAGTTGGTATCAGAGTCCAACGATTCCAAATTTATTGCGTGATGTGCGTTGTAATCTCGTGGAAGACAATTTGTTTGCTACTATGTGTGTTAACAAACCATGGTGGGAAAAGATCATGGAGCAAGGTGTAGCCAATAAGGGGATAAGGAGCAGCCAATAAGGGGATAAGGAGCCCCCATTTGAGAGAGGAACGTTTAGGAGCTTGTCATCGAAGACATATGAAAGTAGATTATAGAATTAACCCGTAGGCTAAAGGAAAGGGACCTATAAAATCAGGAGTAGCATGACTAGAACTAGAAGAATGACCAAGGGTCCAGACCAATACTAAAAATTAGAGGTGAATTTAGAGGAGAGAATCCCTTGAGCGAGAAGAGAACAGATCTAAGGATTCTGGCTTTTTTGTCAAAATTCCTGAGTTTTCAAGAACTTACAGACAAAAAAATTCATATATTGGTTGAACGAGATTGAGAGGATTTACTTAGTATAAGCAAGTGCCTAAACAAACACGAGTTAAGTTGATTCCAATCAAATTAAAGGACAATGCATCTGTTTTGTGGGAGCAGTTAAAAAAGACACGAGAGAGACAAAGAAAAGATAGAATCATGATCACATTTAAGTGTTCTACATATTACACAATCATACCATGAAATTGTTACAAGTATTTAAGCCAATTATGTTATGAAGGTTTGTTGTAGAATATAGCAGCAAAAGATGGTTCGCTAGTGGCACAGAATTCGACAACTAAAACTTATTCTATGACATTTACAATTTTCTTTAACTCTCAATTCCTTTCTAATAATCAAGAGGGGCGGATGCATCTGGGTTTAAGGGTTTTTCTCTTTAGAAAAGAGAGAGAAGGTCTGCTGCATGTAGTTGGCTAGTTTTTTTAAAGAGAAAGGATCACCATCTCTTTTCTCTTGCATTTATATCCCCTTTAAAATAAAAGGAGGTATTTGGGTACTGGTTGTTTTAGGTTCCTATTCTCTTATTAAGTTATCTTAAGGTTGGTTATATCCTTTACAATCCTCATCTAGGATAGGTCGGTCCCTTTCTCACTTTTTCCTTAAAACAAACGGTCTAACACAATTGTTTTTCTTAACATAGGTCAGCCGATGACTAAAATTTTTATTGGTTTTCACACATATTACTAACCTTTTCCTTCTTCATAGGACATGTATAAATCAAATGACCAATGCTTTTATAATAATTACATATTTGGTTTAGGTCATATGATTGTTTGGTTTTAACAAAGTAATTTTTTTTAAAAAAAAATTCTATTTAGGTTGATAGCTTAAACCTTTTTTGTTGAAAACATATGTTTTTACTTGTAAGTATGGTTTCTAAGATCTTAGAATCTTGAGTGAATTTAGCTAGTGTAGTGTTCAACTTATCAACCTTTTCCTTTAAAGCCTTGGTTTTCTCTTTAAGTTGGCTCATCTTATCATAATCATCAATTACAATACATGTTTTGTTTTTTGAAGCATCTTTCTTAACAAGTAAATATACATGGTTCTTTTTCAATAAGCTATACTTGGAAACTAATTTAGTTTTAAATGCTAAATTTTTTTTTTGGTTTCTCTATAGTTCTTGCTTTTCCATGATGATTTCATGAGTCATAAGTAATCCGATAAGTTCTTCCAATTTAAATTTAGTGAGGTCATTAGCTTATCATATTGTCATCACCTTTGTTTTTCAAGTCTTTGGCAAGGATCTAATAATTTTGATCACGGTATCAACATTAATATAAGTCCTACCAAGAGCATCCATATTATTGGTGATAGTTTTCATTCTAGTAAACATATTAATTATTGATTCATTTAGAAGCATTTTAAATCTCTTCAATGTCTTACATGCTATATACAATTAAATATGTTTAAATGCCCTAATTTTAATATCTAAAAAAAGGAAAAAAGGCCTTGTTTTTATGATTGATATAGAGATGCTGACATAATGAAGATAAATCCATTGATACTAAAAACTAGCATATTTGCAATCATTACGATGCGGGTTAGATTATTCTTTTTCTAAACTTAAAAGAAAATATTAAGAATATGATTTAAAAAAATAGATAATTGTAAAATTGAGCGTTAAACCAATAATGAAACTTTTTTTTAAAGATTATGATAACCTCATAGAAAATAAAATGAAACAAATTATAAAACTCAATTCCCAATCAATCTAATATCAAATGATAAAAGTGAAAAAAAAAATTATAAATAAAATAGGAAGTTAAACTCACCATACCCGTCAACAGCCATATATACTTTCTAAAATTTAATAACATGTTTTTTTTTTCAAAACTATTTTTTAACTATATGATAAAAATAAAAATAGACAATCACATAATTAAGTTCAATTAGAAAAAAAAAAAAAAAAGCACCCCGCTAAACTCGCAAACCAGAGCAATAAGGGCTACCTCACCAAACTTGCAAACCGGATTTTAACTCCACGAAGTTTATTACCTAGCTTTTTTTATTTATTTTTTATTTAACTAAACTTTTAGAAAATACATTATATTGCGATGCTAGAATGTTTTTTCTTATATTACAATAACCATATAAAAGACAAATTAAAATAAATTATTACCTCAAAACCCATAAACATAACAATAACAACAATACTATATTATTATTGTAATCATCAATATTAATGAGTGTTGAGAAACAATATTTTTCTCATATTTTTTAGTTTTAGTTATAATAAATATATCACATAAGGATTAAATAAAAAAAAGTCAAAGTACAAAAAAATAAAAAACAACACTGTAGATACTCTATAATGCATAATGGTAAGGAGGGCGGGGAAAAACTAAAAAGTATTTTCCCAACCTTTTAGCTTTTATAATAATAATACTACTAATAATAATGTCTCTTCTTTTGTTTTTGAAAAGAAAAATATTGTTTAAATAGAAGATGTCGTGTCCAACTGGTTAAAGTGATGGACATGAATTTCTTCTTCCCCCACTCGGTCAATTCCTGCGGTCCATATTTACCTCTCTTTTTCGCTTCTTTTTTTTTTTTTAGTTTTTAAAATTGTTTAGGAATAATATATAAAAAAATTAAAAACTTTTATTAAACACAGTAATTTAAAAGATTAACTGAGGTAGATATATGTAATTTATTTTAATATATTGTTAACAAAAAAAAATATCTTAAACCCCATAAAATTTTATATTGTTAACTAATGACAATACTAAAAACAATTCTTTGCAATTTAAATATTATTTTTTATAAGTTAAAATAATTGTTCGTTCGATCCTCATCAGGAAATAACCAGTCATTATCTAAATTCCAAAGCCTCCCTCACCCCCTTCCTCTCAAATTAACCCAACTTTTCAGATCAGATCAGATCAGACACCTCATCTCATTTCCTCCAATTTACAGCAAGACAAGGCGGCCGTGAGCACAAACTTCGCCATCCCTCTCCTTTGCCGATCTCTGAAATTTACACAATACAGCTACAGCTTAAAAGATATAACAAGGTACTTCCAAGATCTCATTTTGAATCTTGTTTTTTTTTTTTTCGTAATTTGATCGAATATGAGCAACTTCAATTTCGATTTCGGAATCGGATCAAACCGACCCAAATCCTTAAACGATCAAAGGAACCCAAACCCATCTCCGTATTCATCTTCTACAACACAATCTAAGCCTACGTGGCAACCCAATAAGCCATCATGGACGCACCAACCGGCACCAGCCCAGTCAATGGTCCGACCCGGTGGTTTGAATGGACCCGCTTCTATGGTGGGTGATATAACTGGGAAGAGTTGGAATTCGGGTATGGGTTCGGGTTCTGGTATTGGGATTGTTGAAAAGAACCCTAATTTGTTTTGTGATCTTGTTACTTCTGCTATTGGAAATACCAAGGGTAGCAGTAATAGTAATGTTCCTCTGAAAAATGTTAATAAAAGCTCATATTCGATGGGGAATTTGGCTGATTCTTTGCCGAAAACGAGTGGATCCACCGCCAAGAGTGGTGGAGGTTGGGTTGGTAATGATAATTTGGGTGGTTATTCCAGTGGATATAATAGAAATAGTGGTAATGCTAATGTTAGTGTTGGTGTTAATAAAAGTTCGAATCTTGGGGGGGCGTCGATGAAGAGTATGAGTGGTGGTGGAATGAGTGGAAGTAAGGACCCTTTTAGTTCTTTGGTTGATTTTGGAATGAATCAGAAACAAGGTAATATTAATTCGGCTAGTAAAGATAATAAGCCGTCTGGCAATGCTACTGGTGATGCATTCGGTGCATTTCAAAATGCTTCAAGTGCAAAATCGGTTCCATCAGGTGGTGTTGGTGCTAGCAATAATGGTTTCATGGGACCAAATACGAGTTCCAAGTCCAATATTGATGACTTTGGAACGTTCAACAATAGCTTTCCTACTCAGAAGCAGCAGGCACCGGTTCAAACTTCAGTTGGTGATCCGCTTGACATGTTCTTCACACCTTCCTCGGGAAATGCTACAACAGTATCTGGAGGATTGGGAGGGCAGCCATTGTCGGAAGTTGATGATTGGGGATTGGATTCTGGGCTTGGAGGGGGAGGCGTGAATGATTCTCATGGTGCCACCACTGAGCTCGAAGGGCTTCCAGCTCCTCCTGCTGGGGTAACAGCTTCTGCAGCAAAGAACAAGGGCATTGAAAATCAAAAACAGGGGCAATATGCAGATGCCATCAAGTGGCTGTCTTGGGCTGTGGTACTTCTTGAGAAAACAGGTGATAAGGCTTCCACCATGGAGGTTTTATCAACCAGAGCTTCATGTTATAAAGAAGTTGGAGAGTATAAGAAGGCAGTGGCTGATTGTTCAAAGGTATAATCATTTCTTTATTTTGCTCATTGATTTAAGTTGTGGCCTTTTTGTACATTCCTTCTGGTGATCGTTTTATGAGAGCTGTGTGTTTCTTTATTGTAAACTATCTGCATTATTATTGAAAAATATTGAGTTTTAGGATAGCACTTCATATGGCGTGGGCTTCTGAGCATAGGATGACATGGCTATGAGACGAACTTGGGAACTAAAGAATCAGCTACATGACTGTGTTGTTTGGTTAGATCCCCAAGAGAGAATCAATGTTAGAAAAGTGGAGCCTTGAAACACTGAGCTTTTGGTCCCTGGGGTGGCACCTCTGATGAGTTAATTGCCTGACTTGGAGCCCTTCTTGTTTTAGACTCGACAGCATTTGCTTAGTGCTCTGGATAACTAAAACCAAGTACCATGTAAATTATTAGAAGTATATAAATAAATGTCCTACAAGCAACTTAGCCATTGCATATTTGAAGACTAGCAACTTGCCCAGTGATGCAAGTAGATCTTGCATTCCACAAAATGTAGACAATGCATTTCTTTTTCCTCTTCTGTGCTTGAGGATGCTTTTCCTGGCTTCCTACGATATTCATATTGATTTTTCTTCTGGATCTACTAAAATTACAAGGTTAGGTACTTCATAGTTTTCTCTCTGCTGTGCAGGTGCTTGAACATGATGATGCGAATGTATCTGTTCTTGTACAGCGTGCACTCCTGTATGAGAGTATGGAAAAGTACAGGCTCGGAGCAGAAGATCTGCGGGTTGTTCTGAAGATTGATCCTGCCAACAGGGTTGCAAGGAGTACTGTTCACCGTTTGACCAAAATGGCAGACTAGAGAGGTTCTGAAAATTTCACCTTGTATTTTGCCTTCTTCATATAGGTTACCTTTCCCCATTGCTAAATTTGTGGGGAATGATGGCATTTTGCTTGAATACATATTTCAGTTGATAATTGTTGCTTGCGTTTATGATGTATGGAATTCTTTTTTTTTTTTTTTGTGACTGGGATATCCTTACTTGATACTTCAAAAAGGTTTTGTATTTTGCAACTTTTTGGGAAAGACATGTAGCGCCTCATTTTTATCCTGTGTATCTTTTTAAATTCCAAGATTTTGTTGTCATCTGATTTAAATGTTGGTTCGAGATATACACCACTGTAATTCTTTATATTCAGTTACATATTCGTGGTTGATGATTCTCCATATGATAATATCATGTTCACAGTGTGTTTAGCAAGCATTGGAAGCGGTGCTAGTTAGTCAAGAGATAAGAAGGTCAAGCCGTAGCGTGGTGGCAAGGTGTTACACTTTTCCACATTTGATTACCATGACTAAATTTCATAATCCCTCAAGAATTGACCATTTAAATTTAAAACGTTCCTCCTGATCTCTTACTGTAATTTCATGATTTAGGTTTGTAACTGCATTCCAAATAGCGTTTCACTAAATTTTGAAAATTAATGTTTGCTTAATTTAATTTTTTTGTGTTTTTTGAATTAATTTGATATGATAATGTCAAAAATTATTTTAAAGCATTTTCAAATAAAAAATATTTTAAAAAATAATTATTACCATACTTTTAAATAATAATGGAATTTTACAACTTAACTTGTCCTTTGTTTGGAATTTAAGAAAATTGGCTTTCTTCATATTGATTTGTCACTGATGGTGTTAGCATAAAATAATTTTGCGTTTAATGTCCAGTTATGCGGTTTCTTGGAATTTCATTGATTAAAAATCATCTGGGATTAGGCTATTTTTCTAGTATCATTTTTCTGGGATTAGTAACTTGCAGATTGAATGCCAATGTTGTACGCATGACTCGTGCGGCAAATTGGATGGTGGTGTGCTTGCAATCTTGCAAGCGCTGCATCCTGCTAGCACCAGTCGTCACTGCAATCTTGTGACTGCAGTAACAGATTCAGTTGCCGGAAAATCTGACGTAGGCTTTGTCACTCTATACTTGTTACATAGTTACAGGGCAAGCTAATCATAATTGAACCTGTTCAATTATTTGTAGCAACCTGGGTTATCAAGATCCAGAAAATGGATCTTCCTCTACTTGCTTGTCCGAAAAGGATGCCGGTGGTATCAGACAAATAACAAGAAGCCTTTACACGTTTTGTTCTTCCAGGCTCCTACCGTTGGGTGCTGCCAAAAATGCTTATCTGGTAATGAAAATCTTCAAGACAATTTCTCTGGACTATAAAATTAAACCCTCTCTTTAGAGTGTCTGAAGATAGTATATTTCACGTCAATTAGATAAGAAAACAAACGTTATTGATAACTTAACAAAGCTCTTGGGTTTGGACTAGAAATGTGTAATGCCTCACATTTGTCTATATTAGAGCATGCATATTTTTGCATTGCAGGAGTATTTTTGAAAAAAAAAAAATATATTTTTTAGTATTTTTTTGATGTATTTATATTAAAAATAATTTTAATTTATTTTTGAGTTGTTATCAAAAAAAAAATTACCGCTTCACCAAATTGAATTGTGGATTTGTATTTAGGATTCTTTTATCTACACGGTTAACAACGTTTTAAACTGCGGCTGCACTGCAAAAACAATCTTAAGGCTTAAGGCTTTAGGCGACCTTCCCCGAGAAATAAATTAATTAAAACCTTAGCTCAAGAAGCTGCTTGTCTAAGGTTAGCAATGTCACAAATCATTTACGTTCTTGCAGCCTTTGATGAAGTAATACGTTACTTTAACATCAGATTGTTTACCCGTAACATCATGTGTTTGGCAGGCTTTGATAATTGTAGCAAGGTCAATCTGTGCCCATTTCTAATCTCTCATTTCTTAGACCAGTAACCTTAACCTAAATCCTTGACTGTTTTGGCATCTGTCAACCAAAAATCTGTCGGAAGTTCCCATTCGATGTACTGACAAAGATACTCCACTTCCTAACCTCAAGAGTCTCCTGCAATTCTTCAAATGCTCGTCGAAACCATGTTGTTTTCTAGTTGACGGCCCAGATTTCATCAAGCTTCATCTCAATCACTCCATCGAAACCAGCACCAATCATTGATGATGTTAAGCCATACGGTTTAATGTATGCGCTAGAGCTGGACTCATTAGATAAGTTCCGAGAGGAACTCAATCGTCCCTTTGTGTCTCATGCAAGCAGCTTTGATCACTGTGCAAAAATGGTAGTCGCTTGACCATTTCGCCTTGAAAATATTATGGTGATGTAGATGGTTGTTCCAATGGCCTGCTTGCTTTGTTTAGTATCAAGTCTGGCGTGGCTTCGTGGAATCCATCAACTAGAGAGCTCCAAATGTTGCCTAATTTTTTGGGTGAATATAATTATTGTGAGTTATCTTGGTAAATTTGGATATTGATAATACAAAAATTATATATAAAAAAAAATTCTAGTTGTTTACATCTGGCTCAAATGGTGAGAATTTAAACTTGACTCCAACACGAACTTTGGTTCGTCCAACCCTGACCTAGCACATTCTTGTGTGCATTTTTTCTAGTGTTCAAGAGTCATGTATAGTTTTTTTTTATATACATAATTTTTTCTATGCAGAACAAACACTATTTTCTTTGACATTAACATTATTTATCATCTACATTTCCACCAATAACATGTATAACACATCAACAATGGCATGATACAACAAATATAAGCCATAATGGCTAGCCAATGGTAGAACATCAATTTCTCCACCAAGAATACATCTCATTCTTCTTTTAAAAAGTGCAAGATCTTAGTGTATAAATACACCTAGTTACCAGGAAAAATCCAAATCCTATCTTTGGGCATAGAAGGATAGCCATAAAAATCTAGAAAGTTAAGTCATAAGCTAGAACATTGGTTATGCAAAGGTCTCAGACCATGCCATACAAGTTCTAGCTATATAAAAGCCAGAGCATTCACAGCTAAAATCAGATTAAATTATACAATTTCTAGCCAATACATGCACATGTTACACCTAGATATGCACTTCCTACAACTCTATTTTATTTTTCTCTTTATATATATTATTTTATTCTCCTATATTTACTGACTTTAGCATCGAAATGTTACCTATTCCCAACTAGTTTTTCAGGAACAACCTTGGCCAGGAAAAGGTATACATTCAAACAATCACTTCACTAACCTATGACACAACCATGGAAAGCCTATATTATGTCTAAATGTTTTTCACAGTCTCATCAATTGCATTATTTGTGAAAAACTAAACAAAAGATAATTCATGCCCTCTCACTATTCATACTTTTTCATGGCTGATGCAACTCTAGAATATAGAAAAGTAATTTATCTTCCTACCATAGAAACTTTAGCTCCTTCAGTTCTTTAATAACTCTCCCATTAATTGTAAGTGTTTAGCAATGTTGTTCTAGCCATACAAGAACAACTTCACACTTTTTCACTCCATAAACAAGAAAAATATAACATACAACTCCATTACATGCACTAAAAGCATAAAGATAATTTTAGTTACATGAGAGGGCAAGAAAAAATGAGATATAAAGTATACAGGACACTCCAAAATTATGAAGGAGTTGCTCTCTCTATGAAGAGCACTCATCTACATATCCTAACAATAGTCGTAGTTATGTTCGTTAATCCTTCTCTAGCTCTTCATATTTTTCCATTTTATCAATTGAAAAAATACAACATATAGCCCCATTACATGACTAGAGGCATAAAGATAACTCTAGTTTTATGAAAAAGAATGAAAAAATGACATACCTATGTATGATACTCTAAAATCATGAAGAAGTTATTCTCGCTATAAAAAGCACTCATTCACATATCCTAGCTATAGTCATGACTATATCCATCAATCTTTTTTTCTTTTTTTTTGCTCTTGTTCACATGCTCTATGATTGGGGAAAAAAAAAAAGATGAGATGAGTTTAGTGACTATGTGACCTTTTAAGAATGAATAGCATTCCAACTAGGTGAGAGACTCTTCACTTTGCCATTAAGTGTTATACTCCCATCTCTTTAAAGAATATGTCTTTACAAAGCTTAACTTGGACAACTATGATGGCCTTACAGATCCTAGAAAGCACAACCAAAATATTAGAAGCATCCTAGAGCTTATGACATAAAAGAGTTACGCCATGTATAAGGTTCTTCCAATAACTTTTCATGCATCTTCTAAGGTGTGGTATAACATCCTTGAATCTGGCTCCATCATTAGCCTTCAAGATCTTTATTTTCAGCTTATTTCTCGTTTTAATACCAATATTTAGCCAAAAAGAGAGTGACTAAGCTCTTTATCATCACCCAACAAGAAGATAAAATCACCGAAGTTTATCTTTAAAATTCAATGAGAAAAATCTACTAGAACCAATTGTCACTAAGGCCCTAATCAGTGAAGTCTATGACTAATTATTATGGAAACATTTGTATACTTTCTCTAACATGACTCTCGTCAAAGTAAAACAAGTAACGAAGAACTATATTCGAGTAAAAAAAATCAAGTGTCACCAAACAAGGACACTCTCATTTTCAAAGAGCAAATCTCCATAAATCTATTAATTTCCTACTAATGCATCATCCGAGAGAAGCACTAGGGACCCAATTATGATCACCTTACATTTTATGAACTTTTGACCACACCTCTCACCACTACATGTGTTGAGGTATTTGCTGTCATTTAGAAAAAGGAAATTGTATGGTATCCACCTCCAATAAAGAGTGGCATAAATACAAAAAATCTACTAGAACCAATTGTCACTAAGGCCCTAATCAGTGAAGTTTATGACTAATTATTATGGAAACATTTGTATACTTTCTCTAACATGACTCTCGTCAAAGTAAAACAAGTAACGGAGAACCATATTCGAGTAAAAAAAATCAAGTGTCACCAAATAAGGACATTCTTATTTTCAAAGAGCAAATATCCATAAATCTATCAATTTCCTACTAATGCATCATCCAAGAGAAGCACTAGGGACCCAATTATGATCACCTTACATTTTGTGAGCTTCTGACCACACCTCTCACCACTACATGTGTTGAGGTATTTGCTGTCATTTAGGAAAAGGAAATTGTATGGTATCCACCTCCAATAAAAAGTGGCACAAATACAAAAAATCTTAAAAAGATGAAAGTTGAATCCATTATGCATAATCATATATAAGAACTAGTGAATTTTCCACCCATAAGTAAATCATTAGGTCATTGGTAATTCTTTAAGATAAAGATGAAAGTTGATGAAACTATTTAAAAATATAAAATACAACTTATTGTTAAAGGATTTAAATAATAAGAATGTATAAATTATTTTGACACATATTCACCTATGTCAATAATAACTTTCATACAAACAGTAATAGCTATTATAGTATTAATAAGTTTAATATAAATCAAAAGGATGTAAGAATAACTTTTTTTAAATAGTGATTTTGACGAAAAGATTTATATGGAACAACTTGAGGGATTTGTTATTAAAGGACAAGGAAAGAAAGTTTGTAAGCTTATTAAGTCATTATATGCTTTGAAACAAACTCTTAAATAATGACATGAAAATTCTGACAATGTTATATTGTCAAATGAGTTTAAAATCAATGAAGTTGATAAATGTGTTTATGTTAGAAACGCATATAAAAATTATGTAATTATATGTCACTATATAAATGATGTGAAATGAGTTATAATAATTATATGATCAAATATATCAAGAAAATTTTACCTAATATGTTTGACATGAATGAGTTGGATATTGTATATGCAATACTATGAATAAAAATACAATGACGATTGATGGATTGATATTATCTCAATTTTATTATGTTAAAAAAATTCTCGATAATTTTTTTAAAAAATAGCAATAACATTATCAAATACCAATGAAAATAAGTGTATATCTATTAAAAAATAAAGTTGAATGAATATAACAATCTGAATACTCAATAATTATGAGCTTAATATATATTATAAATCGCACAAAACTAGATCTTGCATGCTCAGTTAGCAAACTAAATAGATTTACCAGTAATACAAACATAGGCCATTGAAAAGCAATAAATATTTGAGGTACACCTTAGATAATAGCTTACATTGTACTAGTTATCCAATGGTACTAAAAGAGTATAGAGATGCAAATTGGATATCCAATACTTAGGATTTGAAATTCACTATTGGATATTTCTTCACACTCTTTAGAGTAACTATATCTTAGAAATTATCTAAATAAATATGTATTGCAAGATACATGATAAAATCATATTTTAGTGCTTTTGATAAAGTAAAAAAGGAAGTCGAATGGATTTGAAACTTTTTATATGACATTTCATGTTGGCCTAAGCTTGTGCTAGCAATATTTGTATATTGCAATAGTTAGTCAACAATTGAAAAAGCATAAAATAACATATACAATGACAAGTCTAGGCATATACTTCATAGAAATAATATTGTCAAACACTTTCTCTGAAATATGATATTTTCATTAACTATGTAAAATTAGAAGTAAACATAGGAGATCTACTCACTTAAAGTTTAATGAGAGAATTTATGTATACTTCATCAAAAAGAATTAGCTTAAAGGGTTTAGAATTGAAAGAGTGTCATAATGGTAACCGTAACTAGTTGTCTGGAGATCCCAAGATATAAGTTTAAAGAAAAAAAAAATCATGCGACATTTTAGGCAGCACACGAAAATAATTATTTCCTTTTTATTTCTATAAGAAAAAAGGTGTTAGTTGTAGCTTGATAAAGATGAGTCTTGCTCATAGTGATTTTCATATATTAGTTTACCAAGTGGAGTACAACATAAGAATTATAATGAGTTATCACCTATATAGATGAGAAATATAATTTTTTATTTTAAAATTATAAAAAGTTGAATTATTTAAAGCAATCATAAAATCAAGAGTTATTACGAGATAAAATAAACATAATCATGAGAATCAAAGAAAAACTTCAAACAAAAAACTATGTTAGTACTTTTGGTTTTGATTCACATAAAAGGTTGAATAGTCCAAGATATTATGTGCACTAATTAACTAAAAAAATTTGATAGTACTTAACTAAGAAAAAGTTCAAAGCCAAAAGCTACCTATCATGATATAGTGATCTATTAAATCATTCTCTCAATGAATATTTGAGTATATATATGTTAGTCAAATAATTTCCATTCATATCAAGTGTAGTTAAAAATTCATTTTAAAAAAATTATGTTAATTGGTATATTTGAGGTAAAATTAAAAATGAATTACTCCACTTACTTTTAGAGTTGGGAGTTTGTTGAAAATTATTTTAAAACAAAAATTATTTTAAGACAAATATTTTAACGTAGAACGTTAACTTGTTTAAAACCAAGTGATTAGTTTTAAACACAGTATGATTTAACACTTATATTCATCCACAGTAGCATGACTTACATGTTAGTAAAAAAAAAAAAAAATACCAGGGGGACATTTTAAACACGCAATAAAAAGGAGAGAGAGACGGGTGCAAGCATTAACTCCGTGGAAGAAATATTGAGATGAACATATTTGTAGGTAAGAAAACTAACTTTCTGTGGTGGTGATATAATAGTAGAGAAAATCTGACAAATTGAGGAACATCGTTGATCAAGAGAGTGCATTGCTTGCACTTTTCAAGTACAAGTTCCGCGTGATGCTTCCACTACTAGTGGTCAACAATGGGGTTTTTCTTCCATTTGGGGAGAAATCTGACGTCTGCTTTGTGGTCACATACCTCGAGACAGCAACAGTGATGGCCTTGGTTGGATTGGCAGTACTGATGAGTTGGGATTGCGGCTTGAAGGGAGGGATGGAGGGAGGGAGGCACAGGGATAGGGTTTCTAGGATGAGAAACCCTATATCCAAGAAACCCTATCGTATGATCACTTCAAGATACAGATAAAATCTAAAATACACTCGATCACTTCAAGAAGGGTGAGAGTTGATGAGATAGCAGCAATATTCATCACTCTTATCAGTTTTATCGTCTGGTGTATGAACTTTGACCTCATTAATGCAGCTATGTGGCCCAGCTATGAACTGGAATAGCAGCTCTGGAAACGACAAGGATAATTGATGACAATGGCACAGCCAAGTTGACACAAAATTGAAGAGCTCAGGTGTACGTAAGGCAAGTTGGTTTGTCCACAGGAAAGCAATCATATATATATGAGAAGCTGGGAAGTAGAAATTAACAAAAGGTATTATTAGCTGTTATCCTCTATGAATTCAGTAATTAATTCATTTTCTCCGAGCAGCATGGCGTCTCCTTGCGGGTTGTTTCTGCCTGTATATGCTCCCTTCTCATGTTAGTTTTTAATTAAACCTAGTACTCATCCATGGGCAAGTTCCCATATTTCCTGCACACCCTTGTTGCTGCAGGAAAAATATTGTCCAAGTTTGCTCTCGTAATATAAATTATATTTAAAATTTTACTTAAAAATATAAATTTTTTAGTTGAGAAAAATTTTTAATTTAATATTAGAATTTTAATAGTTAAACACTCACCAATTTGAATATCATGCTTTTTTAAATTAAAAAAATTATATATTTACATAATATGCAAGGCAATACTTCATTATTGTTAAAAAAAATTAAATTGTTTTATTTAAAATTATTTTTTAATTATTTTAATGTGCTAATATCAAGAATAATTTTTAAAAATAAAAAAATTTTATTTTAATATATTTCTAAACAAAAAATACTTAAAAAAATAATCACTACTATATTCTTAATCACTCCTTTAATCATGATTTAGCTCAAACAAAAGCCTAAATTTGAGTAACATGTCTATTAAAAAAATATGAATTTTTTTTCTAATATAACTTAAAGGTTATAGACAATTATTGTATTTTGAAACTTTCTAATTCAATGTTTTTTTTATTTGGGTTTAAAATCAAACTACATAATATTTGTTTTTGTATAATCTAACTGACTTGATTAATTGATAAAAAAAAATTAAGAATCAAATTGATAAAAATAAAATATTTTGACCTAACTCGTTACTTAGTTTTAGTTTAAAATTAAATTATATAAAAATAAAAAATAATATGATGTAATTGATTTAGTTGATTAAAAACCATTAAAGAGTTTAAATATTACTCCTATTAGATGATGTACAAGCGAACACTTTATTATTATTAAAAAAAATTATTTTTTCAAATTCTAAATTGAAAACTTTAGATTATTGAAAAAAAGAGAGTTAAGACTACGAGAGGGTGGGAAAACTGGAAGAGGTGGGATAAGATATTTATTTATTTATTATTTTTAAGTAAACCCTTGACAATAATAATAATAATAATAATAATAAAAACAATTGTTTTCATTTTCTAACATAATTCTGTTTCAAACAGTATTTTATAAAAATTTAAATTTATTTATAATTATTTATATATATATATATATTTAAATTATTAGAAAAAAAATATTTTTTAATATATTTCCAAACAAAAAAAAAATATTTTAAAAAACAACTATTACTATATTTTCAAACACTTATTTTATCATCACCTAGCTAACAAGAGGCTAAATTTAAGTAACATGACTGTTAAAAAAAATAAGATTTAATTTTTTTAATGTAACTTAATGGTTATATATAATTAATGTTATTAAGTTTCATTCAGAATCCTGAAAAGCAACTCAATCAATCTTTAGGTTTATTTTTTAATAGTTACAAGTTTGAATCATTTCATGATCTTTAAAGGATTATATAATTATTAATTTTAAGACCTGTAACATTAATGTCAAGATACATCCATGTTAATTAGAAAAAAAAAATTTCATTCAATTGATAAATTTTGAAATTTTTTAATCCAACTTTTTACTTAACTCATGATTAAAATCAAACAATATAGAATTTGTTTTGGCATTACTGATTAATTTGACAAATTAAAAAAAAAAACTTGACTAATTCATAAAAACAGTTTAAAAATTAAATTGAGAAAAAAAACTGATAAAAAAAATCTTTTAACCTAGCTTCTTATTTATCTTCGATTTAAAATTAAATTGTAAAAGAGTTTTTTTTAATGTGATTCAATCAACTTGATTGGTTCAAAAATAACTTAAATAATTTTTTAAAAATTAAAAATAAAATTAAAAAAAGGCATTTGATTAGGGTATAAAATCTAAATTGCCTTTTTATAAACAGCATGATCTTTTACCCTGCTCCATATTTTCTTCAAATATTAGTATACAAAAGGGCATCTGTTGTACCAGTTTACAGAGATGTCCAGGGCTAATTTTGCAAGCTAGGATAGGAACATGAATATTTTCAAAGATCCTAAGATCATGACTTGATGCATATCGGATGTGGGATTTTAGAAAATAAATATTGAAAAGTAATTTAATTTTCAATATATTTAAAGACGGTAAAATATGTGGAGATGTGGTTAGGGTGCATGATTTTTAATTGTGAATTCTCTTTGTAAGTTTTATGAGTTCAGAGAACTTAAAATACTTACTTCGATATTTTCCAATTAGTTATTTGTATTTTTATATGACAGGTATTTTAAAATAATAAAATAAAAACATATATGATTTTGTATTTTTTAAAAAATATTTATAGTTTTAAACATGATGTTATTATTTATATATTAAAAAAATATCTATTGATGTTTTGGGTTTAATAACATTATGGATGACAAAGGTTTTTTATAGAAGTTTTGGGTCAAGAATTAATTTAAAAACAAATTTTTGGATTAAAATAATCTTAAATTTTGATTTTTCAGTCACAACAATTACTGAAATCTAGGTAAAACCATATGATATATTGCGTAAATTTTTTTTTAAAAAAATTGTGATAGACAATATATTTGCTACAAAAACAAATAAAGGCCTAGTTGCATGGGATTACCAGGACAGGATTGTGTGTTAGCTCTAATGAAATAAACTAGGCGAGTTTGCCAAACCCAATAATACCTAATTTTTTTTTTAAAAAAAGTTATTTTAAATTAATAATTTTTTTACTTTTTTTTTTCAATCTAACATGTAAAAAGTAATTAAGGACTTTTTGTTTCAAGAAAACTACTAGTTTCCAAGTTTTTTTAATATTTGGTGAGCTCTAAAAAACTACTTTCCACGAAAGTAGTTCCCAACAAAAGCAAAAATAACCCTGTCCCACAAGTAAAGTATTTTTTTTTTTTTTTAATTCTGGATAACACTTTCTTTGTTCTTACAGATATAACACCTTATACAAATCTCACTTTCCCTGTCTTCATACAGAAACTACCCAAATACCTAACTCTCAAGTAATACCATTAACTAATTTAATTTTTTTATTAATTTTTTAAAAAACATTTTGAGGTTCTAAATAAAATTTACTTAAAAAATATTTAACAAGATTATATGTCTATGACATTACATTTAAAATATTTATATTATATGTATATTTATATTTTTATGTTCTTTTTTTTCCATGATTATACTTTTTATATCTCATCTTTCTTTCTATTTTATTATAAATGGTCAAATAGCTATAATTAATGTTATTTTTTAGTTTATTTTTTATTGCATAACTAAATACTAGAAACTGTTTTCCAATTTATTTTTAATGATAATATCAAAATATCAAAAATTAATTTATCTTTCAAGAATTCACTTTCTAAAACAAATTATTTTTCTAGAAACAAATAAGATATAAACTAGTTTTAACCCAATCCAATGAGTTATCTCAATGATCCATCCACTTAGAAGTTATTTCAAACCAAATTATATTGTCGAGTTGAGTTGTAAGTTGATCTAATGAAATCTAATTAATTAATAACTCGAATAATTTTATTAAAATTTATATTAATTTTAAAAATAAATATATCATAAATAATATTATTTCAATCTTAAAAAAATAAAATAATATTATTTTAAATTAATGAAAGTTGATCTATTCCATAATCCAAGCCTCAAATTGAATAATGCACCAGACCGTCTTTTAGAACTCCGTTAAGAACTCGTCCAAATGGAAAATCAATTTTGATGCACGTATCAAATGTGAAAATACATTTTAGTTTTGAAAACATAAAGTAAAATGAAAATGGCAAGATTGTAATTTAATATAACCCAAAGTTGAATTAATGTGAATATCACTCGAAAATCGCTCTGCATGGCAGTTTTAACTTTTTCTTCTTTGAACTACTTTATTCACATGCGCGTTACACCAACTCAAGTTCTTACTTTTAAAATCCGATCTGAACTGATTTATCGGCTGGAGATTCAACTAACTCAGTAATCGAATCAGGTTGAGTTTAATAAAATAAAAAAAATTAAAAATCTGAATAAATCTGAGAGATGGGTTTGATAACTCCACAATCTACTAAAATCTGATTAAAAATCTAGTTATAATTCA
Organism: Populus tomentosa; assembly: GCA_018804465.1. Taxonomy (NCBI): domain Eukaryota; kingdom Viridiplantae; phylum Streptophyta; class Magnoliopsida; order Malpighiales; family Salicaceae; genus Populus; species Populus tomentosa. The sequence continues at coordinate 783,504 of CM031987.1, read as the reverse complement.
TTAATTATTTATTTTTTAAATTAAAATATTATCATTTTAATTTATAAAAAAATAAAATTAATTTAAATTACTCAATTAAAATTCAATAACTCAAAAAAAAAACTCGTGATTCAAGCTTGGAATCAAGTCAACCACCATTGCCGGTTTAAAAATTATCCTCGAGTTACATTAAAAAAAACTCACTCAGTTCACTATATCTCAATCAGAACCCTCCACGTCACACACTTTCATGACCTACTTGTCACCTGAGCACCCCACCCATAATCCATGCTCGATATACTGTAATCACAACTTTCCAGATTTTACCTGTTTCTTTCTCAGCCGTTTGATCATCATCATCATTTAAACAAAAGTGACCCACCACAAAAGGGAGATTTTCTCTGTCTGTTTGCTAGTAGATAGATTGTAACCGTCACTCTATAAAAACTAGGCCTCGTCCTCCTAATTTATTACACCATTTCTTCCTTCTCTTTCTCTAAGGAAACTGGACAGACAAAAACATGTGTGGAGGTGCCATCATTGCCGATTTCGTATCCGTTAAACGTGGCCGGAAACCGACCACTGAGGATCTCTGGTCTGAACTTGACTCCTTATCTGATTTTCTTGGACTTGATCATCGATCTATGAACAATATTAGTAATGGTAGCAAAAAAGAAAACCTATCAAATCTCAAGCTCGCTCAAAAGCCACGCCAGCCCAACCAAGGTAATCAACAATATCTTTTTTTTTTAATTTTATTTTCTGGGTTTTTCTTAATACCAGCGAGCTAGTTATTCTGGGTTGTGTTTTTCTTTTTTGTTTTGTGTTTTTTGAAAATTATAATCTTGGATATATTTAATATATTGTGTAGAGAGACTTAAAAAGGAAGAAAGAAAAAGCATGCCCTTTTCCTTTTTGCATGAAAGTTTATACCTTTAATTAATTTTTAATCTTGGTTTTGCTGTTTTTGATTTTAGAACCTTGGCCTGACATTATCAATTATTAATAAAAATTAATACAATATTTTGATTTATGTCTTTGGTGCAATATCAATAGATTTTGCCGTCAGGATGATTTTGTCAATGGTTGTATGAGGGTTTTTGTTTGTATGACATTTACTTCAGTTCTTGTACATGGTTTTAGCAAATTTGTTTGGATGGGCTAGTTTTTAACTTGAATTCTTGGCTTGTACTAATTTTTTGTTCTTGAAAGGAAGAGGTTTTAATTTTCTTATGTTATTTTATATATAGTGATAACAGAGAGAGTTGAGAAGCCAAGCCAAGCAACAGAGCAAGAAGCCGTTAAAAAGAAGGTTCAGAGAACCAGAAAGAATGTGTACAGAGGAATAAGGCAAAGGCCATGGGGTAAATGGGCAGCTGAAATAAGAGACCCACACAAAGGTGTTAGAGTTTGGCTGGGCACTTACAACACAGCTGATGAAGCCGCTAAAGCTTATGATGAAGCCGCCAAGCGCATCCGTGGTGATAAAGCCAAGCTCAACTTCCCCCCTCAGCCACCACCAAAGGCGGAGGCGGCGCCGCCACCAACCTCGGAAGCGGCGCCACCACCTGCCAAGAAGCGTTGCATCTTGGGTCCTGAAACGGCTGCTATGGCTAGTTTTGAGCAAATCTTGAACTCGGAGTCGTTTCATGGCCTGGAACCGAATCAGACGGCGGCCCAGCTGAGTTGTGACGGGGGTGGAAGTGGTGATTATAATTGTGACGCTGTGGACCCTTGGATGCTTGATGATCTTATCAACGTCAGCTTAATTATTAGTAATATAATTAATTAACTCCTAATCTGGCTAGTGATGCATGCATGTTCACTGCTTAATGTATTAAGACCCTGTTTTATTAATGTTGGTGCTTGATGTTTAATGCTTTAATTAAGTAATTGGTGTTTGGTTGCCGAACATGTTTGTGTGTAATAGACTATGACAATAAGGAGTGTGCGTGTGCCCTGTTGTCGGTCCATGGATTTGTATTGAAGAACAAACTACTTAGTGTATTTTTTACTTTGTGGAAACTTTTCTTTTACAGTTTTAATAATTAAGAAAACAAAAAAACTGTTTTGTACTGTACTAGTTTTTATTTTTAGTTTAATCAATGGAGAGAAAAAAAAATTATTTGGTAAATTAAATTATTTTTATTTTTTACTGATTCTTAATTAAATTAAAGTTATTTTAAAAAAACCTAGTAAATTGTTTTTAAATTTGTGTGTGGTGGAATTTATGTATGATTTTTATAGTAGATTTTATGTTTTTCAGGAGAAAGAAGAATATAATTTATGATATATCGTACTTGGTATTGTTTTTTAATATTTGTTTGAAATAAGTGCTGGTTAATTAACTCTTCTTTGATGTTGATTCACCCTTCCTACAATACCGAGGATTTTATATTCAAAATGCCCTTTTGCATTGATGCTCGACTCGTCATTGAAAGATCCAAAAGAAGGATTCTTTTTTTAAATAAATAAATAAATAAAAATAATTAGGTAGATTTTGTTCACCAACATAACAAGCTAATTAATGGAATTCTTGGACATCATTAAATTTGTTTACATTACCAATTTTAATGAATAACAATTAGGTGAAGTTTGGTTTAAGAATGTTTGGTGTGTTAATGGCTTGAACGTTAGGTTATTATTAGTAGAAAGATATATGATACAATTAAAGTATCAGTGATGACTAAAAATAATAAATTATTTAGGCATAGCATTTTAAAAAATGGGGGTTAGATTTTACCCTCCAAACCCATTTTAATAATTATCCTCAACTCAATTTATTTTCATAAAATCCCCTTATTTAATATAATATGAGAATACAAATCTTTTCACCACTATATCATGAAATAATATAATTAATAATATAAAATAACCTTGAAATAATATTAACGTTAAGTTCCTAGCTAATTAATATATTTACATGATAACTATATAGTAGGTGATTCAATGATAAAAATTTAAGACTAAAGAGTTTGTTTCATTTATAATTTCAAGTTTAAATTCTTGTGATGGTTAATATAATTACAACAAAAAATTTAAATAATCGTTAATTTTAAGATTTGTAGGATTAGTAGAATTACGTGTAAATTGACCGAACATTCATATATATATATATATATATATATATATATATATATATATATATATAGACACACGGGGTAATAATGTAAAATAAACATTATAATAATCATGCAGCCGGCCTAGTAATTGACTGATTAAGAAGATTTAAAACCATGTTACAAGATATTGTGATAGTTTTTCGAAGAAATAAATAAATAAAATATTTCATAAATACGTGATTGAAGCAAACGAAACCGTCCCCTGTTTTAATGCCATTGGGATGTACAGAAATTACAGGCACACGTGCATGGCTTTGATAGGCACACATTTGGCAATAACATGGCTTTGAGAAAAGCACCTCACCAGAACCCTTCGCTACTGAACGATAAGAAATTACAGGCACACGTGCATGGCTTTGATAGGTGCACATGCATGGCTTTAATGCCCAGTTCTTGACCCGTGCTGCTGACCTGAGAGTGGAACCAAAACCATAATATCGTGTAAATCTTGAATTCTAACTTCCATTAACGATACAAGTCAAAACTCTGACGTTGGACAGTACGGAACGGAGGTATTTATGATTGTTTTACATTGTTTTTTTTAAAGTATTTTTATAAAAATAATTTTAAAACAAAAAACCATAATTTTTAAAAATATATATTTATAATTTACCCATTCAAAACGCAATGCCTAGTGGGGGCGAAATCTAGCTAGATGAAACTTTTTTCTGTCCTGGGATTCTAATTATCATCAGCAAGGACTGGCATATTCCACTTCATGATCAATGGAAATAAAATAACTAAGTAAACGTTTGGCATCTTGTCTTGGTGGGCTGTGTTTTTATTAACTTATTTATTTGTTTTTATATTTTAAAAGTATTTTAAAAAAAAATTAATTTTTTTATATTTTTATTTACTTTAAATTAATATATTTTTAATATTTTTAAATTACTTTGTTGCGCTAACATCAAAAATAATTTTTTAAAAATAAAAAATATTATTTTAATACATTTAAGTACAAAATATTTTTTAAAAAGCAATCACAACCATACTTTTTAAACTTTAAAATGTAATTGATTTTCTTTGTTATTTTCCATTAAAATTTAATATGCAATTTATATTTTTTCACATCATAACTATAACAAAAACCATGTTACCAAACACATGAAAAATATTAGTTTGTCATACAAGAGACGGCCAACAACGTAGCTGAAAGATCGGTCACAGAAAATGGCTTGAATCCTTTTTGGCAACAAGAAAGTCTTAGCCAAAGGCTAATTTGTATCTATAAATTTCAACAAGTACGGTGAGGTCTCCGACAACCAGCGTCCGAGGACATGCGTCAAGGAAATGAAACAAGTTTCCCTCAGCAGTGACGCCTCCCTCTCCATCTCCCTCTCTCTCACGGGAGACTTATAATTTGCTTCCCATTTCTTCATAACCTAATTTTTACCAAATTCATCGTAGCTAGCTCGTTAATGGTCGATAGGTCCCGAGATGGTCCACCGATCGAGAAAATGCATCTCCATATTTCCTTTCTAGCTCTCTGTTGAAAAGAAGGAAAAGGGGAGTGCCTTGGCAAACGCGGGTGGCTAGCCAATTTGGAAACGCTAATGATCTTTGACTTCAGAGTGTCTCACGATCAAAAGCATCATCATTGTCATGGATTTTCACCACCTATGTTCATGGCATCTATCCGCAAAGCTTGAGATCATGACAAAAGAAAGAACAGTCCTGCTCTATTATATCAAACATTTTAGGCCAATCCAGAAAGATTGTGCACTACACAAGCCACATGGCTAATCACAAAAAATAGTTGTAGCCTTCAGAAACAAGATCAATTACTTTTAAACGAATTGTAATCACGAGTGGTTTGGTTTAATTAGTCAGATTTTAAGATTATTCTCTAAAAATTATTATTTTAAGTCTTATAAATATCAAGATCACTGAAAGCTTACATGATCGTTAACTTTAGGATCCATAAAATTAATTAAGATATATATAAACTAACCTGAACACACATGTTTTTAATAAAAAAAATTAAACAAATCATTATCTATTAAAAAAAAAAAAAGCGGAATTGGTTTTTTTCTTCTCTTTTAATAGATTGTGAGGAAAACAATGGAAATTATAATAATATTCTCTCCTTTTTTTCTGTCCGTTGAAGTATTTTTTATTCAGGTCATCGTTTTTTAATTTATTTTTGTCCTTTCATATTATATTAACTAGTTATTAAAAATTATATCATTAATTGAATTAATAAATTTAATAATATTATCGAAGAGTTTCGTGACGCTTGCGGCCAACTACCAAGCAACACATGTCAAAATAATCCCTGAGCTTTTTAAAGTTAATCTGTGAGGATGAGGGACAAGTAATTGAAATTTTGTCCTCATGAAGGGAAAGGTGCATGAACCGAATCGATCGCAATCGCTCTAGATTTCTAGTGGGACCTTCAAGCGTACAAATGACATTTTCTGAAAAAAGAATATCTATCCAACCTTTTTTTTTATTTATTTTTTTGCTTGATTGATAATTGTTAGGCTACTTTCACAATAAATATAATATTTAAGCTCTGTTTATTTATTAAAAATTAATTTTTAAAAAAATATTTTTAAAAAATTAATTCTAAAAAAATAAATTATTTTCTTGTTTGATAATATAATAAAAAATAAATTATAAAATATTTTTTTATAGTTATGTTATAAAAAATTAACCGAATAATAACTTATTAGGCTACTTCCACACGTGATATAATATTTAAATTATTGCTATCATTTGGTCAGCCACTTAATTATAAAATCATTGTTAACAATTCTTTTAATAATTAAAAAAGTTTATTTCTTTTTATATTTAGAATTTAAGATCAATACCAAGAAAGAAATTTAAAAAACTTTTTAATTTATAAATGTATAAAATACAGCTGCCTTGATTATAGCTTAACGTGTTGGAGATTCATGATTCGTTAGCTCATTAATCATTCCTACCATTGAATTAAAAGCACATAATCCTCTAGAGTTCTTGATTTTAAGATATCTAAGTTTTTTTATATTAATCCTGAATTATTTTACTGATTAAATTCAATGAACCTACCAATTAAATATCCCCACGTCAATAGCTGTAATTATTGTGGAAATCAATGGATGGCATTGTCATTCATTATCGAGTTAAATAATGACTAAATATCTTATATTATATTGATTTTGTTTGGTATTTTCTATATATGCCATTATTTTGATTTATTATGTGATTTAACTATGTTTTTCTGGCTTCATATTCTTATCGAAAACATTATTTAAAATTATGAATAACAAAAAAATTTAAATTTTTAAAACTTTTTCTCTTACCAAAAAAAATTTATACCTCTAAATTAAAATTGAAAACCCATTTCATGGATTGAAGGCACGAATTGATGCATACTCCTTCCATCAAAACTATGGAGAATTGAGGCTCGGAATTCCTGAAGTCACTTATTCTGGATAGCAAGCAGAACCAATCACTACCAAGTATTTCCTAGCCCCAATCAGATCAATCATACCGCATCTGTGCTCATTTCCTTGCAGGATTTCTGAACTTACGAAACTGTATCCATCAAATTAAATAAAATCCAACAAAATATGTGGTCGGCACGAAAGGGCAAATGAAAGCCAATAAGTGCATCTGCATGTGGGTGCGGGTGCAATACTACACGAGGATCAAACGTGAAACACATTTTTAATCAAATCTGAAACACAGTTCACGATAGTTAAAGTTGAGAATAATGGAAACCTTCACTTATCAGTTAGCAAATCTCTTGTGTGTGTAGAGTAATATATAATAGAAAGTGTAGAAACTACAATGCTAGAGTAGTCCTATAATATTTCTTATAAATATATATATTTTATAATACATCTCTTCAAGTTGATGATGATCGACCTAAAATTTAAATTGAAAAGCAGTAAAAAAAATAATAGTAGGAAGCAACTTAGTAAAAACATTTACAAGTTGATCATGAGAAGGGATACAACGAATTTGAATCTCTTTTTTCGTAACCTTATCTCGTATAAAATGATAATCAACCTCAACATGTTTAGTACGAGCATGAAAGATAGAATTTGCAGATAAATAAGTATCACCAATATTTCACACTAAATGGTAGGAGTAAAGGCGGAAGAGATTTGTAGATCTGTCAATAAATACTGAAACCAGATAACATCAGCAGTGCCGTCTGCTAAGGCTTTTATACTCAGCCTTGGTAAAGGAGCGAATAACTATGCATTGTTTACTTGATTTCCATAAAATCGACTTGATGAGTTAGTTAATTCATATTGAGTTGGTCCATCTAATAACTTAAAAGAAAATTCAAATTTTTGCATTGCCAAAAATATTTTTATTGATGTGACATTGAGGAGTTAAATGATATATTGAGAACTAGCGGACATACACAAGTCAATGAAGATGATAATAATGATGAAATCAACATAGAAGATTGCGATAGATATAACGATGATGAAATTAAAGGAGAAAATTTTTTGATTAATTTTTACAACATGAAAGTGTAATGTCATAATCTATAACATAATATTTCTGGACAAAATTTACTTTAATGTAATGACAATGATGTTTATTTAATTATGAAATGACCATGAAATATTTATTTTATGTGATTTTATTATTATACACAGAACTAGTGTTATTGTGTTGTGTGTGTTGTTGAGATTTTAAGTATTTGCATGATGGATACATAAGAAAGACAAATATATTTTGACAATATAAACTGTTTTACACCGATGAAAATACTGACAAACTGTAAAATACCAACAGATATACTAATAGATTAAGTTTGCTGGTATATTCTAGAGAGCATTGGTATGTTTCTTTCCTCCTACCTCTATTCATTGTTTTCAATACATATGGGATCATAAACAATTAATATCCATTAGTATTTTCTCGAGAGTTAAAGTACCATTCACTTCTCACTTGTACTGTTTATTACTATTCAAAACATATATGATTACCAACAATTAACTTTCATTGGTATTTTTCCAAGAGATAAGGTACTTTTTCACCTCTTGCATGCACTATTTATTACTTTTTAGTACATACAGGATCATCGATGGTTAAAGTTCGTCGATGTTTCCCCAAAATCTAAGGTATTGTTCACTTCTCTCTCACAATATTTATTATTGTTTTTTGCAAAAAAAATCATTGACATACTAAAAAGTAGTCTTGTGATAGTTGGCAAGTTTCTAAAAAATTTAGATTAAATTAAAAATTTCAATTAGACATTATAGATGAAAACACAAACGAAAAAAATTACAAAATTAATTTTAAATTTTTCAATGATAAAGATGTCGGTAATACTTGGTGTGTTTCTGAATTTTTTTATTAAATTAAAAATTTCAATTAGAATTTATAAAAGGAGACACCGATTAAAAAATTAAAATATTAATTTTTAATTTTTTTGACGGGAAAGACGTCGATGATATTTCACGGGTTTTTTAAAATTTTCAATTGACTTTATAGAAAAAGACAACGACAATAAAATTAAAATTTTTAATTTTAATTTTTTGATGGGAAAGACGTTGGTAATTATTTGGGTATACATACGATATGACCGATGAATTGAGTCTATTGGTATATTTCGGAGAGCATTGAAACTATTCACGTCTTCTTGAAACTGTTCATTGTGTTCAATTCATACGGTAACATCGATGGATTAAGTTCATTAGTATATTCCAAAGAGCAATGGAACTATTCACTTTTCGATGTCACTTTTAATTATTGTTCTTTACATATAGATTTACCAACGAAATGAAAAATTATCGGTGATATTTGGGGGGTTTATGAAATTTTTTTATTAAATTAAAAATCATAATTAGACATTACAGATGAAAACATTGATGAAGAAAATTAAAAATATTAGTAAAAAAGCCCCATATTAAAAAATCAGAACAGACAAACATATTTCTCTTCTTCTCTCTTCCTTTATAGCTTCTTCTCTCCTCCTCCAATATCTTATTCTTTTTTTCTCCTCTATTGTCTTTCTCTTCTTCTCTTGTTATTTAACATAATGTTTTTGTTTTTGCATTATATGTTTGTTATATTTTTCTATTCTTAATAATTGTATGAATGTTATTGGAAAGATTTGTTTTTAATTTTTATCCTCTTTAATGATTGTATAAATGTTGTTTCAATTTTTTTAGGTTTTTTTTTTAATTTTCTGTTCTTATCTCTCATTGAATGTTATTAGATTATGAATTCATGTATAAGACCCACATAATCACTATGGTTAGCTAGCTGATTTCATGAAAAATAAAATTAATTAAAAATGAACAAAAATAGTAGCCATCATAATAATAAAAATAGAAATAGCTAAGATAATAGTTAGGATAAATAAATAGTTTTTAATGCGAAATATTGATACTACAGATCTTTTAATGTGTTTATATTTACCTCTTATGATCATTTTGCAAATAGCCATAGAAAAGTTAATCGAAAATTGGTTAAATTAATATAATTGAAATTATTCAACTAACATAGATTGAAATAAAATCCACTAGTTTGTGGCAATCCAATTTAAATTATTGTGTATTTGCAGGTTTAAAAATTTTAAATAGTCTATCATATAAGGGAGGTGCTGCCAATTATTATTCTTTTTAAATAGGTATGGTTTACGATTCCTTAATCCTTTAATTTATGTTGATGGCTACGAGAAAGTCAATAGAAATTCGTACAGATAAGATCACTGCTAGAAGAATTAGTAGCGATTCAAATGACCATAAGTCGTTAAGTGCCAACTAAGAACAACCACCTGAGACACAACCATCAACTCACAATACAGGCTCGTCGAGTGCAATACCGCGACATCGAGAGGGGGTCCTTCACAGTGAAATCCATGTACCTAAAAGTACCAGGCTTAGTATAAGAACAACCTTTCAATACAAATTTGTTTTTCCTTCACAACATCATGTTAATATTTTTTAAAAATTAATCTCAACTAACAAATTTAATTTTATATTTACAAACATCAAGACTGTAAAAACCATAATATCAACGATTAAAACATCAATGAAAATTTCATTGTTTTAATGGAGTCAAGTTTCCAAACATCTTGAATGGAATCCTATGATTAATGCATGGTTTGGAAAATTTATAGTTAATATTAACTTAAATATTTTTTTTATGTTAACTCGATTAGTTTATTAATATTAATAAAATTTTTCTTTTACCGGGATAGAGCTGACATACTATTATAAGGAGGGTTTGGGAGAATCACACAACAATTATATAAGATTGAAATCAACATATAAAACTTTAAATCCTTTTATTCAATTCATTTACTAACAAATAATTCATTTGTACCTATATGAGAAAAAGAAAGAAAGAGAGAAAAAAAATATAAGAAAGAAAGAGAGCTTGCAGGCTAAAAGGAGGTAACAGTTAATTTGAAAGGATTTCAGACTGACGTATGTTTTGGAGGCCATGTGACATTTGAATATATTCAACACATAATGTTCTGTTCATTTTGCATGTGATGCGGATTGTTAGACCTCTTTTAATTACATCTACTTTTTTATTTGTTGTTTTGTTATAAATATATTTAACTTACAAAAATTTTCTCTTGCAGGTTATGGTTCTTAGACATGAGTTAAGCCCGATGAAGCTTTTTATGGCAATGCATGTGTGGATTGATGACCGATAAAAAAGAGTGCAGCTGCTCATGGATAGCCGAGCTTAACACTTTGTGGTGTATTGATTTTCAACCATATTTTTTTCAAAAGTTATTTTTTAAAAAAATTGATGACTTTTTTTTTTCAAGATACATATAACACTCAGTTGAAGAAGAGATACAATGATGATCTTGATCCAGATTTATGGTTAGAGGTATGATCGTTTGGTGGACCCGATAAAAAACAGATGTACGATCTCTCTAACACTATAGCTGAGGACTTGCACACAGCCTGCAGAGTTTCAACCATTGGATGCTCACAAACGGTTCCAAGCACTCAAACTTTGAAGTTTGAGGCAATTTTAGACCAACGAGTTCAAACTCAGACGACACATCTTGTTGCTGATTATGAATAACTCGATGTTGAGATGACCGAACTCTATCAATTTGTAATGGAGATGATGTCATAAAGGGGTGGTATATGTGCTCCCTCTTATTCACCCATTATCCTGACAAGGACTCGCCTTCTCCTCTAACACTTTAATTTAATTTATTTGAATTATTTTATATTTCTATTTAATAGATATTTTTTAGAAAAATATTTTTAAATTATTACTGATGATGTTACCGATGGATTTAGTCCATCGGTATATTCCAGAAAGTTGTAAAAGAATTACTACAAATGCCATTGATTTTTTATTTTTGTTTAATATATTTTGTTTTAAAAAAGAGTCTAAATTATCATCGATGACATAAGGTTTTTCTGTCGATGATATATTATATTCATCAATGAAAATATTGACATAATGAAGCGAATAAAAAAAATTGGCATGCTTTCTCCACCAGTAAATCCATCGATCAAATTATTACCGACAAACTCACTAACAAACCATAAATCACCTACGAGATTTGTTTGAAAAATTATTTATGTTGTGAGCTTGTCGGGAAAATTCATGTCAATGGATTATAAGTATAAATATCGACAAAAAATTATGTTCGTAAATCTAAAAATTCTTGTAGTGTATCCATGTTAAGTTTAAATCTGAAATATTTTAGTTTTTCACTATGTAGGTATGCACTGTTCATCCTCTCACACATTATTGTGGATGGATCATGCAAATTTTTTCAATTTGATCCTCAAATGATTTTTGGTGATTTAGTCCTAAATGAAAACCAATTGATTTTGATTTCTTATGAAAGAGTGAGATTGAAATAAGATGGATTGATTTGAAAAAGCTGCCAAACATGGATGGCGTGCCATAAGTTTTGAAAAAAAATACCTTTTTGGACCTCAAACTTAAAAAATAATGCAAATTATATAATTTTGGTACCTCAATATTTTTGAAATTCGATTTTGGTATATCATTTTATTTTTGTTATTTTTAGTCCCTGATTGAGAGAAAAGAGAGAGAAATCGTTGGATTGTGGTGGCAAAAAGAGAAATATGTTATTGACACCGATTTAGGCCACCAAAATGGATGATATTTGTGTCAAATAGTTTCATGTGATGAGGAGCGTTCATATTATATGTTTTTTTTTTCCTTTAAAGTTTGTGAAAAACATATATAAACTCGGGTTGATTTTGGTTTTTGGGATGGTTATTTAAGCTTTTTGAGGTCATGGATAGGTTTATTATGATTTCTAAGATATTTTATAGGTATTTTGAATAAAAAATATATTGAAAATAAGCTTTTGGGTCAGGAAATCTTAAGCCTCGATTTTGCAGCCACCAAAGTGGCCGAAATCCAAGCAAGTCCGATGACGTATCATTTGCCTCAACAAGTAAAGAGTTGTCTAATTTTTTTTTTGTTGAAAAAAAATTAGGGCAAACGACAGTTGCAACAAAAAAAAAAGCCCAACTATGCGGCTTTCCATGCCTAGTAATGCCTGACCTATGCTCCTTTTTTTTTTTTTCTAATTATGGTTTTTTCTCTAAATTTTGTTAATTTATATTTAGATTAATACCATTTCTATGTTTTATTTTGTTTAGAGAGCCTCTTTTAAATGGAAATTATGTTGTATATCTTTCATTGAGAAGTTTTTCTGATTTATCTATATTTTATTTTTGTATCTTTTGAATGGATGAACTTTATTTATGAAAATAAAAAAAAATTATTTTCAAATAATATTTATAATAAATACAGCCTTACATGATCCCCTCCCTCCCTTACATGGTCCCCTCCCTCATTTTATTTGATTAATAACAGCAGCCTTGCCACTGTCTTCACACAGCTGGATTTCAGGAATCACAATGCTTATCTTTACCAAAAAGACACTTACCATGACCTTTCTTCAACGGCAATGCTCTGCAATCAAGATGGAAACGCCGCAGAAGAGGAAGCTACAACCATGCAATCTGCAACGGTAATGTCCTGCAATCAAGATGGAAACCTTGCTCCAACGGTAATCTTCTGCAATCAAGATGGAAACTCAGCAGAAGAGGGAGCTACAACCATGCAATCTGCAACGGTAATCTTCTGCAATCAAGATGGAAACTTAGCAGAAGAGGGAGCTACAACCATGCAATCTGCAACGGTAATCTTCTGCAATCAAGATGAAAACTCAACAGAAGTGGTGGATGCTTGATCAAATCTCTCAAAGAAGGAAATGATTCTAGTGTTTATGGAAAAAAACTTTTCCTAGTTAAACACAATTGTTGATTGTATATAACTATATAAGGATTTCCCTGCCTACTATAATCCTTGTGCTCGCGTTTTCTTTCTTCATTCCAATAAAAGAGAATTAATCCAACACCATCCTCTGCTATATTTTTCTTATGCTATCAGAGCTGGAGTGAGCTTCAGCACAAATCTTCCGCTGTCAACAATGAATACACTATCTTTGAATGCTGAAAACTTTGTTACACTAAAACTCAGCCCAACCAACTACTCTGTGGCGCGAACAAGCCTTGGCCCTTGCAGAAAGCCAAGATTTGGTAGGTCATTTTAACAATGAAGAACCTGCCCCTACACAATACATTTCACCAACACCAAATACCATCAATATTTCAGATATTAACACTCAGAGTTTGAGCTAACAGAAGACTTTGTTCCCTGGCAAAAATCGGATCGTCTTCTTCGTGGTTGGATCATTGGAACACTCTCTGAAGAAGCCCTTTGACTCGTCCTCGTCTTCTTCTTCTTCTTCGTGGTTCACTGCACCACCAATTATTGTTATTGGAGACTCTGCTATAAAACAAAAAAAAAATGTTGAACTACCTCTTAAGGATGTTTTGTATGTTCCTGATCCGACAAAAAAATTATTATTTGCAAGTCAATCAACTAAACAACTTCGTATCAACTGTGAGTTTTCTAATGTTGGTTTCTGTGTCAAGTAACTAGAAACAGGACATCCAGTAATCATGGGGAGATACAAGGGTGACCTCTATTTACTCCATAATTTGCTAGAACTGTATTTCTCTCATCGGTTTAAATATGGCACAGCAGAGATTTGACACCAACGTCTTGGACACCCATAATTTTCAGCTTTGCAGCTATTAAAAAAATCGATTGCTGTCATCTACCTTCAATTCTGAAACACCATATTTTAAACTGCATGGTATGCATTCGGTTTATTCTTCACTTCGTGTCTTTGGCTCTAAATGCTTTCCTTACACCTGGAATACAAGACATTATAAGTTTGATCCTAAAACTGTGCTTTGTATTTTTGTAGGTTATAGTGATAACTATAAAGGATATAAATGCTTTCATCCTACAAGTAAACAATTTATCATCTCGTACCATGTTGTCTTTGATGAATTAATTTTTCCATACAAAAAAACTCATTCCACTGGCACCACCTTGCCTTCATCTCATGTTATAATTATTTTCAGCTCTTGGATACCTCCTGCTACTGACAGTTCTGCAGAAATGTCTTTGCTAAAATCTTCATCTGTGTGTCTGCCTACAGCCATGCTTCAGCAGGGGTCTTCCCAATCTTTTGTGTTCCACTCATAACACCATCACTGCCTTTTCATGATGTTGTGCCTACACATACAATGGAGACTACCCCTCCTACATCATATGCAACTCACAAACCACAAACACTCTCACTTTCTAAAAAAGAGACAGTTCAATTACCTTCCCAAGCTGAAGCTGACTACTCCAATTGCAGCCACTACCGCACAACAACCATACTATTCTTTTGTGATTGAGCCCGTTCATTCAGCCCACATTCTACTGGAGAAAATTCCAGTCTGCCTCAACCAAGTGCAGTAGTTGAGGCTGCCTCTGTCACTCCTCCGGCACCACCTCATGTTCCTGCACATGCTTCTCATCCAATGATGACACGATCTCAACATGGAATTCTCAAGCCCAACCCCAAGGATGCATTAATATCTATTGCCTCTACTTAAGGCTCGGGTTGTTGCAAAAGGATTCCATCAATATCTATTGCCTCTACACTAATCCTTCTCTTCTATGCAGATGACATTCCTCTAACAAGATCCACTACTACTCTTGTCACAAGCTTTAGTCAATTACTGAGCCGTGGATTTACAATGAAAGATTTAGGGCTTGATCATCACTTTCTTGGAATTGAAATTCCTCAAACTAGCAGTGGTCTTCATTTGTCCCAATCTTGAATGGAGTGCCATGGTTGACTGTAAACTTATAAGTACACCTCTTGAAGCAAAGACTAAATCTTCCTCCCAGGTCGTTCCTTTGAAAGATCCTAGCTTCTTTCAAGAGATTGTTGGTTCCTATAATGTCTCATACTTACACGTCAAGATATTTCTTCTAGTGTTAATTATGTTTTTCAATTTATGCATGCTCCTGCTATTGCACATTTGAAATTGGTATGTCGTATTTTATGAGATCTCAGAGGCATCATTGATATTTGTCTATATTTTACGTCTACTACTACATTGAATTTATGTCTTCTCAGATGCTTAGTGGGTCAGCTGTCCTACTACCCAACAGTCCACGACTGGGTATTGCATTTTCCTTGACCAGAATTTTATTTCCTGGTGTGCAAAAAAGCAATCAACTATCTCACGCTCCAGCACTGAAATCGAGTATCGTGCCATGGCGAATACTTCAGAGCGCCCCCCCCCCCCCCCCCTGCCCGGTTCTCTTCTCTGACAATCTTAATGCTCTTCACGTGACTATTAATCCGGTGTTTTATGCTCGTGGTAAGCATATTGAATTAGACTATCACTTTGTACGTGAACGAGTTGCTTTTAGCCATCTCATAACTCAACACATAGCCATCTCATAACTCTAACACATCTCCTCTACTGATCAAGTTGCTGACCTCTTCAGTAAGCCATTCTCCAAAGCGTCTATGCTCCGGTTTCAATCCAAACTTTGCCTCCAGCCCCGGCAAAGTTTGTGGGCGCATAATAGCCATCCACCTGTTAAGGACAGCAGCCATGCCACTGCCTTCACACAGCAGAATTTCAGGAATCACAACGCTAATCTTTTCCATAAAGACACTTACCATGACCTTGCTCCAACTGTATTGCTCTGCAATCAAGATGGAAACTCAGCAGAAGAGGGAGCTACAACCATGCAATCTGCAACGGTAATGTCTGAAACCAAGATGGAAACCTTGCTCCGACAGTAATGCTCTGCGATCAAGATGGAAACTCAGCAGAAGCGGTGGTGCTTGATCAAATCTCTCAAAGAAGGAAGGATTCTTGGGTTTATGGAAAATGAACTTTTCCTAGTTAAACACAATTGTTGATTGTATATAAGGATATCCCTGCCTACTGTAATCCTTGTGCTCGCGTTTTCTTTCTTCATTCCAATAAAAGAGAATTAATTCACCACCATCCTCTGCTATGTTTTTCTTATGATTCCAGATCAACCATAGAAGATGGGAAGCAATTGACCAAAACAATAAGAGATCACATAATCAATTAAAAGATTCGGTCCTAATTAGAGTAGGAGTCCTCCATGGAATAAGCTACTATTTATAGAAAAAGTTAGAATTTAGTATGTACTAGAAACGTTGCCCGCGCTACGCTGCGGGTTTATTTTTTTATATAAAAAATATTCATAAAAGTTAAAATTTAAGAGTATTATGTTTTTTTACAAAGTTATACCTAAGAGTATTAGGTCTATCTGTTACTCCTGATCTAAAAATTATATTTATAATATTAATAATAATATTAAACTTGCATGACCCAAGTTTAAGTGAGTTTGGTTGCAACATCAAACTCGGAGCCTTTGATATGAGTCTGGTTGCAAGGTTTTGTTATAAAAGTATAATAATTAAAAAGAAAAAAAATTAATATTATATAATGAAATTAAAAAAAAGATTAATTGAAAAAAAAAACAATAAAATAAAGCATTATTCCGATGAATAGTGCTTTGCAAGGAGGGGTACAGTGAAATCCCCTCATGAGATCATAATAATTTAATGACCAGTAAACAAAACAAATTATAAAGTTTAATTCTTAATCAAATCGATATTAAAATATGAAATTGAAAGAAAAAAATTACTTAAAAAAAAGAAAAAAAATCTTAATCAACTTGTTTAACCCATCAAACCTGGGATTCGTGTCATAAAATTGAAAGAAAGAAGATTGATTTCTTTTAGCTATAGTTAATTACAATATTAAAAGATGAAATTGGAAGAAAAAACTAATAAAAAAAAGAAAAAAATATAAATCAACTGGGTTAGCCCACCAAATCAGGTTAACCCGTGAAACCTAAGAATCCTGTCATGAAAATGTAATAACTAAATAGAAAAAAATTAACATTAATAAACTAAAATGAAAAAAAAAGATTAATTAAAAAGAACAAAAACAAAGGAAAAAAAACCTACAAGAAGAAAAAAAAACTAATGACGAAAAAGAAAAAAAAATCTGAATTAACTGGGTTAACCCATCAAACCTGGGATTCGTGTTATGAAAGTTTTATAACTAAATAGAAAAAAAAATTAATATTAATAAACTAAATTTAAAAAAATAATAATTAAAAAGCAAAAAAAAAAAAACAAAAATACTAAACAAAAAAAATATTAATTTAAAAAAAAAACAAAGAAAGAAAAGTCTACATGAAGAAAAAAACTAATAAAGAAAAAGAAAAAAATATATGAATTAACTGGGTTAACCTTTCAAATCATGTTAACCCGTCAAATCTGAGATTCGTGTCATGAAAGTTTGATAACTGAATAGGAAAAAAAATTAATGGGTTAACCCAAAATTAGTTGGGATAACCCGTCAAACCCGGAATCCGTGTCATAAAAGTTTGATAACTAAATAGAAAAAAATTTAACATTAACAAACTAAATTAAATGAAAAAATTAATTAAAAAGAAAACCAGAAAAAAAATATGGGTTAACGCGTAAACCCGGAACCCATGTAATGAAAGTTTTATAACCAAATAGAAAAAAAATTAACATTAACAAAAAAAATTAAACAGAAAAATATTCATTAAAAAATAAAGAAAACAAAACAACTTAAAAAAACAAAGAAAAAAAGACAGCTTAAAAAAACAAAGCAAAAAAAAAAAAAGACAGATAAGCATTCCACTATGGACTGCACTCGAAAAAATTAATTAAAAAGAAAACTAGAAAAAAAAATTCAGGTTAAACCATCAAACCCAAAACCTGTATTATGAAAATTTGATAACTAAATAGAAAAAAAAATTAACATTAACAAAAAAATAATAAAAAAAACATTCATTAAAAAAAAAACAAAGAAAAGAAACAGCTTAAAAAAAACAAAGAAAAGAAAAGAAAAGAAAAAAAAAGCCTAAAAAAAAAGTAAAAACCAAAAAAAAAATTCAGGTTAACGCGTCAAATCTAGAACCTATGTAATGAAAGTTTGATAACTAAATAGAAAAAAAAATTAACATTAACAAAAAAAATAAAAAAAAACAATCATTAAAAAAAACAAAGAAAAGAAACAACTTTAAAAAAACAAAGAAAAAAGAAGAAAAGAAAAAAAAAAGCCTAAAAAAAGTAAAAAAAAAAAAAAATTCGGGTTAACGCGTCAAACCCGGAACCTATGTAGTGAAAGTTTGATAATTAAATAGAAAAAAAATTAACATTAACAAAAAAATAATAAAAAAACATTCATTAAAAAAAAAGAAAAGAAACAGCTTAAAAAAAACAAAGAAAAAAAAAGAAAAGAAAAAAAAAAGCCTAAAAAAAAGTAAAAACCAAAAAAAAATAAAAAAAATCCGGGTTAACGTGTCAAACCCGGAACCTATGTAATGAAAGTTTGATAACTAAATAGAAAAAAAAATTAACATTAACAAAAAAAAATTAAACAAAAAAATATTCATTCAAAAAAACATAAAAAACAAAACAGTTTAAAAAAAAAAACAAAGAAAAAAGAAAACAAAATAGCTTAAAAAAAAAAAACAGCAAGCGTTTAACTATGGACCGCACTCGAAAAAATTAATTATAAAGAAAAACCAGAAAAAATCCGGGTTAATCCATCAAACCCAAACCTGTATCATAAAAATTTGATAGCTAAATAGTAAAAAATTTAATATTAACATAAAAAATTAAAAAAAACATTTATTAAAAAAAATAAAGGAAAAAAATAGCTTTTAAAAAACAAAGAAAAAAAAGCTTTAAAAAACAGTAAAATGCAAAAAAAAAAAAAAAGAAGAAAAGAATAAGATGAAGATAGCTCAGTGTTTTATTATGGACTTGCACAGTGAAACACTGAGTTGTTTTAGCTATTGCTAGTTAGATGACCCGCGCGATGCTGCGAGTCAATTTTTTTTGTATAAAAAAAATCAAAAAAGCTAAGATCTAAAAGTATTAGGTCTTTTTGTAAAACTATACTCAAGAATCTTGGGTTTTGCTATAACGCCTGACCTAAGAGTAATATTAATAATAATATTAAATTTGCATGATCCAAGTTTAAGTGGGTTTGGTTGTAATAGCAAACCCAATAGCTTTGGATGTGGGTTTGGCTGCAAGATCGTATCATAAAAGTGTGATAATTAAATAGATTAAGTAAAAAGAAATAAAAAAAATCTGAATTAACTGGATTAACCTTTCAAACCAGGTTAACCCGTCGGACATTGGATTCATGTCATGAAAGTTTGATAACTAAATAGAAAAAAAACAAAATTGACAGGTTAACCTATAATTAACTAGGCTAACCTGTTAAACCCAGGATTTGTGTCATGAAAGTTTGATAACTAAATAGAAAAGAATTTAACATTAACAAATTAAGATAAACAAAAACAATTAATTAAAAAGAAAAAGAAAACAAAAACAAACAAAAGGCATTTGTTTTCACTATTGACTGCACTCTGTAGTCCACAATCAATAGCATAAAAAAGGCAACAAAGCAAAAGGGAAAAAACTAACTGGGTTAAAAAAAAAAACCTACAGGAAGAAAAAAATTAATGAAGAAAAATAAACAAAAATCTAAATTAATTGGGTAACCCATCAAACCCGAGATTCGTGTCATGAAAGTCTGATAACTAAATAGAAAGAATTTTAATATCAACAAACTAAATTAAAAAGCTTTAGTTAAAAAGGGAAAAATAAAGAAGAAAAAACCTATACGGAGAAAAAAACTAATGAAAAAAAAAATCTGAATTAACTGGGCTAACCTATCAAACATGAGATTCATGTCATGAAAGTCTTATAACTAAATAGAAAAAAATTTAATATAAACAAAGCAAATTTTAAAAAAAATTAAAAAGTAAAAAAAAAAAAAACAAAACGCATCAGCCTTTTCACTGTGGACTGCATTGTGCAGTCCAGAGTTAAAGACATAAAAACAGCAAAAAAACAAAAAGAAAAAAAACTAAAGGCATCAGTCGATAACTAAATAGAAAAAAATTTAATATTAATGAACTAAATTAAACAAAAAAATATTAATTAAAAAGAAAAAAGAAAAAAAACTATAAGAAGAAAAAACTAATGAAGAAAAAGGAAAAAAAATCTAAATTAATTGGTTTAACCCTTTCAAACCAGGTTAACCCATCAAACACAGGATTCACGTCATGAAAGTTTGATAACTAAATAGAAAAAAAAAAATTGACAGGTTAACCTAGAATTAACTTGGTTAACCTGTGAAACCAGGTTAACCCGTCAAACTCGAGATATGTGTTATGAAAGTCTGATAACTAAATAGAAAAAAAATTTAACATTAACAAACTAAACTAAAAAAAATTAATTAAAAATAAAAAAAAACAAAAAAAAAACTTCAGGTTACCTTGTCAAACCAGGTTAATTCGTTAAACCCGAGATTCGTATTATGAAAATCTGATAACTAAACAAAAAAAAATAGTATTAACAAAAGAAAAAAAAATGGATGGGTTAACCTGTAAAACCAGGTTAACCCGTAAAACATGAGATATGTGTCATGAAAGTCTGATAACTAAATAGAAAGAAATTTAATATTAACAAACTAAACTAAACTAAACAAAAAAAATAATTAAAAAAAAAAAAAAACAAAAAAAAAAACTCCAGGTTAACTCGTCAAACCAGGTTAACCCGTTAAACCCAGGATCTGTGTCATGAAAATTTGATAACTAAATAAAAAAAATTAACATTAACAAAAGAAAAAAAAACAAAAAAAAAATGAACGGGTTAACCCATAATTAACTGGGTTAATCCGTGAAATCTGAGACATGTGTCATGAAAGTCTGATAATTAAATAAAACAATATTTAATATTAACAAACTAAAACAAACGAAAAAAATTAATTAAAAATAAAAAAACAAAAAAAATTTGGGTTAACTCGCGAAACTAAGTTAACTTGTTAAATCCGGAATAAGTATTTTGAAAATTTAATAATTAAATAAAAAAAATTTAACATCAAAAAATTAAATTAAAAAAAATTATTGAAAAAATAAAAACAAAGAAAGAAGAAAAAAAACTGAAAGGCATAGAAAAAAAACAAAAAAAAAAACAATTTTTTTAAAAAAAACAACTCAAAAAATGAAAAAAAAAAAAAAAAAAAAAACTGCTCAGCCTTTCACTATGAATTGCTACAGTGAAAGGCTGAGCAATTTTAGTATATTTCTAACAAGAAACCTATCTAGATAATTGATAGCCAAGATTGATGTGAGAGCTGAAAATCCATGATGAGCAATGACCTTAAGCATCCACTCCACAGCTTCTTGACGAGCCTTGGAAAGAAAAGGATCGCTTGCCACATTATTGACACTGACAGAAGCTTGCTGTTCTTGTTCTTTAGAGAAGAGTGAGAGAAGCTCCTCATCTTCCCAGAACAAATCTTGTTCAAGCAATGAAATCGAAAACAGATCGCCAGAGGGGTTGTTCACGGAAGGACTCTCTTGCAAAACCTCTTCTTCTGAATCATCTTCCCATTTCCCCTCTTCACAATAGAGTGCATCTAGCAAGAATGAAGTGTTCTGTTCTTGCTGTGTGCTTAGTTCATCTTGTCCTAGTTCTTGTTGTTTAGGTATTGCCATCTTCTTCCAAGAAGAAGAGGTTTTGGCACACTATTCATTACACAAAGAAGAACCCATTGTCCCTCTTTCTCTCTCTCTTTTTCTTCCCTCGAGGGTCTTTCTTTTTCTCTGGGTGGTGCAGCAAGATAGAGAGAGTGGTAGCTAAGGAGCGAAGAGAGGATGATAGAGAGTGAGAAAGAAAAGGAGGGGGAAGGGTTGATTTTTAACAGGGCAGGTTTCATGCTTGTCTCTTTTTATGTTTTTCTTTTTCTTTTTTTTTTAAGTAGCAATATAAAGAAGTTTGTGGTTGGATTTTTTATTTTTTATTTTTTATTTTTTGCTTTCGGTGTGTCTGGTTTGGCGGGCAGAAAATGGATGTAGCGGCACACACACCAAGCCGGGCCCATGAAAACAACCTCTTATAGCAACCTAATTAAAGTCACTGTGCTCTATTCTGCTCTGGAATTTAGGAAGATGGGAGGGACACGCAGGGATTTTGGCATGGGAAGAAGAGTTTTCCGCCATGTAATTTAGGGTTAAGATATGCTATCGCAGAAGACATAAATTGTTTTTCTGTCAAGTTACCATTAACGCGCTAAAAGAAAAGAAAGGGTCAAGGATGGGAAAGATCAAAGATCCGAGCCCATTTAAGAGTTGGAGAGAATATAGATGACAATTAAACTACAAATCCCTCAGACATATCATCTCATTGAGAATTAAACTCATCAATGCATGTTGATTGTTGGAACTTGAAGATTTACACATTGGTTTTAAGATCGTTGTCGTGAAGATCACGCAGATGGAATTTTAATTATTTTTACATGGTATTCCAAATCTAACCATAAACTATGATACGTTTTAGTTTCATCACTAGTTACATGCCCCGCGCGATGCCGCGGGTAAATTATTATTTTTCATTTTAAAAATAGCTAAGATCTAAAAGTATTAGGTTTTTTAATAAAGTTATACCCAAAAATCTCAGTTTTGGTTGCATCGCCTGATCCAAGAGTAATGTTTATAATATTAATAATAAAATTAAACTTGGGTTAACCCTTAGCATAAAAGTGTCTGAACTACAATATCAAATCCAATAGCATTGGACGTGGGTCTGGCTGCAAGGTCGTGTCATAAAAATATGATAATTAAATAGATTAGTTAAAAAAAAACCAACATGAAGAAAAAAACTAATGAAAAAAAAGAAAAGAAAATATGAATTAATTGGGTTAACTCTTCAAACCAGGTTAACCCATTATATCTTGAATTCGCATCATGAAAATTTGATAATTAAAAAAAAAACAAATTAATGAGTTAACCCAGAATTAACTAGGCTAACTCGTCAAACCAGGTTAACCTGTCAAACCCGGAATTCGTGTAATGAAAGTTTGATAACTAAATAGAAAAAAATTTAACATTAACAATTTAAATTAAATGAAAAAACTTAATTAAAAAAAAAAGCATCAGCCTTTTCACTGTGGACTGCACTGTGCAGTCCATAATTAAAGGCATAAAAAAAAAACTAAAGGCATCAGCCAAAAACTACTTAGAAAAAAATTTAATATTAATAAACTAAATTAATTAAATAAAATTAATTAAAAATAAAAAATAAAAGAAAAAAAACCTCTAAGAAGAAAAAAATACTAAATAGAAAGAAATTTAACATTAACAAACTAAAAGAAACGAAAATAATAATAATAAAAAAAATTCAGGTTAACTCGTCAAACCAAGTTAACCCGTTAAACCCGGAATCCGTGTCATGAATGTCTGGCAACTAAATAAAAAAAAAAGTGAACATTAACAAACTAAACTAAACAAAAAAAAAATTAATTAAAATGAAAAAAAAATCTGGGTTAACTCGTCAAACCATGCTAACCCATTAAATCCAGGATCTGTGTCATAAAAGTTTGATAACTAAATAAAAAAAAATTAACATTAACAAACTAAATTAAACAAAAACATTTATGAAAATAATAATAAAACAAATTGACGGGTCAACCCGGAATTAACTGGGTTCACCCGTGAAACCAGGTTAACACGTGAAACTCGGGATATGTGTCATGAAAGTCTAATAACTAAATAGAAAGAAATTTAACATTAACAAACTAAACTAAATGAAAAAAATTAATTAAAAAGAATAAAAAGCAAAAAAAAAAATTCTATTTTAACTTGTCAAACCAATTTAACCCGTTAAATCCGGTAAACGTGTCATGAAAGTCTGACAACTAAATAAAAAAATTAAACATTAATAAACTAAATTAAACAAAAAAATTTTGTTAAAAAAAAAAACAAAGGAAGAAGCCAAAAAAAAAAACATAAAAAAAAACAGCTAAAAAAATAAGACAACTTAAAAAAAAAAAGGCCTAAGGAATCGGTGTTTTACTGTAGAAATGACAAAATTAATTAAAAAGAAAAACCAAGAAAAAAAATCCGAGTTAACCCATTAAACCTGGAATGCGTGTTATAAAAGTTTGAGATAGAAAAAAAATTTAACATTAATAAAAAAAATTTATTTTTAAAATATCCATTAAAAAAAACAAAGAAAAAATGAAGAAAAAGAAAAGCAAAAAGAAAAAAAAAAATCTGAATTAATTGGGTTAACCCTCAAACCAAGTTAACCCGTCAAATCAGGGATTCGCGTCATGAAAGTTTGATAACTGCATAGAAAAAAAAATTGACGGGTTAACCCATAATTAATTTGGTTAACCTATGAAACCAGAAAAAAAAAAATCTGGGTTAACCCGTTAAACCCGAAATGCGTGTTATAAAAATTTGAGATACAAAAAAATTTAACATTAACAAATTTTTTTTAAAAAAAATATCCATTAAACAAAAACAAAAAAAAAACAAAAAGCAAAAAGTAAAAAAAAAAAGGAAAAAAAAGACAGCTCAATTAAAAAAAACAATGAAAAAAAAAGACTTCAAAAAAAAAGCAAAAGGCAAAAAGTTAAAAAAAAAAAACCATAAAACGGCGCTGAACAGTGTTTTATTGTGGACTGCACAGTGCAATCCACAGTAAAACACTGATTAATTTTAGTATATTTTACAATTATTCATGTAATCTCCCTACATGACATGAATAGTTTATATATTTAGGTGTTTATTAGTTAAGTAGCTTGTTTTGTTTTGTTTTTTAATAACAAGTGACAGGTCTTCTACTGAGGTAGATGACTTGTAGCCCGACTGTCTCTTCATCGGTCACCTCTAGAGTTGGTTTCACCGAAACCAGTAAAGCCTTTGAGGTTGTACATTTACGCTGCACAAGGATCTCTTGGTTAAATATTGGCATAGGAAAATGAAGCTGGAGAAATGCGGGTTGTTTATTAACTTGGTTGTTAATTTGTAAAGTTTATTAACTTTGTAGTTAATTTTAAAATTTATAGGATTAATTAAAATGATCGCAATCTAATTCAAACACTTTAATTGCATTCACACAAGGCAACTGTGAAATCCCAATTGAAGGAAGATCTTCACATAGGTGAATATGCAGACTTTCCAGGATGTTCAAATGTTTGTGATATTCCTTACTTCTTTGTTGAAGAAAAACTAGCAAAATGTAAGTCCTAAAACATGAGCATGAAACAAAAAGAATAAAAATAAAATGCAGCCAACAATTCCTTTGGGATTCTAAGCAGTTGGGTCTCGTCAAAAATCTTCTAGCATTGATATTCTCCACACAAGTGTTAGTGCATTTTTTTCAATCAATCAAAGCAATTTTGGAAACAAGTCACGATGGTAGGATTTTGTGGAGTGGAAAGGGAAGATGCCATCACTGTAGTTGAAAGGAGAAAGGGAGCTTAAGGTTCGCAGTTTATTTCTTTTTAAGAATCTATGGTTTTTTATAAAAGAGATGAACGAGCTAGTTACTACTCATAGGATTAGTGAAATTACAAAGAAAGATAAATGGCGTGGAGCTTTAACTGTACCGTGGAGAGTTTTAACTGTAGCTAATATAGATTATTATAGATTATGATAGTAAAATTTCTTAAATAGTGTGGAGTTTTTACTATAGTTCTAAACATAGATCATTGTGATGAATTGCGACAGTAAATTTTTTTTGAAAATGGTACGTAATTAAAAGGATCATTAAAGGTAGTTTAATATTGTCATGTTGTCTTTTCTATTTTTTTTTTTTCAAAAAACTATTGGTTCGTGTGTATAAAGTTATTGGTGTGTGTTTCATACGTTTCAGCAAACGAGTAGCGTTTATGCCATTAAAAAGACGCATGAAAATGCCTTCTTATGGCCAAATTTGGCCATTCACAATTTAGATAGATGTATTATTATATCCTCTTACACATGATGCAGCATGTATAAATGTATTATGATTGAATTGTTATTAGTGATCAATTATTTATATTTTTTTTTCTTTCTTGACAATTAAAATATTTACTTATTTTCTATTTGTTTGTTATTTGCTTGGATATGACGACCATTTACTAGACTCAAATTACTTGGGTCTTGCATAGTCACCAGACACAATAGATTTAAATCTAGCATTGCCAACAGATCCAAATATCTTAAGTCTAGTGACCATACTAAACCTAGTAAACTTGAATCTTGGGTTTAATATAACTATCAGATTAAATTTAAATTTGCTTAGATTTCACATAATTGCTAGATTCAATTCGCTTGTATCTAACATGATTGTCAACTCAAAAAATTTAAAATAATTTTTATATTTTTATATTTATATAAAAAAAATATTAAATCGCTGCGGATGCCTTGTTATGGATTAAACATTGCGGGTTATGGAAATTTATGCGATACACCTGAAAGTCAGAACACGCTTGGTTTTTCAAATGAGTTAATTAGCTAACATGTTAAAGGTCGATGGATTTTTGTAACCTCGCTTTCTCGCCACGTCATTTATTGTTTATACCAAAAAAAACAAACATCCATGCGTGGATTAAACAAGAACCATAGTTTTTCACTTCCACACTGAGAAATAAAGATTAAAATATTAAATAAGAACAATAATTTTTCACATGAATAATAAGATCAACCAAACTAATAAAAGTCCAGATCAACCAGGGAATATAGAAAGCAATCCACCACAATACGAAGATTTCACATATTCAATTAAAATTATCTTATTTACAATTGTTTTTTTATTTTACTATTTTGTTTACAGACTTTCCTTTACAATCTACTTGTTTCCTTTCTTTTATCATCGCTTGAAACGATATACCTTTCTTAGAGATCCCATTTGATTTGCGAGACAGCTATTCACCTTAAGTTCCTAATTATAATTTCTTTCTTCCATGCAGAATTCAAACAAGTAATTATTTGAGATCATATCAACCTCTGAACCTGAACATGAGGATTGTTTACCTTATGTCATGGCAAACAACATTACCCATTCTACCTCTGAACATAATTTTCACTAGTCTTGCATCGACTATCTGCAGCAAGAACCTCCAGTAGCATCAAACAGTAAGATCCTGATGGAAATGCTAATTCTGTAGCCTATAAAATTAGATTTGAGATTAATTTGCATATGCAGGGCGAAAGTTTTCAGGACACCTTCGAATGCCACTGTCTAACTTTTCATGGTATATAGTAGGGTGCCACATACTCCTTGAATATCTACTCAAGAAAAATGTCACTGTGAAACAAAAAGGGATAACCAATATCAAGCATAACCATGCCCATATGCATTTCGGTTCCTACCCTTCACTGCAGCCAACATCAAACAGCTAGTCTCAAATAAAAAAAAAAAAAAAAAGTGATCCTGCCCTTGCCTCCAAGGAACAAACCGTAATTGCAGATAGGATAGAAGCACCACTAACCAAGGATGATGCAACAAATAAACATAAAATACGTGACTACATTATTTCCATCACTATGTCATCCAAAAGGCTATCAATAACCAGAGGATATGAAAAATATAACCATGAAGAATTCTCCAACACCCACGTTATCGCGCGCACAATCACAAACTTCCAATTTTCTCTAATCACTAACTAGCACTCCATTACTTTACTCAAATAAATCATGCAGCAAGTTATCACTCATTATCAAATAATCAAAGGCAGGTCATAATCACAGAACCACATCATACACCAATTCATATAAACAATGAGAACAATTATCAAAACATAAACAAAGAACAAATATATAGAATACATGTACATAACACTGTGGAAAAGAAAATAGCCACAAATGCTATCGAAAACCAGAAGATGTGAAAAATATAACCATAGAGAACGCTCTAAATACCCACTACACAATCATGAACTCCCAGTTCTCTAACTAATATTCCATAACATTCCTCAAATAAATAATGCAGCATGTTATCACTCATTATCAAATCATCAAAGGCATATCATACGCATACAACCAAATCATATACTGATTCATATAAACAATGAGAACAATTATATACAATACATGTGCATTGTACTGTAGAAAAGAAATTAGCAACTAAGGCTATCGAAAACCAGATGATGTGAAGAATATAACCATAGAGAATTCTCTAAATACCCACTACACAATCATGAACTCCCAGTTCTCTAAACAATACTCCATAACATTCCTGAAATAAAACATGCAGCATGTTATCACTAATTTTCAAATCATCGAAGGCAGGTCATACGCATACAACCAAATTATATACAATACATGTACATTGCACTGTGGAAAAGAAAATAGCCACAAAGGCTATCGAAAACCAGAAGATGTGAAGAACATAACCATAGCGAATTCTCTAAATACCCACTCCACAATCAAGAACTCCCAGTTTTCTAACTAATACTCCATAACATTCCTCAAATAAATAATGCAGCATGTTATCACTCATTATCAAATCATCAAAGGCAGGTCATACGCATACAACCAAATCATAAACTAATTCATATAAACAATGAGAACAATTATATACAATACATGTGCATTGCACTGTAGAAGAGAACATAAGCCACCAAGTTCTATAATACCCTTCAATTCCTGGATTCAGAAATATCAGTTACCGAATTAGCACACGGTAGCCAATCTCATAGGCACCGCTTTCCCTCTCTCGGTATCACCAATTCCATCAGCCACGATCCTAACAACCTTCTTAAACGCAAAATGCACGCAATTCGACAGCGCAATCCAATATATCACCTCATAAACAAACCCATAAGCGAAACCCGAAGACTGGGAAGAAAACCACCATGAAGGTTCATCCCAATCGTGCCCTCCGAATTTATCAAAATTCCACCCTCTCCCCCCACCACCAAAACCTCCTCCATCCCCGCCCCCGCCCCCGCCCCCACCAAAAAGACCATCACCGCCGCTAAAAAACCCATAATCCTCTCCGAAACCACCGGAGTCTCCGTCAGTTTGCGATCTCCGCCTGGTCCGCCGCCGCTTTCGGAGGAGAGTGCGGCGTGAGGTTTTGGATTTGACAGGCGGCGGAGCCAAGGCATCAACGACGACGGCGCAGATTTGAGAGGATTGATCTGCGAGGTTGATGCAATTTTGGCGGTAGAGAAGAAGCGAGTTTGCAGACCCTAGGGTTTGTTGTGTAGCTATTGTCAATGTATCGGCGATTAGAGAGATGTCCATCGGGATTCCTATATTGTTGTTGTTATTATTGAAAATTGAAAGAATTAAGAATTTCGAATTTGGTTGGTTGGTTAAGGTTTGGGAATTAGATTTTCCGGGAAAATGAGAAGGAAAATAGAATGTTGAAACTGAAACGGACAGAATTAATGCGTGGATTGCGTGACGTGTTGACTGTTGTTGTGTGTTGGCTTGGCGGGTTTTGGGTCAAAAAACGGAATCCACATCGAAGCGGACTGGCATGTGTGGTTGCCAAATTTAGCATGCTCTCTTTTATGTAAACTTAGCTTTCTTGACACGTATTCACTTGCATATTATTCAATATTTTTTACCACCTTTTCATTAATTGATTCGGTAATTATAGTTGAATATTATAAGAAATTCTAAAAAAAAAAATAGCTTTAATAATTCTGTATAGCTTATTTACAAGCATAGTTAAAAAAAACATATTTTTTTAAATAAAAGTTTCATACTTTTTATTTAGAGAGAGAGAGAGCTTCTTTTTTGTCTTGCAACAATTATAATTTTATTTTAAAAAAATTATCTTTGTTATTTTTATTTAGAAACAAAGTTAGTTTGTTTATATGATAAAAAAAAAATATAATAAAATATAAAAGTAAATATATGGTAAATCAAAATCTAAAATCATCTTATTATTTATACACTTGTTGGAATTTAATATCATTTGCATACTTTAGCTATAATGGGTTAGGCCCAATTCAAATGAGTTATTTAACCCATTTAAGGGCTTGAATTATTAATTTATAGATAAATCTTAATTTTAATTTTTTGTTTTGAATAAAAATTA
Source organism: Populus tomentosa (assembly GCA_018804465.1). NCBI lineage: Eukaryota > Viridiplantae > Streptophyta > Magnoliopsida > Malpighiales > Salicaceae > Populus > Populus tomentosa. The sequence goes on along the minus strand of CM031987.1, from coordinate 753,120 downwards.
AAAAATATATTTTTTTTTAAAAAATGATCCATTAAATTAAGTCAATACATTCATGAGTTAATCTATTAAATTAATCGAGTTTAATAAAATTAATATTCAAAATAATTTTAAAAATAATCTAATTTTAACAAATTTCAAAAAATAGATAATTAAATCTCTAAAATGATTTAATCATAAAGATTTGAGAAAAAATAAATTATTTTTTGAAAAATCTCTTTTATTCAAATAAAGTTTTTATATAAAACAAATAATAAGGAATGATATGAATATAAATTTTATTCAAAACTCTATTAACTTTTAACTTGATTATATTTTTTTACAATTACTTTTATTTAAATCGTTTGTTTTTATTGTATGTAAAAGAAAATGTTAAAAATATAAGTAAGAATAAAAAAATTGTTATCTTTAGACTCTTGACTCTTGACGAAGGAATTATTTTTAATAGAGTTTGTAAAAAGTTATAAATTCTTTCATTTAAAGAAAGTAAAGGTTACACCAGACAATAATTAAAAATCTTTAATATATATTAGCGCGTAGCTATGGAGTAATTTTTAAAATATAATTTTATTTAATTAAACAAAAATTAAAATAGACTTTCATGGAAATATATATATATATATATATATATATATATATATATATATATTCTCTTATTCTTGTATTCTTTTTGTAATAATATTTCTTGTTATTAGTAGCATAATTTATTTAATAAAATTTGCAGGGGAAAGCTCTGAAACCGAGAAGGAGAGAGAAAAGAAAGAATCAGATAAAGAGAAAAAACTATGCATGAGGGTACACTTGTTCTTATAGGATTCATGTGTATCTCTAAGTATTTTAATATAATTATTCTCATTATTTTTATTATGAAGTGACTGGTTATCTTCTTCGACCATATTTTCTGAAAATAATGAGGATATCCTACAAAGTCTATCACTTAATGTACGTGACAAAACACTTATGCACACTTATGCACGTGTAGAAAGAGAATAAAGGGAAGAAGAAAACAAAAGAAAAAAGAAACAAAGTTAGATACAAGAAAAGTAAAAAGAGAAAATAAAATAAATATTACAATTTGTACAAGAGTTTATCTCCTCGGCAACGACGCCAAAAACTTGATCCAACCAAAAGAATGATGTCCTCTTCTAAGTGTAAGAGTGTCGAAATAATAAATAACCCGGCAAGACCAGGGTCTAACCATAGGGATGTTAATTGTATAAATTATAGACAACAATAATACAACAACAACAACAACAACAACAATAATAAAGAAGAAGTTGATGAGGACTTTGAGATGAAAGATTAATGTAAGGATTAAACAATGATAAAAACAAATATCAAGGTTAGAGGATTCATTAATGGTATTTTAAACAAGTATAGTATAAACTCTTATTATTTAACTGGAAACCATACACAAAGGAGGTTCCAATCGGATGATTTGTCATTAATAGCTCATTATAAATTGTTAACATGATCATATTAATTATCTTATATAAGTAACACAAAATTTTTAAATATTGTCAGGAATTCATGATGCTAACTTATGTTAACAACAAATCAAGTTCCTTTCATAGCACATGTGTAAGTTATATCATATAGTTGGTTATGAAAGTGCCAAGCATTTATTGTACCAAGTGTTATACAACACAAATCTAGATTAACCATTTAACAAGGTATTAAGAATTAGTAAGATAAAAAGATAAGACATGTTAATATTAAACATAAAGGTCCATGTTGAGTTTACACTATACTTATTCTTACATCATTAGTGTAACTTTTTACCTTGACATAATAAACTTAACTAAACATAATGAAGAAGAGAAACATAAATAAACAAAATAAGAACATAAATAAGATACAAGTTAACTAAGTAAAGGAAAGGAAATGAAAATTATAAACAAGATATTAATGAAAACAAAACTTAAGAATTATAAAAAATATAAAAAGTTTTGTTTTAAATGTATGGCAAATGCCTCCTTTTATAAGCCAAAATTTAGAACTATTGATTTGATGATTAATTGTTGAGTGGATGACCAACTTTTAAGTTGGTGAAAATCCTTATCTTCTTGTATGAACAAAACATTATTGCTAACATCCGAACTGGAATCAACTATACTCATGAAAGTTATAGGAAATTGTCTTATCTTTCCAGGAAACAAAATTGAGGTCATTTGAACTTCTAGAACTCGAGATATAGGCTAAACACTAAATAGTGTTAGGGCTACAGGATAAATTCGGACTTCTCCGTTGTTGCTATAATTTGAACTTGAAAACGATATTTTTCAATCTTGGACTCCACATGAAAGTTGTAGACCTATGTCTTACCTTTCCATCCATATAAAGCAAACCTAAATCTGAGATCTACAGCTCCAAATATGATCCAATTACCAAACAGTGTTTCAGTTTAGACTATACCAACATCTATTTTCTAAGTTTAACCCTCTCTTTGTCCTTTCAATTTCAGTACTTAAACTCATCAATCAATCCTTTCATTTATGTGATAAGCCTGCATTTAAGAGAAATATTTACCATAAATTAAAGGTATCTTATATTATTAGATATGTTATTATAAAACATGCTTTAGTTAAGGAGTTATTGATACTTGAAGTGCAAAATGATGATATAAAACATTGATAAAAATACATTTTTTAAGTACTAATCAATCAACATCTTGAAGGGATTATCCCTTCGACCTTAAAGAGATGAATATTGATTGGAAATTATGGAATAAAATGTGAGAGAATTATTTAGAAGCATTAGATTGGAATTGTAAAGACTTGTGATAGTACGTAACCTTGCATAACTATTTATATGTGTCATTTGATCTTTCTCCTTTTACAATATTGTTGCTTTAATATAATCATTTTCCAAATATTATGTTGTTGTAAGTCCTTCATATCCACGACAAGAGTAGTATCTTAGATTTTGTATTTTGTGTTATTTAAAATTAAATGGATGTTGATGTATTTTGTCTTTAAGAATTATAGAACTTGAATTGTAATGACATCCTATAATTGAAATATTTGGACGTAAATTGTAGTATGATATTTATTTGATCTTTATGTATGTTGTTTTTTATACCTAAGTATTAAGTAATGTTCTATGTTAAGATGTGTATGCTTGTGATATTGTGGTTGTATTTTTTAATATAATGATGTGGATATCTTGAATGGTTGGGATGTGATTGAACTATGAGTATTAATAGTATATAGGTTATTGTCGATAATTTAAGATTTCCCGGTATAGGAGGGACTATGCCAAAATTTTGGTTGAAATTTCGTTCGAAATTTCAATGATCTAGGCATGAATTTGGTAAAATGAAAAAAAAAATTACCATGTTTTTTTTTCTTTTCATGATTGGTGTGTTGATCCTAGAAATAAAATTGTTAGAATTTGGTATCATCAAAGCTTCTGGTTGAAATTTTAGGTATTGAAATATTAATGTGATTTGGAAAGCATGTTAAAGGATGGTTCGTACACGATAAGAAGGTAGGACTGACCCGTCTCCTGTATAAAGAAGAGGGTATAACTCGTTGTATGATAGTGAAACAGAAAAGGATCCACTAACAGATATTGCCTCTCACCTACCTGCAACATCAGCCTATTCTAAGAAGGGGGAATCAACAAGACAACAAAATGACTCTGTATCCTGTCAGGTATAAGTATCATTGTCCAGGGCAACAAGTGGTCAAGGACCTGATGGTAGGCCCCCATCAATGGTATCGACAATTGCACCTAATTTGTATTAAGATCCTGCATTCATTGAGCATTTAGTTAAGGTAGTGGTAATAGGGATGACAACGGGTATATCCAATCCCGCCCCTCGACTGGAGAGAGTGATCACCCTAGTCCAGTGGGTGAAAGGAAAGTTGGAGATGGGTTGTACGATTTATTCAAAGGAGAAAGACGTTGAAGTTGTCGAGTATTGGTTGAGGAAGGTGGAAAGGGTTATAGATTTGGTATTAGAGTTTCTGGTTGAAATTTCGGGGATTAGAATATTAATGTGATTTGAAAAACATGTTGCAGGATGGTTCGTATACGATAAGGAGTTAATACTGACATGTCTCATATACAGAGAAGAGGGTATAACTCATTATAATTTATATGGTAGTGAAACAGAAAAGTATAACTCTAGCAGCAACGAAAATCTAGAAACCTAGGAATAGTGAGGTTTCTTCTTCTCCAGCGACAGCTCCAACGCTCTAGCCATTCCTCCTCAGTAGTGCAACCGTGAACCTCCAAGTACACTTCTAGCAATGACATCTTATGGAATCAACTCTGTATTAACACTATGAGCAGCAAGTCTTCAGCTCAGCATCGTGCTCCAACAGTAGTGTTGCAATGTCGCAGTCGCACAAATTAATTACCCTAGCTTAAAACACAACACTCAAGATAATAGAGCAATCAAGAGATCGATCCCACGAGAAAGGTTCAAGTTAGATTTTTGTGCTAGATGATATGCAATTTGGAGGGGTTTGGATGCTATCTAGATTAAAGCAAAAGAAAACAAAAAACTATCAAGCGAAATTAAATAAAATCAGAAAATTATGAAGAGAACAAATCTTGGTCGCAAATAAACATCATAGAAACGAAATGTCAATTTATACACTGAATATTTATCTTTTCTTAGTGTGTGTTTGGATGGGATGTAGCTTGTGTTTTTTTTTTTTTTAAGTAAAAAACATTTTATTTTTTTTAGCTTTTAGAGGTGTGGTTTGTGCTTAAAAGGTGTTGTATTTTTGAAATAAAACCACCACACCTCCAAGCCAAGCATACTCTTATGTTGATTAGTTAACAGATCCGTTGTATAACTAATTCTAACCATCAAATAACCACAGTGTCGGCATTAGTAATTTAATTTGATGGCAGCCTTAAGAACTAGATGAGTTGATTAATCTAAACAATATAATTGTCCGCAATCCATGTTTGATTTGATCAATTGAATGCTCTCCCTAAGATTACTAATCTAGATCCACCACAATTATTAATCTCAATTGCTTTACAAATTTATATACCACAACTCCAGTTTTGATAGCAAACTTAACAATAGATTATTCATAATAATAACTTAGAATCCACTCTAGTAATTAAAATAAACAATCATAGAAAATAAGCACAGGAGAACAAACATATTCATTCATCATATAAACTGAAAAGAAAAGGTAAAATAAATCTCATAATTTTTGAAATCCGGTGATTTATGTATCTTTGCAATCAAGAAAAAGAGTTTAGCCTTGCATGTTTGTTGAACAACTAATCAAAAGAAAGAAGAAAACATGATTTCAGGTTTGTGGAGGAGAAGGAGTGTTTTTCTCTTTTATGGCCGGCTTTTCCTCTCCCTTCTCTTCTCTCATTCTTTTTATATCCTAGGAAACCCTAGTCTTTATTTTACAACATAATCTTCCCTTAAGTAGACAGTTTACATTTAAGTACTTTAATAACTATTTTTCTAAAAAATAAGAAATAGCCTTGCATGAAATCTTTAAGCTTTGACTTAAAGGAGCTAAATTGCTGAAATAAAAACTTGGATATCGGTTTGAATGCTTCAAGATATAATTTGGACTCGTTTCTTCATAAAACTTGTTTGCTGGCAGAATTCATTTGTCATCTTAGAAAAATCATATCTCCCTCATATAAGATATTTTTTGTCTAAAATTTGGTACGTGAGTAGGTCTTTGAGACAGGAATCCAAAAAAAAAAATAAGTTTGCATCAAATAGACTTTTATAGCTCAAGATATTCAAGTCGGAATGGTTGAAGGTCAACATTGACAGATTGCGATATTTAACTTTGAAGGCTACGATTTCCATGTTCTTCCTTATTTAATTTTCTTGCCTTAAATGTACAGAAATGTATGGATAGTAGCTTTCTAATGCCACTAGAATCACTTCATTTCCACCTCTAGAACTTACGCTTTGCACAAAACATCGACTGAAAGTCAAATCTATCAATTAACTTCAATTTATTTTTTTTTGCATCTTTCATCCAAAAATCCCTTCAAAATATAAAACAAAGAATATCAAGATATTTTATATATAAAACATAAATGAAACACTAGTTAAATATGAGTGAAATTATCAAATAATATAGATATCAAATCAAATAATATAGATATCAAATAGGCTAACAATAGCTGCACTTCCTCTCCCCTGCACCAGCACAGTGAGCACAACCTGTCAACGGTGACATCCATCAACAACAGTGTAGTTTCTTCCGGCAGCGTTCCAGCCTCTCCACGCCAGCAACCTTTCCTCCACAAGACCGTGAGCAGCAGCCTTCAATCCATCCCCAGCCATTTCGACAACCCAGGAACAGGTAAGTTTCTGTTCCAGCCTTCACATTGATGAGTTATGTCCAACAAATGTTCATTTTTGCTGTAGTAATGGGTTGGTGTAGATAAGTTTATCTTGGGCCCCAGCTTGATAATTTTCATGGGTTTTGATTTTGCTGAAGCCCACTTGTTTCCATGGGCGTAAATAGATATGTTATGGGCTTGTTGTCTTGTTTGGACTTAGATCTTAACATCAGTTTTGAACCAGGTTGGTGTTGTTTTTGGTTTCAGCTAGAAAGTGCAGCCCGCACGTGGCTAGGCTAAGTCTTTAAAATGTTTTTTTAACTTGATTTGTCAAAGAAAAATGCATTTTTTTGTTTTTTATTTGACAAATACACCCAAAAAAAATTTCAAATCTATTTTTTTGTTTTTTTTATATTTTTCTAAACAAACCCCAAATAATTTTAAAAAATTCTCAAAAAAAAAATCCAAAATCATTTTAAAATTATTTATGGTCCCTCACATGTTTTAACCATTCATTTAGTATTTGAGTTGTACACTTACAATATAAGAAACGAATTCAAAATTAAATATACCTGTTTTTATTCAAAATTTTAGAAAAATAAAAAAATTCATATTTAAAAAACACAAAAACATTTTTTTATTTGTGTTTGTACAACCAAATTCTAAAAAATAAATCCATGCTTATTTTATTTTAAAAACATGGCATTTTTATTATACTTTGAAAAATACAAAAAAAATCAATCAATGAGTATCATAGCTAGTTTATAATTATCTATTAAGATTTGACCAAAATTTCAAAAACATCACAAAAACTAATTTGTTTAATTAATATTTGGGGTTTGAATTTTACAACGTAATGCATATTTCTAGTATTAAATTAAATGAATTCACCAAAAAAATGTAAGGAATTAATTGTAGACTTTAACATTTAGGGGTATAAAATTACATTATAAAGTATACATCAGATATTAAAGATACAAAGTACAAATAAATACATCATTCAAATGTGAACTTTAAAATGATTAAGTTTTAGCTTGATAAAATAGAGACTTCTTTACCGCGGAAGAATTTTCTTGAACTTTAGATGGATTAACAAATAGAAATAAGACTTAGAAAAAAAATAATTAATCAATAATGCAACTTACCACAAGTAGGGTGCACTAGGGGTCATGCGTCTTCCTCATGCATAACTCGTTCCTTAACCTAGATTCTCGCAAACCATTAGGTTTTCTAGTGATCATAATACTAGGTAGCAACTCCTAAACATTTCAAATCATAATTTTATGCTTTATCTCAACACATCCATTTGATGGAAAATTCATAATTCGATGTTATGCACGCCATAACACCCGAGCCCAACACACTTTTGGGAATTTTTTCCAAAACCCCATATGGCTCCCTCAGTATTTTATATTGATTTAATACGTATTATTTTTAGTAGAATACAACTCAAAATATCATAAGGGTAAAATTACATTTTAACTCCTCTTCACAAAATGAATCCTTAAAGCTCAAGATTTACAATCTCAGAACCTTGATTTTTTTTACTGGATTCTTGTTGGATTTTTCTTGTTAAGCCTTGCTGAGTTTAGGATTATCTTGAGCCTTGTTGGGCTTGGAAACTTTATTGGATTCTTTTTTTTGTTTAACCTTTGTTGGGATTTGAAAACCAACTTGATCCTTACTCGAGTCAGAACTTTGCTATGTTTTTGTTTGTTGGAATCTTGCTAGACTTCATTGAGGATTATTTCTTGTGGAATTCCTGCAAAAACATTATGCAATGATTTGGGATTAAATGACATGCATGCTTCCTTACTTGGTTGGATATATAGAGCCCCTTTTCTTGGAAATCATCCTTTGATTGGTGGAAAGGTTTTCTGCTACCAATCTAGCCTCTTAGTTACTCAGCTTAAATCTTCAGTCCATTTGGGTTTTACCCATGTTTTTTATTGCCTCTTCGTTGCATCAACCCACTCAAGCTTTACCCGCGTGATTAATTGTGCTTTATTGCTTCTTTGTTGCATAGCCTGGATCTTTAGGCGATAAATAAAGCTTTGCTTAATTAATAATGTTACCTCTTTGTTTGGATGGTGCCCCCAATCATAGTAGTCTTGCGTCATTGTCCACTCAATAATTATTTTGTCAATGAGAGTTGCAAATTATCCCCAACTATATTAGGTTATATGCAAGCCTTTAACATTTATGAGGGTGCGTTCATGTCATAACATCTTTCAAGTGTCATGACCATCTTTAGAAATGGTAAAATAGACTTTTTAGTCATGAAAGATGCCCCCAAGTGTAGCATTACTCTTAACCACTGATGGAACTCATCAAATCATAAATTGTTTTTTTGCAATATTGTCCTCAGTTGATCTAGTTGTGCTCATTCTTTTGTCTATTATAAAAAGACATTTGTCATTGTCATATGTTATTTATAACTTTATGGATTTTAATTATGTGCTTCTTTCCCGCCAGCTGATCTAGATATCATTTGTTATTCCTCTCAAGGTCCACTGCATTACCCTTTGGCTGCTCAACTATTCAAAGATGACTCATAAGAAGTGTTGCTATTCAATTTTTGATCAATGTTTTGATAATTTTTCATAAAAATGCAAAAATAGAGAAAAAAAAATTGAAAATCCAAAAAAAATACGTTTTAATATATTTACATCGTTTTTATCATTTTCAGCGTCGTCTAAAAAGAATTTAAATTTTTAAAGGTTTTTGGAATGCATTCGACTTTTAGCGCGTTATTTTTAAAATCATTGATTTTTCTCATTGAGTTGACGTTGATATTGCTCGTTTTCAAAAATACAAAAAAAATTAAAAAAAATCAAATTTACAAAAAAAAAAAGAAGTTAAGAGATCAAGTTTGGAAACCTAGCAATATTTTATCTATAAATAGTAGCTTCCAACACTTGCATGAAAGGGGATAATTTTAAAAGGAAAAAAAAAAAAAAAACCTAACTCTAAACCTATCTCTAACAAGAGAGAGCCGCCGGCCCCCACGTTGAAATATTTTTCTCCCCCATTTCCAGACCATCCCCATCTTCAACCTTCAGCCGCTCACCCTCCTTCCCCACAAACCAGAAACCAGCCGCTCAAGCCTCCTCTCCCCCCGGCCAAGACTTTCCTCCCATTTCCACAGACCAGCTACCCATCTCCTCTCAGCAAAAAAAAAAACACAGTCGTTCCCCCCTTTTTCTTCTCATCTTCAACCTTCAGGCGTGCCTCCATCTTCATAGCTTTCCCCTCTCTTTGAAATCAAACCACAACAGCCACGAACCAGCTCCCCATCTCTCTTCATCTGACCCGGATCCCCCGAAACGTCGTCCCTCACCTGTCTCAGCCGACCCATCGGCCTCCTTCAACCAGCAGCGAGCCCCAACCGCCGCTGCTACCACCAGGAGAGGAGTCATCCTTTCCTCCGCCTCAACACTACCAGCAACCTCTCCCATCTCCGCCGCAGCTCCAACAACCGCAGGTGACAGCAGCAAAGACAACTGAAGCCGAAGATCAGACCACCTCATTCTCCTCCATCTTTGCCGGCCAGAGCGACAGAAGCACAACTGCCGACAGTCCCTTGGTCACACAGCCCACCGCCTGAAAAAAGAGAAGAAGGGGAAACGAAAAAAAAACACTGAGCTGCAGAGAAAAAACCGAACCAGAGAAGCAGATCTGCAAAACAAAAAAACAAAAAATATAAAATCAACTGCCTGTGTTCTTTTCTTTGTTTGTAGGTGACGGTGGTTGTCACCACCAGCAGAGAAGGGAAAAGGAAAGGAAGCTTAGCCAGATCCACCTGTTTTCTGGCCTTGTTCGCGGTTCACGCGCCGCCAGTGGCGATGGCGCGTGGAGAGGACGCGCTGCCACTGTTCCTGGTGTCCATGGCTTCACAGAAACGTTCCCACCAAATTCTGGGATTTTTTTAGAGGTTGTTTTTGTAATTTCCAAAGTGTAATGTAATTTTTGTTTAGTGGTTTTTGAATTTTTATTATTTGTATTGTGGATGTAAAAGAAAAGAAAAGAAACAAAAATAGTGAAAGTGTATGTGTGTGTTTGTATTTATTTTATGAATGTTTTATTTTTTTTATGATAAAATTGGAAAGATTAAAGAAGAATTTAATATTTTGATTGGATCATGGTCAAGAATTATTAACTTATATGTAAGTTGTATTTTTAATATTCGATGAAAAGATAAAATTCTAAAACTTTTTTAACATGTTAAAATTACGAAGCAGCTTACCTCAGGTAGGGTGCGTTAGAGGTGCTAATACCTTTCCCAACCACAACCAGTCTCTTACCCGCTATCTCTGACAAGACCAGTACATCGGGTTTCTTAGTAGCCTGCAATCAATTACTAGGTGGCGACTCCAACGAACAAATTCAAGCAAACGACACAATGAGAAAAATTATCAGCCGATGCCGCGCGGATTTTCTGACGTGCGACAAAATGGCAACTTCGCTAGGGAAGGCACTGTTTCTGACAATATTAGACTAAGCTTTGTGTATTTGATGTGTTTAAGTTTTTGCAATTTTATTTCTCTTTTTTTAATATTTGTTTCCATGCATTTTATAGAATTGTTTCATGCATCACCTGTTTTAATTTTGAAAGCACACACAAGCTTCTAGGTTAGGTGGGGAACTAGCGATCTGCCCTAAGACTATTAGTCAGGGTTTAGATGCGTGAAACACCCAACTCATATCTGAGTGCCTGCTTGGTAATGGTGGTTATATGTGCCTTAACTATTCCTTGCAACGCCCCTATATTGTCTTTACGAAGAACGACACTGGGCAAATATGAGACCCTTTTGAGACCAGATAGAAAACTTACTTATGTTCACATAATGAATAGAAGTTGTCCTTAGGATGTATGTGCTATCATTGTTTGCATAAGGGCAAACCCTTCTTGAAGCATCTTGAACTCAAGACTTGTGTGTGACACAATGGTCGTCACTCAGAAAATTTTCATTGTAGTGTTTGGGCAAAAATCACGATTCTTATTCCATCATACAAGAGTTACGACCATATTGTCACCCCTCGAAGGGCGAGTTCATCATATAGATTACATGTTCATACATTTGTCATGCATGCACTGGAATGAAAAAGAGGTCCCTTACGAGTCTACAACACCTGACTTTGAGCGAAAAAAAACACGGAAGATGAAGAGGGTGCTCGCCGAAATGTCTATTTTTAAGAAGAGTTGGAGTTTCTGAAGACAAGTTTGACTTGCCTATAGCTTACTCGAGCAAATACTGAAAAATAACTCTAGGGAAGTTCCTTTCAACGGACCTATCATCTTTGTTCAAAACCCAACAACGACTCAGCCCGAAGAAATTAGGGGCAAACATAGTCAAGAGCCTCGGCACAATCATGTATTTCTGCAAAGGTTTTTGTGGGAAGGCTAACCGAAAGGGAATTGCACTACCGGTGCATAATGGAGCCTATTCTTGTTCTGCAAAAAAAAATAAAAAAACCCTACCTCAGTTTGATCATGCCTAGAAAACTTCTTGATTTTGTTTCAACCTGTTCCAATTGTGTTGGTAATTTGGCTCAAAATTCCACAACACTTTCCTTGTCAAATGAGCCTTTATTGTTAATAAGATCATATGCTTATAACATGCCTTCATTTTTTGTTGGTGTTTCATGCAAATAACACATTGAGCATAACCGTTAAGCATGAAACCATCACACCAAGAATCTTTGGGTGTATTTCCCTTTTCTTCAAAAACTATGCATGATCGCACATGTTCACAAGGATTTTTGGGAATTCAAAGTTTAGTACAAAAACAGAAGTCATGTTGATGTTTGTCCAGAACAAACGAGTTCTGAAAATTCAGGTGATTCCTTAGAAAGGTAATCATACACCTAGAAAACCTAAAAAAAAAAAAATCATGAAGCGACTCCAAAAGTTGAAGTTTTATTTGAATGAATAATGTGAAATCACATTGCATACTCGCATGAAAGTAAAGCTTATCAATCTTAAGTGCATGAGTTTTAGATGAGGAAAGGCTATTTTTGATAATCCGTTCACGAGGCTAAAATATATCATTTGCAGTCCCCTTTGGAGTCTAATGCTTTTCTTGAGATAAATAACATTGGCTAGGATCACACCCTACGCTGGGGGCAAATGCGATGACATAGAGAAAACCTTAATGATTGAAAATGCCTAAGCAATACTAGGGGGCATAAAAGAAAATTCTCAATCACCAAAGGTGCCCAAACAAAGCTAGGGGGCATGAAGAAAAATTCAAAGGATCCAAAAGTTTTGAGCATAAAAAAAAAAAAACCAATATGATGATGCTCAAAACTATATGAAGAAAACAAAAGCAAAGAGAAAGAGCCCAAGCCCATCACTAGGGGGCACGATAGACAATTTTTGAAAGACATTCAAATGATAAAAGGTCAAGAAACAAGCACAAGGGATCCTTAGTCTTGAAATCCCTTAAACACCTTTTGAGCCTACAAATATCATTTTCTTCATAACCAAGAGCCCAAGCCTACATTACGTGCCTAATCAAGCCCTTTCTGATCAAAGGCAAGCAATCTGGATCGGTAGGCAATGCTTTCTCATATGAACCAAATCATTATTCATGCAAATAAAATGAATGCTTTCAAGACTGGATCTTTAAAACTCTCATATTAAATCTTGAACCATTTCGACCAGCTAAATGTCACTTCATATTTTTCACCAAAAGCCAAAACAAAAAGTTTTCATCACTTCTGATAACCTCTCCATATGAAGCACTTGAATTTCTTCCGAATGAGTTTACTTTGAATCGACGGCAAAATGATTTCTGTGTCTGGAATAGCTTTGAAATTCCAAAAATTTCTGCATGAAAACAACTCCTTGTCAAACCTTCCTTCACAAAGCCTTATCCCCAAACCTGATTTGAATACTTGGGGGTATGATCAAGCTAGGGGACATTAAAAAATATTTGGTAGAGTTTGCTCCATGATTTTCTTTCTAAGAAACTATTAGGCAAAATTGGAAACCCTTGAGATAAAGGGCAGAGGACAAAGAACTATGATGATATCAAGTCCTTCCTAGAGGTTAAGATTACAAGAGATGACTTGAGTAAGCAAGAGCGAAAAAGCCATTGAAGTTCACTGCCAACACTCCAACTTTTGAGAAAAGAAAGACACCATGAAGAAATGAGGACCTATATTTTTTAGGTAAGTATACATGCATATTGACCATAATGCATTGCTTTCAACATTGTCAGATCAGTGTTTCATCACCACCATTTGGGTAGTATGTTTTCTAACCCACCTCATTCTGAGTGCGCCTTTGAGCCCTCACATCTCGGGTAGTGTGTTTTCTAACCCTACCTCATTTCGAGTGCGCCTTTGAGCCTTCACTTCTTGGGTAGTGCATTTTCTAACCCTACCTCATTTTGAGTGTGCTGTTGAGCCCTCATTCCGAGTGCGCCTTTGAGCCACCACCATTCGGGTAGTGCGTTTTCTAACCCTACCTCATTTTGAGTGCGCCTTTGAGCCCTCACATCTCGGGTAGTGCGTTTTCTAACCCTACCTCATTTCGAGTGCGTCTTTGAGCCCTCACTTCTTGGGTAGTGCGTTTTCTAACCCTACCTCATTTCGAGTGTGCCGTTGAGCCCTTATTTCGAGTGCGTCTTTGAGCCCTCATTTCTCGGGTAGTGCGTTTTCTAACCCTACCTCCTTTTGAGTGCGCCTTTGAGCCCTCGCCAACATTTTTCTGGGTAGATCACCCATTACAACGTGACCAATTCTCCATGTTTTTTTACTTGGATAGGTCACCCATTACAATGAGACCATCCTTCCACTTGGGCAGGTCACCCATCACAATGAGACCACTCTTTCCTTTTTCTTGGGCAGGTCACCCATTACAACGCGACCAATTCTTCATGTTTTTTTTTATCTGGGTAGGTCACCCATTACAATGAGGTCATTCTTCCACTTGGGTAAGTCACCTATTACAATGAGACTACTCTTTCCTTTTTCTTTGGGTAGGTCACCCATTACAATGAGACCGCACTTCTTATTTTTTCCATCTTGGTAGGTCACCCATCACAACGAGACCGCTTTTTATATTCTTTCCATATGGGTAGGTCACCTATTACAATAGACCACTTTTTACATATTTTTTGGCTTTTTTTTAATGAGGTCGCCAGATGGGATCTCTATAGCTTTAATTAAAGGGAATCGCCAGATGGGATTTTAGGTTAACCGAGTTACACATATTTTTTTTGTTTTTGGTTTAATGAGGTCGCCAGATGGGATCTCATGTAGCTTTGGTTAAAGGGAATCGCCAGATGGGATTTCAGGTTGACCGAGCTACACATAGTTTTTAAATTCCAGTTGATGAGGTCGCCAGATGGGACCTTCGGTGGCTTTAGTTAAAGGGAATCACCAGATAGGATTTCAAGTTGACCGAGCTACACGCAGTTTTTAGTTCCAGTTGATGAGGTCACCAGATGGGACCTCCGGTGGCTTTGGTTAAAGAAAATCACCAGATGGGATTTCAAGTTGATGGAGCTATATATTTTTTAGTTTTAGTTGAATGAGGTCGCCAGATGGGATCTCAGGTGGCTTTGGTTAAAGGGAATCGCTAGATGGGATTTCAGGTTGACCGAGCTACACACAGTTTTTAGTTCTAGTTGAATGAGATCGCCAGATGGGATCTTATGTAGCTTTGGTTAAAGGGAATCTCCATATGGGATTTCAGGTTGACCGAGCTACACATATTCTTTGGTTTTGGTAAAAGAGGTCACCAGATGAGATCTTAGGTTAACAAAAAAAAAAGAGAGAGAAAGAAAGAAAGACAAGAGAAAAAAAAAAGAGTAATGCCTTTAGATGAGTGAATATTGAACAAGTTAAGATAAAAAGACAAGTTTTTCTTTACAAAGCTTACTATGCAAACCATTAAGGAGTTTTGCTTCGTAAGCATTGTAAAGAGGGGGCATCTGTTGCTACTCAATTTTTGACCCATGTTTTGATAATTTTTCATAAAAATGCAAAAATAGAGAAAAAAAACATCGAAAATCCAAAAAAATACTTTCTAATATATTTGCATCGTTTTTAGCATTTTCAGTGTCGTCTAAAAAGAATTTAAATTTTTAAAGGTTTTTGGAATGCGTTCGACTTTTAACGCGTTATTTTTAAAATTATTTAAAATCATTGATTTTTCTCATTGAGTCGACGTTGATATTGCTCGTTTTCAAAAATACAAAAAAAAATTAAGAAAAATCAAATTTACAAAAAAGAAGAAGTTGAGAGACCAAGTTTGGAAACCTAGCAACATTTTATCTATAAAAAGTAGCTTCCAACACTTGCATGAAGGGGGGTAATTTTAAAAGGAAGAAAAAAAAAAACCTAACCCTAAACCTATTTTTAACAAGAGAGAGCCGCCAGCCCCTATGTTGAAATATTTTTCTCCCCCATTTCCAGACCATCCCCATCTTCAACCTTCAGCCGCTCACCCTCCTTCCCCACAAACCAGAAACCAGCCGCTCAAGCCTCCTCTCCCCCCGGCCAAGACTTTCCTCCCATTTCCACAGACCAACCACCCATCTCCTCTCAGCAAAAAAAAAACGCAGTCGTTCCCCAACTTTTCTTTTTATCTTCAACCTTTAGTCGTGCCTCTATCTTCACAACTTTCCCCTCTCTTTGAAATCAAACCACAATAGCCACAAACCAACTCCCCATCACTCTCTTCATCTGACTCGGTTCCACCCAGACACCATCCCTCACTTGTCTTAGCTGACCCATCAGCCTCCTTCAACCAGCAGCGAGCCCTAACCATCGCTGCTACCACCAGGAGAGGAGATCATCCTTTCCTCCGCCTCAACACTGCCAGCAACCTCTCCCATCTTCGCCGCAGCTCCAGTAGCCGCAAGTGACAGCAGCAAAGACAACTGAAGCCGACGATCAAACCACCTCATTCTCCTCCATCTTTGCCGGTCAGAGCGACAAAAGCACAACCGCCGACAGTCCCTTGGTCACACAACCCACCGCCTGAAAAAAGAGAAGAAGGGGAAACGAAAAAAAAACACTGAGCTGCAGAGAAAAAACCGAACCAGAGAAGTAGATCTGCAAAACAAAAAAACAAAAATATAAAATCGATTGCCTGTGTTCTTTTCTTTGTTTGCAAATGACGGTGGTTGTCACCACCAGCAGAGAAGGGAAAAGTAAAGGAAGCTGAGCCAGATCCACCCGTTTTCCAGCTTTGTTCGCGGTTCACGCACCGCCAGTGGCGGAGGCGCGTGGAGAGGACGCGCCGCCACTGTTCCTGGTGTCCATGGCTTCATAGAAACATTCCTAGCAAATTCTAGGATTTTTTTAGAGGTTGTTTTTGTAATTTCCAAAGTGTAATGTAATTTTTGTTTAGTGGTTTTTGAATTTTTATTATTTGTATTGTGGATGTAAAAGAAAAGAAAAGAAAAGGAAAAGAAAGAAAAGAAACAAAAATAGTGAAAGTGTATGTGTGTGTTTGTATTTATTTTATGAATGTTTTATTTTTTTTATGATAAAATTGAAAAGATTAAAGAAGAATTTAATATTTTGATTGGATCACGGTCAAGAATTATTAACTTATACGTAAGTTGTATTTCTAATATCCGATGAAAAGATAAAATTTTAAAACTTCTTTAACATGTCAAAATCACGAAGTAGCTTACCTCAGGTAGGGTGCGTTAGAGGTGCTAATACCTTCCCCAACCACAACCAGTCCCTTACCCGCGATCTCTGACAAGACCAGTACATCGGGTTTCCTAGTAGCCTGCCGATGCCACGCGGATTTTCTGACGTGCGACAAAAAGTGTCAATGTCATCTCTGTCAAGGCCTTTGTAAACTTGGTCAATGAATTCTGTTCTTTGAAAGTCACTTTCATGTTTTGAAATCAACTCGCAAATTTCAAGGATTAAGCTTATTAAAGTCTAATTGTTGCAAAGAAATCATCAGGTGTCATTTTAAAAGTGTTTCTTTAATTGTAATCCCAACACAGGTCATCTATTACTAAAATGCATCTTTTATGTATTTTCGGTTAAGAATTGATAGGGTAATGGTTGAGAAAGAAGTGTTAGCTCAAAGTTGGGCTATCCATGGCTCAAATGAATCTTGCTTTTTTTTTTTTTTTGTTTTTGCATTTTAAAAACAGAAATTTACTCAATGTAAGCTTAAAACAATTTTGCTTTGAATTCTTACAGCTCTTAAGGGTTTTAATCTTTTTTTAGGAAAAAGATGATTTGATCTGGTGAAGGTATATGATGAAGTGACCTTTTATTTTTATTTTTATTTTTTTTGTTTCAAAACAAGAGATTTGAGTAAAAACTAAAGGTTTTGTTGAGAAAAAGTTCTCATTTTTTAACACTTATTTTATTAGTATGAATAATAGCGAGTAGCTTTGTTTACGATGTCATTATTCCTGTAAAAAAATTCTTTCACATTTTAAGAACATCATTTTTTGGTTTAGTTTCTTGCTTGTTTGAGTAGAAAGGACTTTTAAAAGCACTTAACGAGGTTATGACTTTCGGCTATAAAAGAAAAGGATTTGTAGACTCAAAGAGTGTTTTAAGATTTTAAGAACTTAGAATCACTGTCATTGTGTGTTTCTTTTCTTTTATCATGTTTCTTTGATTTGCCTTTTTGATATGCTTTTGTGGGGCATCTTTATTTTGTTTTAACCTTAACTTGGTCATTTTTGTCTTTCATTTGGGTATACCCCCTAACATTTGGATTTCTCAGGCTCTTTTAATTTTTTCATAACTTCTCCTCAGTATTTAATCTTTAAAGTTTTGTTTACCCCCCTAGTATGGGATGTGATCTCAGTTAGGATCGACCTTTAACTTTGAAATTCATATTTGCCCCTAGTATGAGATGTGATTCTAGTCAGGGTCTTTACAAAGAAAAACTTATTCAAACTCAAATAGGAACCTCAAACGATACAATTTAGAATGTGAAAGGGATAACAAATATGATCTTTCATTATTTCAAGCACAAGCGGTTAGAACCGATAAATTTTGTCCTTATTTAGTGCAATTGTTTGGAACTTTTTGCATAAAAACTTACGTTTTTATGAATCGATGACCAACAAATTGAATTACATGTGATTATACATACAACTAAAATATAGCCCAAGATATATGAGGTACATCCTTTGTTCATTTTTTATTTTTCATGTCTTGATTCAAAATTATTTGGTCACCTCAAAATGAGAATTGCTTGAATGATTCGTTTTTCACCTTATAAAAAGGGTGTCTAAACATTGTTTAAAACAAACATTGAATTATTTCTAAAACCAAAATGCAAATTAAATTTTTTAGAATTAATTTGGCAAAAGGGTTTTTATAAAATTAATATGACTAAAAAGTTTTGAATGGAGCCATGGATTCAATCATGAAAGTTAGTTTTATAAGCCTTAAAAGGTTTGCCACCTAGTATTATATAAGACACATATTGGGGTTCGATCATACGCAAAAAACCATTATCATAGAGAATATTTCTTGATTTGAATACAAAAATTAGACTATGAAAAGGCACAATCCATTAAAAGATATGATTGAGTTTTGCAAAACATCTAAGAATAAAACATGGTCTTGAAGACCTTGTTTACAAAGTTAAAATGACAAAGTATGTTGACTACAACAATCTAGTTTCTCTTCTTTTCTTCAACACTTGAAAGCTTTCACAGTTGACTGATTTGTCCATCATCATTGCCTTTGGAGGTTTTCTAGCCTTCAAGTGTAATCCGTCCGACCTCAATAAGCTGAAGAAGTTTATACTTGAAAGAATAAGCGTTTTTAATGCTATGCCTCATTGCTCCATCATGATACTCACATGTTTGGTTAGACTTATACCATTTTGGGTATGGTGGGCATAATGGTTTGTGTGAAATCATAGTGATTTGTCTCATAGTGACCAGTTTCTCAAACATCTTTCTCAAAGGTAAGGAAAAAGGTGGTAATGCCATCTTATTTTGTTATGGATGTCTATACGGCTGCTGTAACGTCCTCTTATTGTTCCATTGCTTCTTTAGTTAATTTTGGTTGAACTTTAGCTGTTGACCTCATTATTTTATTTTTTTCCACTAGCAATTATACCTGCTCTTATGGCTTGCTCGATTCTCTTAGCCACTACCACTATGTTAGTGAAGTGTTAGGTTGGGGCACCAATCAGATGATCAAAATAAAGGTCTTTAAAAGTATTAGAGGATAGATTGACTATTTCTTTCTCAAGTAAGGGTGGATCAACTTGAGAAACCTTCTCTCTCCACCATTAAGCATATTTCTGCATTGATTCATGACTTCCTTTATCTAATGCTAATAGACTTGATCAGTTTGGAGCCATGTTCATGTTGTATTTGTATTCTTTGATGAAGGAATCTATGAGGTCTTTCCATCTTTGGATCTTGGTATTATTTAACCTCATGTACCAGCTTAGTGCTACCCTATTTAGGCTATCCTGAAGAATTGCATTAATAATTTTTCATCATGCACAACTTTTGTCATCTTGTTGTAACAAGACTTGAGGTGAGTGGTAAGGCACTGAGTTCCGGTGTACTTTATGAACTTAGGTACATGAAAATCCTTTGGTACAATCACATTCGGGACTAGATATATTTTTTCAGCTTGTACGGGGTTATACAAGTCTACTCCCTTGATAGCCTTCACTCTTGCTTCCAGCGCTGCTATCTTGTCATAGTCAATGTCCTTAAAAGACTGTGTTTTCTAGGATTCGCTAGAAAAAATGCTAGTGGTTTCTAGGGCCAATGCAGGCATTATGGACTACATAAAGGTTGTGTTACACACGGGGATCCTAAGCCTGTCCTCCCACCCTTTCTTCAGGTTGGATTATTGCAAAATTTATAGGCTGATTAAACTAGCCTCCACCAAAAAGGTGTTATGTTTAGGGTTTAACTTGATAAGATAGAGACTTTCATGCTAAAAATGACCTCTCTTATACATTAGATGAACCAACGAATAGAAACAAGACTTAGAAAAAAAAAAACAATCAATCAATAATACAACTTACCATAGGTAAGGTGCAATGGGGGTGATGCGCCTTTTCCATGCACAACTAGTCCACTTACCAAAACTCTCGCAAACCATTAGATTTCCTAATGATCATAATATAGATAGAGACTCCTGAACCTTTCAAATCATAATTTTATGATTAAACCCAAAACCCCTATTCAATTCAGGAGGCAGATCTGCCTTTCGAAGTCGTGCACGTCACGACACAAGGGATGGACTTGATTTCCCTGATGCAATAGCACTACCCTCTATGGTTCCATCCCCTCAATAATTTTTCTAAGTATAGGTGTCGATATGGGTTTATCCCCCTAACCACTTGGGGTTTTTTCTAAGTATATGTTTTCTCATAGTTCCTCTCTATATATTTAGAGATTTTTTTCAACCATGGTGCATGCTTCTACACGCAGGCTTTTCGGTATATTACCTAAGGTTTGACCCCTCTTCTCATATGAAGAAAGTATGATGAAATCGCCATGGAAACTGAGTATTTTTACAAGTTTTTATGATTACTACCACAAAGACTTGGGGGGTTATTGATGGATCAAAGTTTAACTAGCGCAACCCCTCTCCCATAAAAAAAAAATAATCTAAAACTCCATATAGGCTCGAGCTACCACACCTGAGACCAACTTCTATCAAGGTGCATGAGCTCAAGCATGGTAGCTTGAGCCTATGTTGGGTGTATGCCTGAGCTCAGACATGGAAGCTTAAGCCCACCATTTAGGCGCTCACCCATTATTGGGTGTGCACCCCTGCACCCCCGTGGGTTTAAGCTACCACGCCCAAGCCCAACGTGCTTGGGTTTAGGCAACGCACCTGAATCTATTTTTCACTTCTAATAGGCTCAGACACCTTACATAAACCTATCTCTTTAAAAATATCATTGTGTTTTTTCTCTTTATAAAATTATTAACTTAGCATCAAAGAGTCCTCATATTTATCAAATGGAACTTTTTACAAGTATCAGCTACTAGACACTGGCCATTTTGATTTACCAAGCACCACTTTGACTTTCCATATAAAGTCACCGACACCTTGGCTAAGAAAAATAGATCATAATATTTAAATTAAGATATTAATTGATTATCCAATACATTAGTCCTAAGCATCTTGGATTTCAGGACTGGCCTGCTATTAAAACTTAAAAATATTTTGATCAAATAAAACATTTTGACTTCCATGCTTTATTTACAATTATGGATATACTCATTTTATTTTTGTTTCTTTTCCTTTGTAAAATACTCGGTGGCAATTTAAAGATAAAAAAATATTTTAATATCTATTCCAATTCTATTCAATTGACTTTATATGATAAGTCTATATCATATTAATTATATATATTTACAATATAAAACATATAAAAAATATCTCAAGTTGAAAAATATATTATTATTTGTTTTTCTTTTATTGTTCCGTCTTATAAAATGAAAGCTTAAAATCCTCTTTAATCATACAATTATTAAATTAAATTATATCACATCTAAGAAAAAAAAATTACAGTTAGCAATTATACAAACAAACTATTGATAAGATTCAATTATATATAGTCTTAGATAATATTAAAGTTTTTTGTTTTTGCAAAGGTTTTAACAATAAAAATATCCTACGCTATCGACTAGTTTCTATGTACCAAAACTAAGTTTTTGATTTTTAATAATGTGTATAATACTATATAGTTTAAATCACACAAATTCTTGTTACATGAATAATCAAATACAAACCGAATAATTAGCAAATATGAATATACACATAAGCCTGTTTGGAAGTATGGTTATAATTATTTTTAAAAGTGTTTTTTCACTCGGAAATGTATCAAAAGAATATATATTTTTTTATTTTTAAAAAATTATTTTTAATATCAGCATATCAAAATAATCTAAAAACACCAAAAAATATTTATTTGAAGCAAAGAAAAAAATAAAATAAAATTTAAATTTTTTAAAAAACGCTTTTAAAACGCAAAAACAAACAGTATTATTTTTTTATCAAGATGGTATTTTTTGTTAAAATTTAATATCAATTTATGATATTGATAGAAATTTCAACTTTTAATAGATTCACAAGAGTTTAACTGGTTGAAGGATTGCATATGTGAATAAATCAATTTAAGTTAAACAAAACACTTTATAAGAACCTATAGGTTTTTTGATTGAGGTTTAAGTTCAAGAATAATTTATTTTTATATTTGAAATTATATTTGTATATATTTAAAAATATATTTTGTTTAAAATAATATTAAATTTATTTTTTTTTTCATTATTTGGTGCTAATATAAAAAATTCTACAAAAAATATTTTATATATATTTTTTTAAAAAATACTTATTAAACTGAAGATGTATTAAGCTAAAATCCTTTAGATAAATTTATAGTTTCTATTCGGCTTGAACTTATTTCATACACAAATTCATTTTTAAAATTATTACATCAAAACAATATAAAAATATAAAAATAATTTATTTTAAATAAAAAAATTAAAATTTTTAGAAACACGTTTTACAGTACATTCCTAAACAATGCCTAACACAATATGGATATTCATGCTGCTGCAATTCATCCACACGTTTCTCAAGCCCGCTTGTTTTTTCTCAGCTAGAGCGTGCCTTGGTGAATCCTGTTCGCTGAACCAATTTCTCTCCCTTGGTCACGACCATGCTAAGCTTTTCCTTTGTATTTGCAAGCCCCTATTATTTTTCTGCTCAAGTTCCACCTTCACTCTTCCAAGTTATGCATTTGCTGCTCAAGCAAATCATTTGGAAAACAAGCAGCCACAGCAAGAACACCATAGCAGCAGCAACATGGCCATGCCAACAAGCAACAGCTTAAAACGGGAAAATCGTATGGAAAACAGGAAAAGAAACACCAGCAAGAAAGAACTAACTACAAAGTTCGTAGTCATACCAGCAATATGGCCATGCCACAGCTTAAAAAGGGAAAATCGTGTGGAAAACGGGAAAAGAAACACCAGCAAGAAAGAACTAACTACAAAATTCGTAGTCATACCAGCAATATGGCCATGCCACAGCTTAAAAAGGGGAAAATCGTGTGGAAAACAGGAAAAGAAACACCAGCAAGAAAGAACTAACTACAAAGTTCGTAGTCATACCAGCAATATGGCCATGCCACAGCTTAAAAAGGGAAATTCGTGTGGAAAACGGGAAAAGAAACACCAGCAAGAAGAACTAACTACAACGTAGTCATACCAGCAACATGGCCGTGCCAACAAGCAACAGCTTAAAAAGGGAAAATCGTGTGGACAACAGGAAAAGAAACAACAGCAAGAAAGAACTAACTACAACGTACGTAGTCATACAAGCAATTGACAATCCAAAGCCAAATCAAATTAGCCAATAGAAAGACCAGTCACTTCCCTAAGCAAACCTGGATGTCAAAAAGCAACAAAAAGTATTGTCCCCATTAACATGAGTTTCAAGCTGAAAGCTTCATAAACATGATGAGCAAACAATTATTGGAACCCCATTAAATGAGAGTTCTTGACCGTAAAAACCACGACTACATCGCATTCAAAATCGGTCCCACAGCCAGCCATAGAATTTATATTTCCTTCAATAATGATACATAAATGCTATTTTTTTTTTAAAAAAAAAAAAAAGGCAGATTCCTTACAGAACGAAAGAAAAATCACTGATTCGAAAAAATTAGGGAAAAAATTAGAGGGAAAGGAGAGAACTTGTGACGAAACGCCTTCTTCGACTTCGGAGAGATCGAGGTCTTCTCTCATGATTTTTTCACACTAGTCTCGGTGCGTCTCATATCTGCCTACGAAATAAGCATCAACATCAGTCGTCCATCCTCGTCGACGCTAGATCCGGTCCCTCGCTCTTTTCATCCTTGTCTTCTTCGACACGGCATCCCCCTTTTCCTCTGGTCTTGTCCACTCCTGGGGGAATTTTGATTTTTATGGAGAAAATAGTTAGTTGGAATAAGACTACATATATCATGTATTAATCCTTTCATCTTTAATCTATCCCCAGGCCTCGGCCTCGTGCTTGTAATTCGGGCTTATGTAGTGTTTATAATTTAAAGTATTTTTTAATTAAAAATATATTAAAATAATTTTTTAAAGTTTTAAAAAATTATTTTTGAAATTAATATATAAAAATATAAAAAAATAGTAAAAAAATATTTTAAATTGAGGGAACTCAATTTCAACCGTGTTTCCAAATAAAGCCTTTGATGTAAATCCAATTAAAACACAATTATTGTATAAAAAAGTGTAAGCATCGTTATTGTTCTTGTATATGATAAAATATTTAAAATGAGAATAAAAAATTTAATTAGTGATCAAATTAAATTAATTAATTATCATATGTATTAATAAATATAAAAAAATAATAATCAATGTGGCTCGACTTAATAATTCAAGAGAGAACTAGTCAGTGATCTTGTTTTAAAAAAATCACATTGTTTTTTTAACCTTTACTTAACCTTAACTTAAATGTAATATATCATACTATCAAAGGATTAGATTGTAAAAATTAAAAAAAGAAAAAAGGTGAAGTGAAAATATAGTGACACATTGTATTAACCCAAGTTAACACTTGAAATTTACAATCTAGGCAATGGACTTGACCACAATGAGTTAAGCCAGTTAAACAATGTTTTTCTTTTTCTTTTTATTATGCTCTTCTTTGTTGGTCTTGATTGATTTTTAATTGACCTCTGGTTGGATTAAATATGGATAAATTAAAGAGTTATAAAAAAATTAGAGATAAAATTTAAGTAATAAATAAATGTTGAATAATAAATTTGAAAAAACATAAACATAAAAAAATAAAAAATAAAAAAATAAGAAAATTCGGATGAATCTCTTAAACCTGAGCTAGTTTTTTAAACCTACAATCTGTAAAATTCTAGACTCGGGTTCAACCAAAAAGCTTAATTCACAATCAATTTAATGTTGAAAGATAAAATAAAAAATATTTAAATCTAAAAAATTTACCAAAGTAAAATATATAGCAATCAAAAGAATAATAATTAAATTTGACATAAGAATGAAATGAAATCAAAATGTCGAGGAATGAAATTAAAAAATAAATTCTATCAACAAATAAAAATCAAAAGAACATTGACCAAATCTGAAGATAAAAACAAATTAAAGGGTTTCTTTAAAAATTTGAAGGTTTAAACGTTAAAATAAAAGAAGAGAGAGGAAGGGAAAAAGAAAAGATCGTTAGCGCTAAATTGAAGGTTTATATGCCATGCCACACCCACTGGCAATGGATGGTAATGTTGTTTAGCACCTCAAAACCTATCATTGGGTCACCAAACACCTCCTCACTCGCTGCTCGAATAGCGTGGAGATATTGCATGTGTCAACTAAATTTTTTTAAAAGTAATATTTTATATTTATTAAAAAGCACCCCTATTTATTTCATGGAAAGTGGTTTTCTAACAACCACTTTCCAAATTGTTTTATGTTTGTATTATTAGAAAAGTTGGTTAATATAAAACACTTTCTAGCCAAAAGAAAAATTAGTTTTGTTTTCAGGAAAATATTTTATTTTAGATGGAATGTACTTTAAAGAAGTTTCAAAAAAATTCAAAAATATCTTGTTATTTATCTTGTTTCAGGAATTCACTTTCTATAAAAGCTACTTTTCAACAAACAAAGAGGGTTTAAATTACTTTCACTCAACTTGATTATAACAAAAAAAAAACCATAATGAAAATATGAAAAAAAATCTTTATACCCACTTAAAAAAATTGTTTTCCAAGGTAATATAAATATTTTATTGTGTTTTTAAAAATAAAAAATAAAAAAAACCCTGTTTTTTTTTTTTTATTAATAATTTAGTCATTCTAGTGTATTTAGAAAAGTAAAAAAAAAAATATCTATAATTAATTTGATAATAACCAATAAATCTTGTGAAAAGATGGAATTACCCTTAATAACCAAACCATTTTTTTTTAAGAGTAATTATACTGGAAAATGATATATGTCCAGAGACATACTTAATTCGCCTGACAGTTTTTATTTATTTATTTATATACATACATGTATTCCTGGTTCGAAAGATGCAGGTAACGATCGTCTTGAACTATTCTCACGTTCACATATATCATAAATGGTTTCCCAGCCAACAAACATGGTTACAATAATTACATCTCCTGACAATATTGGAGGGATTTACATCATGTTGTCTTGGTTAGATTCAAAGCAATGAGCATAGCCACGCTACGCGTGACGAAAAAGAGGCATGAACAATGACACGGCTAAATTGTATATATTCGGTTTCTATTTGTTACTGGTTTCTTGAACTATTATTTGGTTTACTTTTATTTTTAAATAGTAATTGATTTTTTACATGTGTTTTTTTTTTAGTTTTACAATGCTTTGATGAAATTAATGTAATTTGTTTTTAATTTTTCTCTTATATTTTTTTTTATTATTATGGGTATTCGGGTCAGCTTGCACGTACCTCGACTAATCTCACATAACTGAAATTAATGTGGATATTTATATAAGCTTGAACGTATATTGATTAATTCTACATGCACTAAAATTAACAATATATAAGCCTTTAATGGTCTGAGGAGACTCAAATTTATGACTATTAAAAATAATATCCAAGACTTGACCAATTAAACTACATTTCAGGATTACATAAGTAGAAAGAAAATCTTTAGAATTAATTAGATAGAATAAATGAGAAGGCATAAAATGAAAATGAAAATCTTTGTTTATAGATTGGTCTTTTTGTTTTTAATTCTTATCATTGGATTGAACGTCATTGCATAAGATTTTGGGATCAAGCATGATTTACTCAGACGTGTAGCATCTTATGGCTGTAAAATCACTGTGGTGCCTTCAAATCAGCCACCATCAGAAACTCTAAAGATGAAACCAGACGGAATTCTTTTTAGCAATGGACCTAGAGATCCTCATGTCGTTCCCTGTGCTGCTGTAACAGTCAAGGAATTATTGGGTAGGTTCCTATGTTTAGAATTTGTACAGGCCATGAGTTGCCTAGCCAGGAATTGGGTGGTACCTCTGCCCCTCTACCACTTACAGGCGAGGATTTAGCCGTGTTCCAGTTAGGGAAGCATAATATATCTTCTTAGATATATTTGCAAGTAGTAATGTTGTCCTTATAGTGGTATCAAAGCTCTTCTGGTTTGTAGGTGATCATGACTTTTTCCTCGCCATCTTCACCCCATCCCTTTTCTCTTCTAACTTTTTCTTTCTCATTTCGTCTTCCCCTTTCTCCTTCCATTTGTCAGTCTACATCTACTAAACTTGACTATCTCTATGAAGTTAGCCTTTTAGATGATACCTAAAAAATCTCTGAAACAGATCTTCCTCTTGTCAATCCTTATCATGCTTTTGCCAAAAAAAAATCTCCTTCTGTTATCCGCAATATTAAAACTCTCATCAAACAACCTTCCTGTGTGGCTAAAGAATATGTGCAAGCTTTCTATTTTGACCAACATAAAATTCCTGCTATTTCTCGGGAACAATTTGTTACTCTTGAAATTCCAACTGAATTTCCAGGACAATGGATTTCTCAAGGATACAAGCATATTCATTTTGGTGCTATTCGGCTAGCTTTGTCTTACCATGGTCGCAAAGGTTTACCTGTTGCAGCCTGATTAGCTGTTTTAGATACCAGATATTTAGAGTATCAACATGCATACATTGGTTCTCTTGAAACCACACTCAATTGTGGCACGGTAGTTGTTACTTTCTATCCCAACTTCAATATGGCATTAGACGATCCTCAACTTCATAATTTTTTAAAAGTCCAACTACAGATCACCGATGTTGATCAAGTTTTAGACACTCATCAAGCCACTCTTCATTATCAAATGACCTACAGTGTCCAAAATCATGCCTTTGATTTAGTACTCCCTGTTACCAATGGTGCTTTGCTTGTCACTGTTGATACCAATCAAAGAGCTACCTATACTCATGTCCCAAAGCAAATCCTGAAAGAGGACTTACAAAAGTTACTCCCTTCTTCTTGGATTACAAATTATGAAAAGCTGCATCAAAGCTCTGTCCCTATACAATCCACAGAACTTGAGTTCACTAAAAAAGCTAATGGTACTATTGAAATCATCTTCAAAAAAGAAGAATCTTCTATTTCTCCTCGATGAATCTTTTCCTCCTCTATCTCGATTGTGCAACCCGCTTAAGCTCCTCTTCCAGTACCTATAGAGTCCTTCTCTAAGAACAGCCTCCAGTCTATCTATTTTCTCAAGACAGTCATTTTTTTGGGACATTTGTAATTATGAGAGTTGTTGTAACGAGGACTTGGAAGCTGACTCCCCTAAGTAAAAAAGGAAATCCTCCAGTCAAAAGTTGAAAGTAAGATACAATCAAGGAGACCGAACAATTGACACTTTAGGGCAACCCTTTGGCAAATTTGACTATCTTGTCAAATATACTCCTCCCTCTTGAGGATCTTCAGAACAAGCCCCCACAGTGTCCACGTATCAACCAACAAAACCTTATGATGATGATTTTCCTGCTCTACAAGAACAAGTCAAAGACAAGGTTCAAACTCTTCCCCAAGTTCACAACCCTCAAGGTGTAGATGTTGATGGCCGCCCTAAACAAGTCACACAAGCCGAACAGTCCTTAATTGGCAAAGTCAAAATGCCGTCGCTCAAAATTCTGTTCTTCATAAAATTGATTTAAGGTTGATCTGGTGCAGACTAATCTAAAAAAGATGACCGTGTCTGTTGATTCTAGAATTCTATATCTCGAACAACTGTATGCTGAAATTCAACAAAGGATCTCCACCATCTATGAGTATTTACTCCTTCAAGCTTCTAATGGCAGACATGTAGACCCTCAGAAGGAACATGAGATTTAGTCTCTCAAAATACAACTCAAGTCTCTTCAAGCTGAATTGGCCAAATCTAAATCTAAGCCTTTACCATTTCCTGAACCTCCACAAACTAGGATGACCTCGTATTATCCAAACCCTTATTAGGCTAAACATTCCCCTTCTTACAACCCTCAACCTCCACCTGCTATACCTCAACTATTTGACAACCTAGACACAGAAAAACTTTTCAAGCCTCTCCCTAAAAGAGATAAAGGGAAAACCCTAGTACCAACCATTTCCAAAAAAACCCAGATCACCAGCCCTTATCATCTCCTCATCCTCTGACTCTTTTGACTCTAAAAAGCATGAACCAGGTAACCCCTTCCAAGACTCTCAGGACCCTTATCAACTTATGATTCAGTCAAATCAACCTTCCAATCCTATTTAGTCTTTTCTCACCATATATTCCCAACAAACTATTCCTAAAATCCTTACTCATGAACCTCTTGCCAATACATTTGAAGAAGAGACTCTTAATGACGAAACTCTTGTAACTTCTGAACAATCTTTTACTGAATATGATTCTTCTAACACTTATCTCATGCCACCATTACTAATGGTTGATCCTCCTACAGCACACTCATCAGATCCTCAATCCTCATGGACTCAGCAAGAGCCTTCTCCAACTTCTACCACAAGAGTTAGTGTGGATGAACTAGTTAGTAAAACTGATGAAGTAAATCTCAATCCTCGCCATTATCAACCCCATATCAATTCTCTAAGTACTGGTGGTTATTTTACTTTGGATGATATACCACAAGTCAAATGGCGAGATAGAATTCTTGAATTTCATTCATGGCTCACTAGCTATATGCTGAGGGACAACGCAACCCTTAGAGATGCATTACAACAGCTCTCTACCAAGTTCTCTGGCACCTTATGGGATTGGTTCTGTGCCTTAGGTGATTATAGGCAAATGCAATTTGTGAACAGTGCATCTCTTTCTGAAGCTTTGGACTGGCTCCATTATGAATTCCTTGGAGAAGCTTTAAACGATAAGGAAATAGCATGATATGAGTATTTCAAAATGAAGTGTTATTCCTATTAAGATCTGATCTTGAAAAACATTTTAAAGACATGTACCGAAGATACCATATTCTCTCTAGTGTCGATGATCCCAGCCTTAAGCATGCCTTTTTGGCATCCATACCTAGAGATCTGGCCGATGAAACTTTCAGATTATTCATAACCAGAAAAGAAGTTATTGATAACCAATTTTAAGCACTATATTTCATCAGGTGTTAGAAGCACTCAATAAAATATGTGATCAACACAAATATTTTACCAAGATCTTATAGCCTGATAAAACTATGCTTTGTGCTTGCAAAAGACCAGATTTGCTAATCAAATGCTCAGATAATGTTGATTGCAATTGTCCCCTAAAGAAGAAGAAGCATTTTAAAAAAATTCACCGATCTTCTTTTAATGGCCGCCAGAAGAAATGGAAGTTCTTACAACGTCGCCATACTAGACACCCCAAGCACTTCACTTTCAACTCCAACAGATGCTTCATTTGTAAACGCAAAGGTCACTTTGCCAAAACTTGTCTACAAAAAAAGGCTCAGTCCTTGAAGTTAATTGATTTCTTGGCCCAAAACATAAAGTTCAATCCTAATGATGATGAAGTTGAATACTTATTCTCACTCACGGAGGAGATCACTCCTGATACCGTAGCAGCTGTGGCAGATGAAAGTTCTGATGATGAGATCTATGAACTTTACCAAGTCCAACCTACCATTACCCCTTCACATCCAATACCTTTAGCCCCCTATTACTATTCTTACATCCACCTATGTTAAGCCCATCAAAGCCATAGCCTTATTCGACACAAAAGCCCACAGAACCATTCTTAACCCTAAAGTTCTTCCACCACATTGTTGGGTTACCCATAAAGAATACTTCCGAGACGCTAATAACCAAGTCTTTTGCACCAAATACAAAACAAAAAAAGCCCATTACCATACAAATCCTGCCCCAATGTTCAGTCAAAACCCATGTCCTTGGTTCTTCTTTACCCGGCAAAGATTTGGTTATTGAGTTTGATGTTTACTTCAAATCCAAGTTCAAGATCCTTCCTCGTGGTATTTAGTATAAAGCCCATTTCCTTCCTTATATTCTTATCCCTTCACTCTATGAAATTCACTCCTCTTCTACAAACCATATTGCCCTTATCAAAGCTCAAATAATCCAACACTCATGTTTAAACTCTCATTAGGAATTTCTTGCTAAATGTTCTCATCCATTATGACAAAATCCACAGTTTTTTATTAAGCTTCCTTTCAAGCTTAATAAGGACATAAATCCCACGAAAGCCAGTACACATCAATATCAGAAATAACCCCGCTCATTGCTGCTCAGTCGAAAGAGAAGTGGATGGAAACCTGTGGTACTATGATATCAAGAATTTCATCCAAAACCAGGCATATCCCATGGGGGCATCCAAAATCGACAAGAAGACCTTGAGAAGGTTGGCAATGGATTTTTATCTTGATGGGGAGATTTTGTATAAGAAATCATCTGACGGGACTTTGTTGAGATGTTTGGATGAATTTGAGGCAAAAAGTACGGTACGGGAAGTCCATGAAGGGATTTGCTCAACTCATGCTAGTGGACATGTGATGGCCAGGAAGATACAAAGAGCCGGGTACTTCTGGATGACATTAGAGAAGGACTGTATTGATTATGTCCGGAAATGTCATAAGTGCCAAGTATACAGTGACAAAATCAATGCTCCTCCGGCTCCTCTGTTTAATTTAACATCTCCATGGCCCTTCGCGATGTGGGGAATTGATGTGATTGGACCGGTAAACCCAAAAGCCAGCAATGGTCATAGGTTTATTCTCGTGGCTATCGACTACTTCACAAAATGGGTAGAAGCTGGGTCATTTGCTCATGTGACGCAAAAAGTAGTGAAGAAATTTATTGAGAGAGATTTGATATGTCGGTATGGTCCACCAGAAAAGATTATAACTGATAATGCCCAGAATTTCAACGGCAAGATGATAATAGAGCTCTGCACTAAATGGAAAATCAAGCATTCCAATTCTTTGCCATATAGACCAAAGATGAATGGTGCGGTAGAAGATGCTAATAAAAATGTCAAAAAGATTATTCAGAAGATGGTAGTCACCTATAAGGATTGGCATGAGATGTTGCCATTTGCCCTTCATGCATATCGCACCGCAGTTCGAACCTCAACAGGAGCCACCCCGTACATGTTGGTATACGGAATGGAGGCGGTGATGCCTTTAGAAGTGGAGATCCCATCATTAAGAGTGTTGTTAGACTCTAAGCTGGAAGAGGTAGAATGGGCAAAAGTTAGATACGAACAATTGAACCTGATCAGTGAAAAGAGGATAGCCGCAATCTGTCATCATCAACTCTACCAAAGAAGGATGGCTAAATCATATGACAAGAAGGTTCGACCTCGAGGATTCCACGAAGGAGATCTTGTACTAAAGAAAATATTGCCTTTACCTGGAGAAGATTAGAGTAAATGGGCGCCTAACTATGAGGGGCCTTACGTGGTGAAAAAAGCATTCTCAGGAGGAGCTTTGTTACTGTCTAGAATGGATGGAGAAGATCTAGTTAGGCCTGTGAATTCTGACTCTGTAAAGAAATACTATGCTTGATGTATTTCGTAATTTCCCAGTTAATAAAATAAATTTCGGCCATGAATTCTCTTTGTAAAGAGTCTTTATATATATATATAAAACATATGATCTCATAGCATTTGAAATCTTTTACTTAAAAGAACTTTTTTATGGCATGACTAAGAAGATGACTCCATCAATTGGAGAGAACCAAATCAAATCTACTTGACATATAGTTGCACATCACACTAGGGGGCAAAAGGTGCACGAAGTGCACATAAGAGTCCATAGTGAACCCAAGCCAAAAAGGGGTATCATAATAAAAACTTCTAAAAAAAAAAAAGCATCTTTTATAAGAATTGCTAATTGCATTAAAAGTTTCAGTTTTCATGAACAAAACCATTTTTTCCTTTTAAAATAATAAAGCACAAAACTCAATGGAGCAAGAAAGGGCCCCATAAGGAACCAGAGATCTCTTCACTAAAAGGATATGAAGTATATTTCGGTTCATGAGAAAAGCTTGAAACAAGAGCTCGAAGAGGTTTACGACGAAAGGGGGACCTATGTTTCCAAAATAGGTAACAAAAACATACATGCATATTGACCATAATGCATTGCTTTCAACATTTGTCAAATCGGGCTTTCATCACCATTTCTCAGGTAGTGCGTCTTCTAACCCTACCTCATTTTGAGCGTGCCTTTGAGCCCTCACTTCATTTTGAGTGCGCCTTTGAGCTCTCACTTTTTGGTTAGTGCGTTTTCTAACCCTACCTCTTTTCGAGTGCGCCGTTGAGCCCTCACTTCTCAGGTAGTGCGTTTTCTAACCCTACCTCTTTTCAAGTGCGCCGTTGAGCCCTCACTTCTCGGGTAGTGTGTTTTCTAACCCTATCTCATTTCGAGTGCGCCTTTGAGCCCTCACTTTTCGGGTAGTGCGTTTTTTTAACCCTACCTCTTTTCGAGGCGTCGTTGAGCCCTCACTTTTCGGGTAGTGCGTTTTTTTTAACCCTACCTCATTTCGAGTGCGCCTTTGAGCCCTCACTCTCGGGTAGTGCGTTTTCTAACCCTACCTCATTTCAAGGGCGCCTTTGAGCCCTCACCAACATTTTTCTGGGTAGGTCACCCATTACAATGAGACCACTCTTTCCTTTTTCTTTGGGGTAGGTCACCCATTACAAATAAGACCGCACTCCATATTTTTTCTATTTGGGTAGGTCACCCATCACAACGAGACCGCTTTTTCCCCCTTTCCACTTGGGTAGGTCACCCATCACAATGAGACCATTATTTTTCCGGGTAGGTCACCCATAAGAATGAGACCATTCTCCAATTTTTTTTTTACCTGGGTAGGTCACCCATAAGAATGAGGCCATTCCTCCCCCTGGGTAGGTCACCCATAAGAATGAGACCACTCTTTCCCCCTTTCCACTTGGGTAGGTCACCCATCACAATGAGACCATTATTTTTCTGGGTAGGTCACCAATAAGAATGAGGTCATTCCTCCCCCTAGGTAGGTCACCCAAAGAATGAGACCACTCTTCCTTTTTCCACTCGGGCAGGTCACCCATTACAATGAGACCATTATTTTTTCTGGGTAGGTCACCCATAAGAATGAGACCATTCTCTATTTTTTTTTATCTGGGTAGGTCACCCATAAGAATGAGACCATTCTCTATTTTTTTTTATCTGGGTAGGTCACCCATAAGAATGAGGCTATTCTTCCCCCTGGGTAGGTCACCCAAAGAATGAGACCACTCTTCCTTTTTCCACTTGGGTAGGTCACCCATCACAATAAGACCATTATTTTTCCTGGGTAGGTCACCCATAATAATGAGGCCATTCTTTCCCCTGGGTAGGTCACCCATAAGAATGAGACCACTCTTTCTCTTTTCCACTCGGGCAGGTCACCCATCATAATGAGACCACACACATATTTTTTTATATTGGTTACGGGTAAAGGAATCGCCAAATGGGATTCCAGGTTAAAGGAGATCACCAGATGGGATCTCGGATGGATTTCTATGTTGATCAAACTGAAGTAAGAATTCAGAGGATCGCTGGATAAGGATCTCGAGATGACTAAGTTTTGATCATAGTTTTTGGGCTAAGGAGGATTGTTGTAAAAGACAAAGTTTCAGATCAATTAAGCTTCGACCAGATCAGTTTCGGGAGTTCCGTTTTGGGTTTATCTTTATAACACTTACTGCGCAAAACCCATGCTCCGTAAGTATTATAAAGAGGGGGCATCTGTTGTAACCCATTTTTGGGTCCCCATAAAAAATAAAATAAATAGCCAAAAGAGGTTAGAAAAATAACAGGAGGCAGAAGCGCTCAGAAAACAGTCAGAAAAATTGGTTAAGGAATTTAAAAATACAAGGATTGAATTTTTGACAGTATATTCTTGAAGGATGAAAGCCCTATTGAGAAGGAAAATTTGAATTTTGAGGAGAAAAGCCCAAATTTAGGATGTTTATGGACTTAATTGGATTTTTATTTGAATTTATAGAGGATTTGATTGCAAGAAAAATTGATTTTTAAGTCAATTTGGGCTTTAATTAGAAGAAATTTAAGTTCTGGGGCCAAAATATTTTTTTTTTAGGAATTTATTAGGTCAAATCAGGGGCTTAATTGCATAAATATTGAAGTTTAATGGCCAATTAGGGACTTAATTGTGAAAATCCGAAACCAGGGACCAATTTGGAAAAGGCGCAAAGATAGAGGGGGCTGTTTGGAATTGATTCAGGGGCTTAATTGAAGAAATTGGAAGTTTATTGATCAATTAGGGGCTTAATTGTGAAAATCAGAGGCCAAGAACCAAAGTGAAAAACGCGGCCAACTATAGGGGCAGGGACCGAATTTGGCAGGGACGCAATTGAATTTTATTCTTAAAATCAGGACTCGCTTGAAGGACTTAATAGAACAAATGATAAATTAAGGACTGATTCAAAAACAAATGTTCTGGCGCCTTTTTTTTTTAAATGAAACGGCGCGTTTTCTCCAAAACGACGCCGTTTCATACATAAAAAAAAAAAGAGAAGACCGAACGGTGCCGTTTTGAACGGCACTGTTCCCCTTTCTTCTTCCCCCCTAACATACAGCGGGGAAGAAGGAAAAGGTTGCATTGTTTAATTTTTTGCAAGTCCCTCTAGCCCACCGACCAACCAAGCCCTCACGCTGGTGGGCCACCGACAGAAGACACTGGCCGACCACCCGCCGCGCTGCTGAAACCGAGGGAGGCCCGCCCGGACAGCCGCGCCCCGACCAGCCGCTGCATGACCCGCTCCCCATGCTCCACAATGAAAAGCCATGCTCACTGGCTCTATAAATAGAGAACCGAAAGAGAGAACAAGGGACAAAAAAAAAAGAAAAAAAGAATCCAAAGAAAAACATAGAAAATTGAAGAGAGAGAGGAGGAGAGAGAAACAACCTAACAGTGAAGAGAGTCACCGAAAATCCCAAAAACACCGAGAGCAAAGGGAAAGGTTTGAAGCTGGGAGAGAATTTAGAAAACGAAAACCAAAAAAAAAAAAAGAGAGGACGTCGCCGGGATAGTTGGAAATCGCCGTGAGGAGCCGTCGTGAGTTAGGACACTGCCACCGTCTCCACCGTAGCACCGCCAGCAAGCCATCGTCTCCGTCGCGCCAGGTACGCTTCCTTTCCCCCCCTTGCGCATTTTTTTTTCTCCCGAAGCCTGCATAAGTTGCCTCCTGCATGCAGAATCGTTCTGCATGCAGGAGGCAGGGGGGAAATAATTCCCCCCCCCGGTTTTTTCTTCTCTGGGCCAGATGGTTTCTGGCCCAGAACTATGGGGACGGGCCAGAGTGTTTCTGGCCCAATCTGGCGGTCTAGGCTGGGTCCGGCCCAGACCAAGGTAGACCAGTTGTTGGGCCGAGATCGGCCCAATCCCTTTTGGGCCGAGTTCGGCCCAATGACTTTTGGGACTGGGCTGGCCCAGTTAGTTGGGCCGACCCAGCCCACTTAATATATTATATTATTATATTATATATATATATATATATTTTAAAAAAAATAAATCCGAAAAGTCTAAAAAAAATCCGAAAAGTCTAAAAAATATTGTTGTTTTCTTTTCATATATATATATATATATATATATATATATATATATATATATATTTTAAAAAAAATAAATCCGAAAAGTCTAAAAAAAATCCGAAAAGTCTAAAAAATATTGTTGTTTTCTTTTCATATATATATATATATATATATATATATATATATATATATATTGGGTTGTATTTTTATACTGTGAAGATACAAATTCAGTGTTCAAAATACCCGGTTTTCGTCAAGATATCCAAGATTTTCAAAGATAAAAAATGTCGTTTTGCTTTCAAAAAATTTCTAAAAAATTCCTTAAAAATTGTTGATTTTTTTTCGCACATTTTTTTTATGATTTTTATATTGGTTTGTATTTTTATACTGTGGAGATACAAATTCAGTGTTTAAAATACCCGTTTTCGTAAAAAAAAAAAATGTTTACAAAAAAAAATGTTTTCTTGCGTGTTGCATACGGCCAATACTCTAACATATTTTGAACGTTCTTTTTATAAAAAGAAATATTGGAAGCTTTGAAAGTGTGTTTTCGCATAGATTTCTTAAACACAAACTATTTTCTTGCATTTCTGGATTTTACAACATGTTTGTAAAACTCCAAAGGGTATTGGCCCATATTCCAAAAACTATAAAAAAAATTTATTTTGGGGGAAATTCATCTATTATTCACCGTTAATGTTTGGATAAAGAAATCCTTAAAGGACGAATATCCAAAATATTAGTGGGAGTAATAAATCCACACACATCTTTGAAAGAAGCCTTGATTATAATCAAGGACATTTCAAAATTTCAAAAAAAATTTCTTCACGGTTTACAAGCCGTGAATGTATGAAATACTAAGGCAAGATGTTTTTTTTTAAGCGTTGTGAATTTTCTTAGATTTCTAATTAGTTCCTCCTCCTTGCGATTTACGAGTCGCAAACTCTTGAAATACTAAGGGAAAAATGAGCTTTCAAAGCACATGGAATCTCCTTAGATTTCTACCCAAAATAAATTGACGGGGCTAGAAAACACCAACACCATAGATTATAGAGCAAACCAAACACCAAGCAGCTTACCTTAGGTAGGGCGTACTAGGGGTGTTAATACATTCCCTTTACGCAACCAGTCCCTTACTTTAGAATCTCTAAAAGACCAGTTAGGGTTCCTAGTGACCAAAATACTAGGTGGCGACTCCAAAGAACCAAATCAGTAAAAATAATGAAAAATCGCCAGTCGAACCCGCAATTGGATTGGATTTTTTATGGGGTGCGACACCTTGAATCATTTCCTACAAGATGATAAGTTTCCCTTGCCAAATACAATGACATTATTCTCATGCCTTCACAATGCTTGGGTGTTTTCCAAGTTTGATCTTAAGGCCGGTTTTTGGCAACTTGGCATTCATCTTGAAGACTGATACAAAATAGGTTTTTGCATACCAGACCATCATTATCAATGGCGAGTCATGCCTTTTGGTCTCAAAGTGGCACCCTTATTATTTCAAAAGGCTATAATTAAAGTATTTGAACCCATGCTTCAATCAGCTTTAGTCTATATTGATGATATGTTACTTTTCTCAAAAGACGAGGAGTGATATGCTACTTTGTTAAAATAATTTGCAGGGCTTGTTCACTAACATGGCATTATGCTTTCTAAAAGGAAGATTCTCATCTGTCAAAAGAAAATTGAATTTCTTGGCATGATTTTTGCGGATGGTGCTTATACACCTGACACCCATATAGTTGAAGAACTCCAAAATTTTTTAGATGGCCCCCTCACGAGAAAGCAAGTCCAATAGTTTTTGGGCATTGTTCAATATCTCAGAAATTTTATTCCTCAAGTTGCACAGATGACAAGGCCACTTCAGCTCATGCTTAAAAAAGATGTGGACCCTTGGACAGAAAAGTAGTCACAAGCTGTCAGACAATTAAAGACAGCCATATAAAATCTGCATGTTTTAGTCATTCCATCAACAGGACACTGCATACTTCAAACTGATGCTAGTGACCAGTACTGGAGTGATGTCCTCCTTGAAGATAAAAATGGCCTCCAACATATATGTGGCTACAAAAGTAGGTCTTTCAAAGAGTCAGAAACCCATTATCACTCCACTTTCAAGGAAATATTAGCTGTAAAGTATGGCATCCAAAAATTCGAGTTTCACCTAGCAGCTTAGCACTTTATAGTTGTCATGGACTGTTTCTCTTTTCCAAAATGCTACAGTTCAGATGAAAGATGCTTCCTCATCCACAACTTTTGAGATTAGCAGAGTGGTTTTCCAAATACACCTTTATCGTCGAGCATATAAAAGGAACCAAGAACTTGATTCCAGACATGCTAACCAGACCACCTAAATCACAAAAACTACTCCTTTCCCTGATCCTTATGACCTCCTCTTCCAATCCACCTCCACCTGAGCAAGACTTCCATGCAGATGATTTACCCCTTCTTACTCAAGACATGGTTCTTAACCACACTCTCAACCTACAGGCCAAAGACAAACTGTTTAGCCTACAAGACTACCTTCTTTTCAACTATGATATGTCTTTTCTTTGTTTCCAAAGCTTAGGCATCCATCCCAAATACCCTTTCATTCACCTTTAAACCTTTTTGCTTGCTCCCCAAAGAGCTCTACTTTTTCTTATGATATTTCTGCCACCTATACCATATTGCTATTGAGTTTCCCACTGATTTTTTTCTCTCTCAGTTTCTACGGACTTTATGGCCAGCTGACTCTTAGTACCATACCCTCAAATTCCTCACTTGGTTCCACAACCCCACACAATGGATCTCTCTTCTCCAACAGGAGAAATTCAAATTCCCCCATCCATAGACCTGCTAGATTGAAGTACATCGCAGCCTGCGTTGTAATA
Organism: Populus tomentosa; assembly: GCA_018804465.1. NCBI lineage: Eukaryota > Viridiplantae > Streptophyta > Magnoliopsida > Malpighiales > Salicaceae > Populus > Populus tomentosa. Next base: position 713,441 of record CM031987.1, on the reverse strand, counting down.
AGTCTGTTAAGTAAGCTTTTGCCCATTTGTTCTTTATTTTCACATTCCACAGGCCCTTTAAAGCTTTTACAAACAATCTGGTTATGAGTTTTCCACATGCTAAAATATATAAAACTCATTCATACTCCCTGTATGGAAACCCCTTAGATAACCTCTCAAAACTCAGGACCTTGCAAAAAACAGTGTGTCTTAAGAACAACATTATTCCGGATGAAGTATGACCCAAAGGAACAGATCCTGATGAAGAAATTGACTATGACTTGTATGACCCTCAATATTCTGCTCATCTCCATGACTTGCAAATGCAATACAAAAACAAAAAACTCAAGCAGATAATTCTAGGTATACCAAAGCTTTTGGAACCACATGAGATGGAAATGCTTGCCGACGATGAGTATGTATTGGCCTTACAAGTCCAAGCTATTCGTGATCAGGACAACCTATCAGATCAGAATCTCTCTCCGGATCATGAACTTATTGTCGGTTGATATTAGTATTGTACTAGCTTGTCGTTTGTATCATAAGAGTGTATTATTAAGTGTGTTCTAGTACTTTCTTATGTAATGCATGATGTAAGCAAAAACCTCAAAAATAATATAAATAGAGGTTGTGTGTAATATTGTAAGGCAGAACCTTAGGAGGGTAGACCTCGAAGGAGAAGCCTCAGAAATAAATTTATTTTTTTATATTATTTTAATTCTTGAGTTAATCAAATATATAAAGATGTAATTTTTCAAATCATAGAGATAAATTAACAAAAAAAAAGAGAGCAAGACTAGATATAATTTGCCTTTTAAAAATTTATATATAAAAACATATTCATAACACAATCATATTTCTTAAAAAATAACTTAAATTCCTAATGTACTAGTTTATTTTCACCAATAGTTAAAATAGTGTTTACTATTATTATACTAGTTATTTTTTTATCTGAAAATATGTAAAAATAATATTTTTATTTTTAAGATTTATTTTTAATTTCAGAATATTAAAATAATTTTTTTATTTTTTATTTTTAAATCATGTCACGCCGCATTACCAAAAATATTCTAACATGCCATGTCGGTACCGATTTGCCAGCGAATTTTTATCCCAGCTTCCAAGTGTCAACACGTATAAAAATCACATCCAATAGCATTTATATGCTTCTTCATAAAGTGCAAGAAGAGGCATCTGTTCTTGTTCGGACAATCCGTTAACCCCCATTTCCCAAAAAAACCCACCTTTTGAACGCTCCCAGATCTGACCACGTGGGTTCTCGAATCTCGATGGCCCTCTCTCACTTATTTAAACCCCAAACCAACCATTCCAAGCTTTCTACCGCCTCTCCCTTTCTCTCAACAAGAAAATTTAACTCAGATCTAAACCAAAAAAGAAACGTCGCCAGTTCTCATTTTTTTATATAAGAAAAATTACTAATTTAAATTAAGTCAAAATCAATGGCATCATCAGAGCAATTAATGGGAGGTGGAAGTGTCGGAGGTGGTGGTGGTGGTCCCCGATACGTAAAAATGCAATCAGAGCCATCAACGCCGTTACAACCACAATCATCATCAATAATATCGTCCTTCTTCTCTTTCCGTCAAGGTTCGACACCGGAATCCTGTCGGATTTTTGATGAATTACCGAAAGGCACAATTGTTTCCGTTTCTAGACCCGACCTCAGCGATATTAGTCCTGTTCAATTATCTTACACTATCGAAGTTCAATACAAACAGGTACAGATACGCGATCGGTTAACTAAATTTTGACTCGATTTTGTTTTTTAGGTTTCTGAATTTTGAATATTCAATTTGAATTTGAATTTGAATGTTAGGCCGTGTTTGGATGATCATAAAAGCTAGTTGAAAAGTAAAATTTGAAGCTTGGATTCTATTAACCTAAGATATATTACATATTTAAATATATTATTGAATCCTCTAATTTGCGGAGAATATTTAATTATTATTGGCTCCTCTAATTTGTGGAGAATTATTCAAGTAGAGTTGTTTTTTTTTTTTTTTTCCTGGAATTAGTAGGGGCGTATAAATGTAAGATTCTTAACGTGTAATTTTATTTTGGTGAATTTAGTTCAAGTGGACACTGTTGAAGAAAGCGGCTCAAGTGTTTTATTTACATTTTGCATTGAAGAAACGATTGTTTTTCGAGGAAATTCAGGAGAAACAAGAACAGGTGTGTCTCTGTGTGTGGTGGATCACATTGGTTTAGTTTTTGTATAACTGAATGCTTTGAGGTTGTTATGTTGTTAATATGACTTTATATGCGAAGGTGTGGTTTTGATGTGGTTTTCATTGAAAAATTATATTAAAGGTTAAAGAATGGCTTCAAAATCTAGGAATAGGAGAACATACGCCCATGGTGCATGATGATGATGATGCTGATGATGAGACCGTTCCATTGCATCATGATGAAATTGCCAAAAACAGGTTACAATCTACACCTTTTTATAATTATTAAACATGAATTATGTCCTTGTCTGCAGTAATTCTCATAGTTCTTACAGGTGATTTTTCTGTTCAGAGATGTTCCATCAAGTGCTGCTTTACCAGTTATTCGTCCAGCATTGGGAAAGCAGCATTCGATGTCAGACGAAGCAAAGTGTGCAATGCAACAATATTTAAATCACTTTTTAGGGAACATGGATATTGTTAACTCCCGAGAGGTATGTTTGGACTCTAATATTTTTTAAAAAGTTTGTGGCACCTGTCTTATTTTGTTGCTGGTGTTATTTGGAATACATATCCATGATTTGTTTGCGGTGAGTGAAAACTTTATTTCAAATTAACAAAGTGAATAACATGGATTAATTTTCATATGGTGATGACTGCAGAAAAATGTAAATTTTAGATAGATAAATCCAGCATCTCTACTAGCTACTATTACTTCGAACTCCAAAGCGAGGGCCTGCTCAGCATATTCACCTTAGTTCCTACATGCCCTCTTCTTTGTCTTTCGTGTTTAGATACATATATGCATCCGTGTGTGTGTGTGTACATATATCAGATGTGGAAACTTCTGAAAAAACATTGAAGGCAACTTTCTTTTTTGCTCTTGCATGTCACTTGAGGACTTTTTTATTATTCTATCACCTGACAATGATCAATTAAGCTCCACATTGTTTTTAAATTGGTTACAAGTAGTTTGAGCCAAACACAATGCACCAGGCATCTCATCGAAGCATCAATTTTCATACTTGCTCAATGTATGCCCTAATCAGCAAATACATGTCTTCTACTCTTGTGCTGCCTTTGGTTGGGTTTGGCTACTTTATTGTCCTTTGCACTCATCATAAGCAAGCCTGTAGTTCATTTCTATGTGATGCGTCATTTGAATTGTCAGGCTGCCATTCGTCTGTACAACCTTTAGAAACACCATTACACTCAAATCAATTGATATCTATGCAGTCAGGAACTTGCTCTGTTTGTGTGGTGTGATGATGAACCGTGTGAACCTATAATAGAGAATTTGAACTACTGGTGCTTCCAGTTCAATCCATAATTCCAAAGTCTTGGGTTTTTAACACCTAATGTTTTGAAATTTTAAATACTCTCTTTCTTTTAATTTTTACTGCTTCTTGATTGCTAATTGGGATGCATTTTACAATAGACAATTTCTGTTGTAGGTTTGCAAGTTTTTGGAGGTCTCGAAATTGTCCTTTTTACCAGAATATGGCCCTAAGCTGAAAGAAGAATATGTTATGGTGAAGCATCTACCACAAATAGTGAAGAATGATGATTCCAGGAAATGTGCTTGCTGTTGCTTTAGTTGCTGTAATGACAACTGGCAGAAGGTAATGCAATCTTGTCCCTAGACTAGGTCTGTACCTGGCTTTGATTTGAAGATGCGTTTGTCATTTTTGTGTATGTGCACCGTTGTGCACAATGAAGGGTTTCTGTGTATGGTTCATCATTGCATTTGGTTTTATTGACATTGTTGAATGGTATTTTGAGTATTTTAACACTGAATCTTCTTCTGAGAACATATAAATGAGACCTCCTATCACTGCAAATGAATGTCTGCACAAGCATATGCATTTGTGTAGTTACTTCCTTGTTTTCTCCTTTCTTGTTTTGGACAGTTTGGAATTACTTTTGGTCTATATCCTGATTAGGAACTTCTTAAAAAAGAAAGTCAAGTTTGTTGGGTAAATATGAAGGCTGTTATAAAAGCACACTTTCTATATGCATGGGCATGCATCATGGAGCTCAAATGTAATATGGGTGCCACATATGCCAGTTAATATATGCAGAAATGACTAATAAAAAAATCATTATCATGTCCTAATACTTTGCTGAACAAGACAGGGTGAAACGACTGATCCTTCTACATCATTCTGCTGAGTTATCTAAAAGCTTGATAGATAACTTGATAACCTTAATTCATTTTGCCCGCATTGAACATGATGCATTACGTCTCACATGTATTATACTTTATGAATCTTATTCCTTTAAGATTCAGCATTCACAAAATTACAATTCATTTATTGGATCTTTTTTGCTGTAGTTCAAATTTGATAATTATTGCAAAAATTTAGATAGAGCATATGATTTGTCGTAATAAAGCTGCAAGAGGGAAATTCTAGTAGTGGCAAGAGAAAAGATTAGTTCAGCAATGATTTAGCCTGGAGATGCATGCCAACTTTTGTGGTTTAGTTGGCGTCTTCTTGATAGTAAACCAACAATAGACTGCTCTAACTTTCTGTAGGTTCCACGACAAGAGGAATCACACAACATTGTCCATGTTTTATGACTTTCTGCAGGTGTGGGCTGTTTTGAAACCAGGATTCTTGGCACTTCTGGCTGATCCTTTTGCTACCAAACCTTTGGATATAATTGTTTTTGATGTATTACCTACTTCAGATGGAAGTGGTGAAGGCCGAGTGTCATTAGCAGCAGAAATAAAGGAGAGGAATCCCTTGCGGCACAGTTTTAAGGTAAGCAGTGTGCAGTTTATTTCTTCTGTGGGATTTTCATTATTGTGCTTTTGTACAAGCAATCAATTTGACCTTGAGTCATCTTAAAATTTTGATGATGTTATTTTGTACTAGCCGTATCCCAATACTTTGCTGATGATGGTATATCCTGGATTTGGTGTCAGCTGCTTTTCTTGATTAAGGATCAGTTACACATGCAAACGCACACAAGCACATTGTAATCTGAGAAGCTATGGGCATATTGCTGGTTGTTGATGGCAAGGCAAACTAGATGATAGCCATTACATTTTCAAAAGTGATATGATCCTTCCCTGCATGTCAGAGTCTGACTGATTACAAGGGTTGTATTTTTAGGAAATGCGTAGTAAACAACCAAACAAAGAAATATAGAGGGAATTCATGCTAGATGCCTTTAGATACAACAGGTTATTAGGTGGTATATATTCAATTTGTGATGGGTTTTCCTCTTCATTACTGTAAGTTTATTAATGATTTAGTAATGAGGAAATTGTATCAGATAATTGCACTCACTAACAGATGATTGGAAACTTCAAAGGTCACATGTGGAAACAGAAGCATAGACTTGAGATCTAAAAGTGGTGCCAGAGTTAAAGATTGGGTTGCTGCAATTAATGATGCTGGACTTAGGCCTCCTGAGGGTTGGTGTCATCCTCATCGCTTTGGCTCTTTTGCTCCTCCTAGGGGTTTGTCTGACGATGGTAGTCAGGCTCAATGGTTTATAGATGGTAGGGCAGCTTTTGATGCGATTGCTTCAGCAATTGAGGACGCGAAATCTGAGGTCAGCTCCAGTGCATTGAATCAGCTCTCCTCATTGTTATTTATTCTGCGATTTAATTTATACAGTATCTTTTGGATTGATGTAAATTCTCTGCAGATATTTATTTGTGGGTGGTGGCTGTGCCCAGAACTTTATCTTAGGCGTCCTTTTCGTGATCATGCCTCTTCTAGACTTGATTCTTTGCTGGAAATCAAAGCAAAACAAGGGATTCAGGTGCAAATTGCTTGTTTATTGTTCTTTCCTACTTTGATGCTTTCTTACTTGTTACATTTGATTTGATATTTAGTTTTATTAATAATTATAATATAATATGCACTAAACTTTTGAAGCTGTTTTTTTTTTTTTCTTCTAAAGCATGACTAAAGGTGATAAATTGAGGATGGGCCATGAGTCTTTTTTATGGGCACAAATGTTCTCTAGATGCCTTATCTTTTATGGAAATAGGGGCATGAACTTTTGTAGTATATATAGAAAGCTTCTGCAAGCATTGCATTCCACTACATTTCTTTCCAACATGCATATGTGTTTTCTGGTTAATGGTGCCATTGCCCAATATAATTTAGGCACCAAGGAACCTTGAGGTATATTTACAAGTCAAAATAAAGTCATAAAAATCTTAGGGAAAACCCTTAAGCGGTATGTGACATGGAGTTTTATCAAGATTTCTTTGCAGGATTTCTTTCAACCTGCTTTGGTTTTATATGCATGACCGGTGGTGTAATCTAAATTTTTCACTGCAGATATATATTCTTCTCTATAAAGAGGTGGCTCTTGCTCTGAAAATAAATAGTGTTTATAGCAAGAGAAAGCTTCTTAGTATTCATGAGAATGTGAGGGTACTGCGGTCTCCTGACCACTTTTCAACAGGTGTTTACCTTTGGTATGCATTATTGGACAAGCTTTAAGAGTGTTGGGCAGAACTAAATTTTGAGTTATCTTCATCAGAATGGGCCTTTCAATTTCTGATATATATTTTGGTTATGTTTAGGTCCCACCATGAAAAGCTTGTCATCGTGGATCACCAGGTTTGCTTTATTGGAGGACTGGACCTGTGCTTTGGCCGCTATGACACATGTGAACACAGGGTGGGCGACTGCCCTCCTCAAGAATGGCCAGGAAAGGATTATTATAACCCAAGGTAAATAATTTGTTTTTTTCTATTCAAATGTGATTTCTTAGAATGTTAAATGAACATGTTCTGAGAGATTGATAATTTCATAAATGATTCATTACTTTGGTCATTTTATTTATCTCATTTTGTATCTGGTGTCGCTGTTTCAGTGGTTTCTGCTGCTTGATTAACTGATTATATCCTGTAAAATGTAGTTACAAGATTTTTCAAGTTGACACAATGAAGTCACTGGAATTTAACATACACAAACGCAATGCTCAGTCAAATATAATTACTGGAATTTAATAAACAAACAAATGCTCAATCATAGATAACCAAATAATGTGTTCATGCTATGTTCTTGAAGTAGAGGGAATCTTACAACAATCTGCAATAACCTGTTTTTGCAATGTTAAGTGCCTGTTTGGTAATGCGGTGTTGGTGCTTTTGCAAAAGTGCATTTAGATGCTCTATAATGGTTTTGAAGATGTCAAAACCATCCAAAAGCACTAAAAATATATCAATTTTATGCCTTTTTCAGTCACAGCGCCCATTGAAAAGCACTTTCAAACACATTACCGAACATAGAAGTCAGGCATAAAAAACTTCTCAACAAGTCATCTGAAAAATGAATTTTCAGAATGGTGTGATGTGCAATTGGCATAGTAGTTTAGTTGATTTGAAGCAGAATTTGCATTTGCTGGATTTCTGAAATGAATTTTCACTTCATCTTCCAGGGAATCTGAACCAAATTCATGGGAAGATGCGATGAAAGATGAACTGGATCGTGGCAAATATCCTCGAATGCCTTGGCATGATGTGCATTGTGCTCTTTGGGGACCGCCTTGTCGCGATGTAGCTAGGCACTTTGTCCAGCGTTGGAACTATGCCAAGGTCAAAAGTTTAGCACCAATTAGTATGGTGATTGTGATGCAGGTTGGGGAAAGCTTTTAATTTTAACATGAATACGCTTTTTTCTTTTTTCCAGAGAAATAAAGCTCCATATGAGGAAGCAATACCTCTACTTATGCCCCAGCAGCACATGGTTATCCCACACTATATGGGGCAAAACAAAGAGAAGGAAGTTGAAAGAAAAGATATTGAAGATAATGTAAAGGGCATGAAAAGGCAGGATTCGTTTTCCTCTAGTTCATCTTTACAAGACATCCCTCTTCTTTTGCCTCAGGAAGCTGATGGGCCTGATGGCTCTGGTGTAGGCCCAAAACGAAATGGGCTGGAGTCTACCCCTGGCAGAAGCCACCCACATGCTTTCCGGAAATCCAAAGTTGAACCAGTTGTTGCAGACATGCCAATGACAAGCTTTGTAGATGACCACGATTCCTTGAATCTTCATGTGAAAGTGTCTCCAGATTTAGCAGCGGAGCCTGGCACCAAAACTTCTGACGACTTGGAGTGGTGGGAATCACAAGAAAGGGTTGATCAGATTGGTACTGTGGATGAAAGTGGGCAAGTTGGTTCTCGTGTCTCTTGTCATTGTCAGGTGGGTTACTGCTCATGATATTTTATGCAATTCTTATATTTTTAATCAAGTGTAAGAAACCCACCTTGAGTCTTCCGATGATCTCAGTCCTCCATGCCAACAGGAGATCATATTTAACATGGTTTGCCCGGATTTCTTACCATTTCATATTTAGCATTGCACGTCTTTTGGTTAGCCCTAGAGAGCGTTTTGTTCAAATTTTTAATTTGTTTAATTCAAAGCAATTTTAGAGGAACTGAAAGGTCTGTCCATTTATTGAAAAAAAAAAAGGGGAAGAACCGTGAAAATCTGAAATGGTGCCAGCCTTGTTTCATGTTTCTATTTGTGACAATTTCACATTCTACAAGACAGCACAATTGATGTTTTTTTTTTTTTTTTCCCATTAACATTGCTATGATTATTCAGTACTTGTTATGTTTATAAATCATCTATAAAACTTAATCTGTATCCTCTGTCATCAATGATTTCTTTCATTTTCCAGGTCATAAGGAGTGTGAGTCAGTGGTCTGCTGGAACAAGCCAAATTGAAGAGAACATTCACTGTGCTTATTGTTCTCTTATCGAGAAAGCAGAGAACTTTGTCTACATCGAGGTATAAACTGTTACCCATTATTTATTGTATCCTTCTGTGAATGGAACCCACTGTCTTTAGAACAAGTAACTTAAGGACAAGCATATCCACCTCAATAAAATAGTTTCCTCGGTGGGAATATATTTTGAAACATTCAATTCGAGTTTTTCTGCAGTTGTTTTCCACTCATGATTGTATTGACTCCTAGTGAGTTTTTTAAGTCATATTGGCTCAGTCTCTGTCTCCCTCGCATCGCTGGCAAGGAAGAACAGCATGAATTTGGTTCAAGGCATGAAATGACAAAGTAGGCTTTACACGACGCTAATGGTGCAGCAAGTATTTAAAGAAATGGTTTTTAGAGAGGGCAAAATTGCAAGAAGAAACTTTTATCAGACATAAATACAAGTGTTCAGGCTTTATCCGGTAGTGTAGAGGGTTGGTGGTTGCACAGGGACTATCCCATCATTGAACTACCCATCTGTGTGTAGCACCCTTCACCATCTAAGCTATGGCCATGGCACTCTATTCCAGTTTTATTTGTTAGGCAGAGTCAGGAATTGATTTTAGATACTCTTTATCTTACTCTATGAACTCGCTCATTCACATTTACTAAGACTGCATCCTGAAAGATATCACTAATATCAGCCTGGGCCCTGGGAAGGCCAAGAAAAGGAAAAGTAGAGACTGTATACTGTGGCATAGTGTGAGTGGTTTTTAGGAAGTGAATTCAGTCAGTTTTAGAGGTTGACTGGGGAAGTTTATTGATTTTTGGAAGCTATGAAGTGATTGCTGCTTACGGAGAAAACGAAAGAATCTTTGTACAGAAGAATAGCTTTCATCTATGATGAATTTCAAGGGGCAATCAAGGAAGCGGTTTTTGAATGATTGTAAAGAGTTTTTAATTTTTCTAAGGCATCAAAAATGATTTACTTTAAGCTTTTAATAATTTGGTTAAAAGATGGTTTTGTGAATGAGTAAAAGATTTTATTTCATCAACTGTAGATGCTCTTTATTTTTGCTTTCTTTCTAATCAGCATGGAAGTTTCATATTTTGATGTTAAGGCTGATTGTAAAAGTCTGAAGCTATTTGTTTTGCCTGGCTTTTTCTGCATTGCTGGGTTTCCCAGAATCAATTTTTCATATCAGGTCTTTCAGGAGATGACATTATACAGAATCGCGTGTTGGAAGCATTGTATCGGCGTATTATGAGAGCATTTAACGATAAGAAGTGTTTCAGGGTTATTATTGTCATACCTCTGCTTCCAGGATTCCAGGTTCTAATTCTTTGTTCATTACTTGAAATTTGAAACTTGGATGTTCCTTCTTTTTTTTTTTCTCGTCTTTGTTGGCTCAAGTTTTAGTCTCACAGGGTGGTGTAGATGATGGTGGTGCAGCATCTGTCAGAGCGATAATGCATTGGCAATATCGAACTATTTGCAGAGGACAAAATTCAGTATTGCACAACTTATATGATCTTCTTGGTCCGAAAACTCATGATTACATTTCTTTCTATGGCCTTAGAGCTTATGGCCAACTTTTTAATGGTGGTCCTGTGGTCACCAGTCAGGTATGCATAGATCTCATGCTGTTTATTACTTCGTCTATTAGTTCTCTCCCCAGCCTTTGACAAATGCTGTTTATAGCCCTTCACCTCAATCTCTATTGATTTTATGTACAGAGTTTCTTTGTATTGAACAAAATGCTCATCTATCCTTGTTGTGTCTGCAGGTGTATGTCCACAGTAAAATAATGATAGTTGATGACCGTGCAACCTTGATTGGATCAGCTAATATCAATGACAGGAGTTTGCTTGGGTCACGAGATTCTGAGGTATCGCTCTATTCCAGGTTTTCCTATATGGTTTTCTGTTTGAAACTTTGATTCTCAAAGATAATGCGTGCCTAATACGATTAAGAATGATGATCTGTCAAAGTAAACTCTAACCAGGCCTTTATACAGTTGTTTGTGACATGGAAAATTGCAAAGATAAAATTGGATCTATGATGAGTAGTGATTACAGGTTAAAGGGAATGAGAATAGCATATGGCTTGTAAAACTTTCAACGATTAAAGAATTTTATTACATTGTTTCTTTGGTACAATTTTGTAATAGATTGGGGTACTTATCGAAGACAAGGAATTTGTGGATTCATTAATGGGAGGGAAGCCCTGGAAGGCTGGAAAATTTGCTCTTAGTCTCCGCCTTTCATTGTGGTCTGAACACCTTGGTCTTCATGCCAAAGAGGTTAGTGTTAATATTGACTGCTCCACAATTATGAAGTCACATCACTGATAGATTACTGCTGCTTTCCATCTGACACAGCACATTCTTTTTCTTTTAATTTCAGATCCATAAAGTGATTGACCCAGTAATTGAGTCGACTTACAAAGACAGATGGATGTCAACTGCAAAGGTGAGAACAGAAATGATTTTATTTTAGAAGACTACTTCATACAGCACCTTTTCTTTTTCCAAACTTCGATTCAATGTGGAACAATTTGCTTCCTGCATTCAAATATCCAATGTATATTGTTTGTGTATGTTAAATGCTGAATCTGGACTTCCCATAGGCGTTGATGGCAGAGTTCAAAAGCTTGCATTAATAGGGTGTGAGTTACTAGGCATTGTCATGTGAAGTTTCTAATTTCTTAAACAAAAGCTAACAAGGAAAATTCTTTTTCTACATAGATTTTCTTTGCAGCTGACATATCAACATGTTAAGAGGCTGTGTTCACATTAAAAAGTGCTTCCTACATCTGCTGATATAGATGGAGCGCTTTGAATGGCTAAATTACTGTCACTGTTTGCTTCTCGTGTTTGTTCCCTTAATCTTATTATATGCTCATTGGAATTGTTGTTAGACATGCCGTTTCCAATATATTATTTACTAAGCTATGACCTCTGTCGAACCTCTTACCCTGGCCCTCTCTTTTCTTGGTCGATTTTTAAACTTTGGTGGAAGAGTGTGGTATGTTTTTGGCATGGGTGTCATCCTGAAAGGTTCCAGGAAAAGAAAAGAGCATAGTTATGAAGTTATAGCGCATATTCTACTGCATAAAAACTTTAATTTGCTCCAAAATAATCTGCCCGCTTTTTTTTTTTCAACCAAATACAAGTGGTATGAATATTCTATGTATTGTATATGCTAAACAGCATAAACAATGCATCTTTTGCCCGAGGTTTTTCCCAATGGGCTTTTGCATTTGCCTCGAATTTGGTCTACAAACTAACATCATGTATCGGTGATTCTCATTTGACAGACAAATACCATGATCTATCAGGATGTCTTTTCTTGTGTGCCAAGTGATCTTACACACACCAGGTATGATACTTCTTCACTTATCTTTCCCTGCCTAATGATCTTAACCAATTGCTCTCCGCCCGTAATCACATGCAGAGCCGCACTCAGACAAAGTACGGCGTTCTGGAAGGATAGGCTTGGCCATACCACCATCGATTTAGGGATAGCCCCTCAAAAGCTTGAGTCTTATCAAAATGGAGACATGAAAAACACCGATCCACTGGAGAGATTACAGTCGGTGCGGGGGCATCTTGTTTCTTTCCCTCTGGACTTCATGTGCAAGGAAGACTTGAGACCTGTGTTCAATGAGAGCGAGTATTATGCATCCCAAGTTTTTTATTAGGTTTTAAGAGTAGAGGGTAGTCACCAGCCCCAGTCTTTTTCTCTGCTGGGTTACACGGCGGGCGACGATTCCTGGTAATGTTGCTGACCATTGTTTTTTAGCATTCAAATCATTTCATTAAAAAATCCCCTGTTTTTTTTTCTTCTTTTTTCGCTCTGGTAGGTTGCATATAAATACGCGATAGAGATGGGGATAAGGAGAGTACTATTTGTTGTACTAACCAAATACAAAATATATACGTACTTAAGCAGCATTGCTCCGCCAGCATTTTTTTTTTCATTAAAAAAAAAGTTTATTAAATCATCTGTTCTCGGGTTCTATTTTCTTTCTCTTGTCGATTATGTAATTGATAACAAATACCTCATTTCAATATGTCAATGTTATCAACTTGGGTTGGTTTGGTCAGGCGTGATTATTTATTTTCTGTTTTTTTTTTAATGTTTTTTTTCTTTTATATTTTTCAAGTTAATCCTATAAATTGAACTTGGGTTGGGTCCGACGGTTGAGTTTTTAAAGAATCGTTTCAATTTATTTATTTTTTAAATAATTTTATGTTGATGTGTCAGAACAAATATTTTTGCAAGCCTTCTGAGACTATAGTCAAGGTAAGAACATAATAATCATTAGAGAGTATAACCCTACTTAATTCTTTAGACAAATCCATTTTCGTTATTCATATATTCCTTTGTCAAACAATGCCTTTTTTTTTTTTTTTTTTTATCAAAAGTGTGTTTCTTCATATAAAACCTAGATATGTAAAGCAATTTTCAACCAAGGATAAAAAAAAAAAATTCAATTACTTTTATACGACTATATGAAAAAATAAGTTAATATATTATTTGAGTTTCATATATAATTATTCATAAATATTAACATCATTAGGAAAAAAAAAGTTTTAATTTTATTTGAAAATGACATTTCTAATACTTTTCAAAAATTATTTAAATTTTTTATTGAAAGAGAATTTATTGTAAAATTGAAAAGAAAAAAAAGTGAAGGGTCATCTAAAAAAAGGGCCTAGAACTAGAATAACAAGCCCGCGCCTAGTCCATTAAAAAAAACTTAACTTATGTTTAGTTTTTGAACTTTCCAAATTTATTTCTTCATTTTTTTTTCACCTAATACACCAAAAAACATTCTAGTAACCTTATAAATCTCATTTTCAACTAAAATTATGTTTTAATCACTAAAAAAATATAAAAATCAAATTCAATTAAGAAACCTTTATTAGCCCTGATTTATTTATTTTAGTATAGTTAAATAAAAAATTCGCCTCTAACTCTCCTTTTTTAAATGAATTTATAGACACCAAGCTTTTATATATATATATATATATATATATATATATATATATATATATATATCTTTTATGGTCAGCTTGTATATTTCTCTCTCGTTTTGCTTTTCTTGCAACTTTCTCTTTTCTATCTTATAACCTAGAGAGTAAACATGATGAAAATAAAATTTAAAGATTGAAATCTAATAGGCTATTTAAAACTAGTTATTTACTGTAATTGAATTTAATTATAGTGTTTAATTTAAATTCAATTGATAAATAAATTGAATTACATGCTTGGAAAAGATAAAATTTATTTTATTTTATTTTATATATTATCATCATTATGTTCATCTTATTCCTTCAAATATTTCTAAAAAAAGGTGATGGGTAAATGGAGAAATTAGTTTTAACACTAATTTCTCCTATTTAGTATAATTAATCAGGAGTTATATCTTTTTTTACTTTCATACCTTCATAACTTACTTGAAACCAATTATATATTATAACTGAATTCAATTATAGTATTCAATTTATAAATAAATTAAATCCACATGTTTGGAAGATGAAATTCAATTCTTTTTTTTTCTATGTTACCCTCATCACATTCATTCTATTTCTTTAAAGAACTCAAAAGAAAAAAAAGGTGTAGATAAGTATTTTGGAAATTTTAATTTTAATATTGAATTTTTTCTCTTTATAATTGTAAATTTTAACCGCTGATTTATTTTTATATGAATTTTATAACATGTTTGAAATTCTCTTAATTGAAATTAATTAAAAGATATTAATGAAATTTCATGTTTGAAACTCCTTTAACTGTTAAAAAATTAAATTCTAAATGAAATTCAATATCTACAACTGCTACAAAAATGAAGCAGTTTTAGTAGTTATCCTCCCCGATGAGTCAATACTTTTTTATTTATTTATTTTTCACTTTGATTTCTATGTGGGACCTTTTCAAATGTCATCCATAAATCTGACTTCTTTTTTAGACCCCTTGTTTTGATGGCCATTATGCCATCTCCCCTCATCCTCAAAGTTGCATAATTAAACCGACGGGTACTTTAAGAGAAACCGGTTAAAATTTTCAGTTCAGTCCTCTAACTATTAAGATTTTATTTCAAGCCAAGTCTCGCGGAGTTTAAAATCGTACAATTATACCCATTATTACTTTAATTTGAGTGGCGCTATTAGATTCTGCCCACAGAATACGATGGATGATAATAAATTATTTAAATAAAAACTTTATTTCTCTATCGTGTTGAGGCTTCCAGACAAGGGCGAATTCTTTTAATATTAGAAAAGTATTTAGTAAATTAACTTAAATATTAAAATAACACAGTTTTGTTTTTCTCTCTATTAAGCCGGCCAAAAAGTAGTTTTAGTTTAATAAACAGTAAGTCATTTATGCTGGCATTACAAAAATTAGTTTCTGTTTTTTTTTTAAAAAAAAAGTCGTGTTTAAAGATTAAATATGGCCTGTAAAGGTGGAAAAAAGCCCTATGATACCTTAAATGAAGAGAAGCACTCTTCTTAAGAATAAAGAAGATAGAGAACGTAGAGATTTACTAGCTTCTTAAGTTTTAAAGTTACAACACTCACTAAATGCTAATGAGGAATAGAGAGAGTTCCTTAAAAGAGCACCATAATTGTTTAAGGCTTGTTTGCTTGTTGAAAAATATTTTTTTTTAGAAAATAAATTTTAATAAAGTAAATTCTAGAAAAGTAAATTATTTTTTAATGTTTGGTAGTATAATAAAAAATAAGTTGAAAAACACTTTCCAGTATTTGGTTATGTTATGAAAAATAAACTGGAAAATAACTTATTAATGTTTTATTTTTTCAAGTTTATTAAAATAATGAGAAACAAATCTTACAAATTAAAAAAGTTGAATGAGAATGAAATTGAAAAAAAATTTAATTTTATAAATTATCTCAAATAAAATAAATAATAATCATAAGATCAAATCTAAAAAAAAAAAAAATTGAAAGATGAAGAAATTAAAATAATAATAATTAATATTTCATAAATTATTTCAAATAAAATAAGTAACCATCAAAAGAATGAGGACCAAATTTGATTGATAAAAAATTTTAATTAAAAAATAATAAGAAAAAAGCAAATAACAATTATAAAAAGAAAGACCAAAGTTAATATAAAAATTAAATTCTAAGAGATGAAATTAAAAAATAAATATTCAAAACAAAATATATATAGCAATTAAAAGTTTGAGGACCAAATTTGATATAATCAGCAAATAATATGACATTTCTAAATTTTTCATAATTTCCGTAAAGTGTTTTCCGCTCAAAATAAAAGAAAAACACTTTTCTGAAAATCAAGCTAAATTTTTCTTTGACTGTAAAGTATTTTTCATTGACTAACTTTTCTAATAACAAGCAAATATAAAAATGTTTGGAAAGTGATTTTCCGGAAATCACTTTTCGATAAACAAACACACCCTAAATAAAATATAAAACATATTTAAACAAGAAACACAAGCTAGATAAAAATAATAAAAAAAAAACAAATAATTAGAATTTAAAATTAACTGGAAAAACAATTAAAAAAAAATAACAATTTTTAGATCTAATTTTAGGAGATCCAACAATTCAATGATCAATAAAGCAGATCTCTAGCAAGAACTTAGCTTATAAAATCATCTGAACAAATTTAAACTTGATTGAATGATTAAATCTTATATTATTATCAACGTTCTCATCATCAGACTTCGTATTAGATTCGTCTGAGCTTCTTCGGTAACCTTTCTTAGACTCTATCTAATCTATAAAAATGCTTGCAATGCATATAAATTGAGATTATGAGTGTCACAAGCAGCTTGCAGAGCCCACCCCGGCCAATATTCCTTCTTCCATGAAAGAATCTCGTGCAAAAATCACTTGGAATTGTGGTAATAATAATAATTTAAAATATTTTTTATTTAGAAATATATTAAAATAATATATTTTTATTTTTTAAAAATTATTTTTAATATAAGCACAACAACATAACTTAAAAATAAAAATAATCATCTTAAATAAAAATAATAATTTTAAAAAAAACATGATTTCCACCTAGTTCCAAATACCTTTTAAATATCAGCCTTTTTCACAATTCTGGAACAAGAACCAAGCTAGTTGATGGGTTATGGTCCCTGCCTGCCAAGTCCACTACACATCACAATCGACAATCGTCGGGGTCACCACATCGGCTGCGTTAAACACCAGCCATGTGTTTGGCATCATCATATGCAGGAGCACTCACAATATTTTATCCCCAATATGATAAAACTTAGGTTAGCACCAACTTCTTAATTTTTCTTCTTTTCATCTTCAAAGAAACTTTCGTGATAAAAAAATTTGCTTTTTTGTGTGTAATCGGTGCTATATATTCTATTTAATTATTAGCACCTCTTGAAGATAATACAATCTTAATCCCCTTGCTCTCCTACCCATATGTTTATCTTACTTTAATTGCACTGAGCTCATCGCTCATTACTTTTTATATTTCTTGACCGACTTCATGCAAAATATACTCCTAAATTAAGTACTTAGTTTATATAACCAACAAATCACGATCAGTCATGACATCAAACTAAATCTTATTTTAGTTTACGATGGAGAACATACCCTCCTTAAATTATATATACCATCGGGGTTAGGTTAAATTTGTTTCTATTGTTTAGAAAAATAGCTAGACCGTTCAACAAAATTTAGCTTTGTTGACGTGTAAGTTGATTTGAAGATGTGATTGATTGTGAGTTAAATTAATAAAATAAAACAATATTAAAGTTTGACATGTGTAGTTAATTGATAAATGATTATCTTTTTCACTTTATTGTTTTGGATTCAACTTCAATAAGAGTAGGAGGTCTTTCAGAAATATAGCAATACTTCAATATATATATATATATATATATATATATATATAACTCGAGTTAAAAAAAATTGAAAATTTTTGTTCAAATATAATATTTCTTCACCCAAAAACTAAACTAGCTTTTTGTTTTTAAAAACATATATTTTAAAGATTCTTCACAGCTTTCTTGTATAAGTTTTTCATTGTTTTTTAAATGAAGAAAAGCCATGAACAATACATTTTTTTTTCTTTTATAAACAAGCACTTTTAGCAATATAAAGCGATAAATTACTACAAGAAAATTTTCAAATATAAAAAAAATCACTGACAAAAATCCATCAATATTTTGAGGTGATATTTACTGACCGAATTGATTTCATCACTAACTCCATTAGTATTTACCGATGGAATATTTCTATCGGTAAATATCGAGGGAATCCCAGCCGGAATAAAAGGAATTTTAAAAAATAAAAGAGTAAGATGACGTGTAATTTTTTATGGACGCTTTTACTGACAGAATTATTGTTGGATTCAAACAGAAAAAATCATACAGTGATGTGTCACTAATATTGACAGATTTGCCAATGGATTGATAAACAGAAACATTCTATCAATAATTCCATTGGTAATAATTAATATATGACATGTTTGTCGTCCCTCCCCTCCCCTATTTCACCTTCTTCCCCTCTGCAACTAAACAACCCCCCTCAATCTGCAACTAACAAACAGACCCCCTCTCTACCCGTTCAATCTCAACACAACTCATCATTCTCGACCTTTCCAGTCACAGTAGCACTTTTATTGCGAATTTTTCATTTTAAGGAAGTAAATCTACCATTTAAAAAAAAAATTGAACACAATTTTGAAATGTTAATTTTTTTTTATTGCTTATTTTTTTAGTATATGTATTTTGTTTGGGTGTTTACTTGTTTTATTGTTTTTTCTCAAACAAACTTATTGTATGGATACATGATTTTGTACGTGTTACGGTTTGTTTTAGATTTTGTAAAATCATATTTATTTGTAAATTGTTGAAACTTATATCGAATTACCGACTTAGGTGTGCTGTGATGATATAAATAATGGCTTATTTAACAAGTTCGTTTTATATTTTGTCAATTTTATTGCTGAGTTGTAATTTCTGTAAACTAATGTGTACAAATTTATATGTACATAGATAATTGATAATGAATTAAGAAAAGTATGAAAGCAGGTTGATTATTTACTTAATGTAGTTAATTAATACAAATTGTTGTCATCATTATTTGATATTTATAGGTTTGATAGAAGTCATGGATGATCGTTTATAGATGTATCGAGATTCACTCCAAGGATTATGAAAGATGTATTATTCTAATATGGTTCGGGTTTTATTAATTATGCAACATCTATTATGAGAAATATTAGTGGAGGTGGTATTAGGTGTCTACGCAAGAGGTGTAAAAATAAATTGTTTTTCGATCCAGATGTTGTAACGATGCATCTTCTACATAGAGGGTTCATGGAGGAATGCCTATGTTGGTATGCACATGGAGAACTCTTTGTTCCTCACGAGACCATGGTAGAAAGGATGGTTGAATCAACTTCTAGTGCTAGCAACGTGCATGGAGTTGAAACTGACAACAATAATATTTATAGGACTATGTTTATGGATGTGATAAGAATGAATCAGGGTCATGGCGGTCAATGTTCAATCATAGATGAAGAACCTAATGCAGACGCTGCTTGGTTTTTTTTATCTTCTATGAGATTCTAACGAACCATTATGGAATGGCTGCACAAATCACAATAAATTATCGTTCGTTGCACATGTGTTTACCATCAAGTTGGATTATGGGTTAAGTGAGGTCGGTTATGACAAAATTGTTGAATGGATGAGAAGCATTTTACTTGAAGGGAGCAGGCTAAAAGAGAACTTATTGACGAAATTCTCAATAAAGAAGTATTTATTTTATTATTGTTATGTGAACTTCTGTTATTGTGTTGTGCGATCAACTTTCAATTTTAGTATTTGCATGATGGATAGATAGGGAATACATAAACTATTTAGCATCATTCATCATGCAGTTACCGACGGTTTGTGTCTGTCGGTGTATTCTAGAGGTGAAGGGAATTGTTCCCTCTCGATAACATTGTTCAATGTGCAGTACATTGATGGAAACACCGATGGGCACAAACCGTTGGTGTATTCTGGAAGCGAAGGGAATTGTTTCCCTCTCCTTGGCACTATTCATTATGCAGTACACCGATAACACTGTTCACTGTACAGTACATTCATGGAAACATCGATGGGCACAAACTGTTGGTGTATTCTGAAGGCAAAGGGAATTGTTTCCCTCTCCTTGACACTATTCATTATGCAGTACACCGATGGTTTGTGTCCGTCGGTGTATTCCAAAGGCGAAGAGAAATGTTCCCCTCCCCCTGGCATTGTTCACTATGCAGCACAACGATGGAAACACTGATGGTTTGTGTCCATCAGTGTATTCTAAAAGTGAAGAGAATTGTTCCCCTCCCCTTAGCACTGTTCACAGTCAACAACACAAAGGGAAATACCGTCCAAAACACCGATGGATCTTGTTCGTTGGTGTATTCTAGAGGTGAAGGAAACTATTCCCCTTCTCATGTCGGTGATAGCAATTAAAGTTCACTGAGTGAGTGTCAAGTTCCTAAGAGAATTACCGATAGACTGCGAATTCCAATGCCTTATGTCTTTCAGTGTATTCTAGAGGCGAAGGAAATTGTTCCTCTCTCCCTGACCATGTTCACTGCGCAGTACATCGATGGATCTTGTCCATCGGTGTATTCTAGAGGTGAAGGTGAAGGAAACTGTTCCCCTTTTTATGTCGGTGATGGAAATTAAAGTTCAATGAGTAAATGTCAAGTTTCAAAAAGAATTACCGATAGACTGTGAATTTCAATGCCTTGTTAATTAATGCATCTTTGAATATGTACTGTTTACTTTTTTATCGACAGAATCATGGATGGACTGCTAAAAATTTGGAGGGTTTTTTGAAAATTTTAGTGCGAAATGAAAATTTTAAGGTGAATTTACCAAGGGAATCACCAATTGATTAATTAAAAATAAAATTATTTTATATACCATTGATGATTCTGTTGGTAAAAACGAGGTATAAAAACACAGTGAGGACACCAGAACTTCATTTTCTCAATTCTCTCATTCTCTCACAAACTCTCACTCTCTCAAAATTCTCTCAATTCTCACACTATTCTCTCTACTCTCACTCTCTCAATCCTTTCCTTTCTCAACATCTGCAAGTAGAATGTAAGGTTTTTCCTCTCAACACAGTCAACAGGTATATATGGTGAGTTTTTTATGTATTTTTTTTCTAATTTTTCTTCTTTTCTTTGTTAATTAACAATGTATTTTTGTTTTTTGTATCACACGTAGATAAACTCTGAAACTAAGTACACCATTAAGGTAAGCATTTTTCATTTCTAAAGCTTATATTTGTTTTTGTATTTTTTTTTGTCTATTTTACTGTTTACATTGCAATAATGTTTTATTGTGTTTGTTGAATTTTAATTTTTATTGTTAAATTTGTAGTATAAATGTTAATTGAATACATAGGATTAATTTATTTTTTTCTATTTTATTGTCTACATTGCAATAATGTTTTATTGTGTTTGTTGAATTTTAATTGTTATTGATAAATTTGTAGTATAAATGTTAATTGAATATATAGAATTAAATTTTTTTTTCTATTTTATTGTTTACATTGCAATATTGTTTTATTGTTTTGTTGAATTTTAATTGTTATTGTCAAATTTGTAGTATAAATGTCAATTGAATACATAGGATTAAATTTAATTACAAAAAATTCTTGTCAATTTAGGATTAAAAATATTATCACTTTGAAAATAAGATAAAATTGAATAATCCAAAATTGTTGGTAAAAATAAAATAAAATCAACTGGTTTGTAACACATATTTTGTATATTTGTAGGATTGAAAATTCTGGGTAGTTTATAGCATAGAGGAGGTGCTGCTGAATTTTTTTTTTAAAATCAAAATTAATTATGTAAATATTTTTTAAAATTTATGTAAATGCATAGAGAAAAATCAACTGTATGTCATGAGCACATGATCACAACTAGTTCTTTTAGCAGTGATGATGACAACAACGTGTTATTAGATGCCGACCAAGAAGAGGCACCTGCGTCGACTCATGACGTGGCCTCCTCGAGTGTTGTTCCACAACGTAGAGGCAATGTCCCTTCATAGCAGGATTCATTCACCCACAAGTACAAGGCGCATTGGAAGGATGACCTTTCAATTAAGTTTGTTTTGCTTTGAGTTGGTTTGTGTTTAACAACTTATGAACAACTAATATTTCATTAATTTTATTGATTTTAAGGTTTACAAACATTGAGGTCACCCGTTTAATAACATCAGTGTTTAAATCATCAATGGAGATTTTATTGTTTTAATGGAGTTAGGTTTTCAAATATCTTGATTGGAAACCTCATGTCGATGCATGGTTTACAAGATTTAAGGTTAGTGTTAACTTAAAATTTTAACTATTTTTTATGTAAATTCATTTACTTTATTTAGATTATTGATTTATTATTTATAAATTGTTATTGGATAGGATAGAGAAAATGACAATGTTGCGAAGAAGGTTTGGGTGAATTACGCTGCAACTAGGTAACAACAAAAATAATATGATAATTATTTTTTATTGTAAATATTAAAATTTCAGCTGTCTTTAACTCATATAGAATACATTTATATCATGTAGGTTGCGTGATGTTTGCTATGAGGCGCAAAAAAAAGCTAAAAAATATGTCAAAGAAAACGCTTTACCAAGATGGAATGACATGGTGGTTTAGAAGGATTTCAGACTGCCATACATCTCGGAGGATGCATCGGTAGAATATATTTAGCATGTGACATCCGAGCATTTCAAATGATGCTCACAGTCTAGTGCGGGGAACTGGAGCCGACAAATTCACGACTTGGTTACCACGCACATTGGCAGCTTCGTTCCTTTTGTTTCGCATGCAAAGCGGATGGTAAGATTAATTTTAATCACATCTATTTTTAATTAATTTGTTGTTATTTATAAATGTATTTAACTTGCAATATTGTTTTCTTACAGGCTACGGCTCTTAGACATGAGCCAAGCCCAATGGAGCTTTTGTGGAGACACACGTGCGAAGTTAAGACCGCCAAAAAGGGGTGCAACAGTTCATCGACAACTACACTTAACATTTTATAGTATGTTCGTTCAACCATTTTCTTTCGTAAATTATTATTTTCTTGAATTGAATTTGATAATTTTAGTTTTTATTTTCAGGAGACATATAACAGCCGGTTGAGGAAGAGACACGGGAATGATCCTTCAACCCACCCGAATTTTGATATGGATTTGTGGATGAAGGATGGATTGTCTGGTGGACCCGATGAAATTAGGTGTATGGACTCTCCAATATTATGGCCGAGAACTTGCGGACGGTCCATAGTGTCTCAACTGTTGAGAGTTCGCAATCAGTATCGAGTACCCAGTCTCAGAAGTTCGCGGCCTTGCAAGAACATACGACCCATCTCATCAAAAAATATAAACGACTCTCGATAGATTATGAAGAACTTTGCCACATGGTCATGGACATGAGATCATAGATAGGTGTGTGCGCGCCTTTTTTTTGGCCATTTGGTTCTAGGAACGACCAGCCTCCTCCTCCTCCAGCGCCGCCATTGTTCTAGTTTAATTTTATTTGAAAATATAAATTTGTAATGAATATTTGAATTTTATATTATTCAAATTTATTTTTAAATACTTGAATTTTATACAATTTTATTTTTTAATTATTTTCTTTTTTTGTCAAAAGATGTTTTTAAAAAATATATATTTTAATTATTATAGACGGATATATCGACAGACACAATCTGCCAGTATCTTCCATAGAGTTTGAAAAAATTTACTTCATATGTCACTACAACACTGTTACATCACCGACAAAATAATTCCATTGGTATTTTACAGAGGGTTGGAATAAAATTACAATAAATGCCACTATCAATCACCAACACAATGATTCTATTGGTATATTAAAGTGAGTAATTTTTTTTGGCACGCATTTTTCATCTATAAGACCATTGGTGTTTTTTTCACCAACGAACGATTTTCATCTATGAATCTGTTAGTAAAATTCTTGCCAACGGAATGGTAGTGTAAATACCGACAGAAAATTATGTCGGTAAAACTATTAAATGTGGTAGTGAATTATTATTTTTTATGTTATTATATGTTAGTCAATATCATAAATTTATTTTTTATTACAAGTCTTATATAAAAAAAAATATTTTTTAGTTGACAATATAATTATTTCACGATAGTTTTTAATTTGAATGAAATAAAATTAATATTCTGCAATATAAATTATGGTTTTGATTTTTTATGAAAAGAGTTATAATATTGATATATTTCTTAATTTTTCAGTGAAAAAATTTATCATCATTTTCACAAACAAACATGTTTATTCATTTTCTATATATAAAAAATAAAAACTAGAAAAACAAATGAAAATGGAAAATGAAAACAGAGAACTGTTTTCTATTACTAAACCCACATAGATAATCTTTTTAAATCTCTTTGATTCCACATAGAAATATTTTTAACCGAAGTAAGAGAATTATTTTTTCTATGTGGATACGCAAATTGATCAAAAATATCAACTTGATGGGGTTATAAAAATCACAGAGAATTTTCTGGGGTGAATTATTCATTGGAATCACCTCCACATCCTTTATGGTGTATTCAATGACCTCCACTTCAAGACCACACAAGCTTTTCCTTGGGCAAATCTTTCTTTAGAGGAATATCAGCTCTTTCTGGAATAAATACCTGCATAAAGTCCCCTAAGGGTGTTGATGGGGGACCCGCTGAAGATCAAGTCAGTACCAGGTATTTTTTATGTAATAAAAGACATTAATGGAAGTATTAATGAGCTATTATGAAGATAGAGAAGAAGGGAAGGAAGAAAATGGGGAATTCAGGAAGAAAGAAGATGGGGAATTCAGGAATGTGTTTTGTCCTAGAGTATAAGGTCCCCCCCCCCTCAATTTTCCTGTCTATTCATGCTTCCTTCTGTATTACCTGACTTGACTTGCTTTATGCAACGTAAAAGGGATATAGATGTAATTTTGTAGTAGTAAAATAATACTATTCTACTACTCGTGCCATCACATCTAATTAATATAAGCATGGGCTGCTTGTTCGTATTTAATGGTATTATGATGGGCATCATGATTATCAATTCAGGCTCAGGATATAGGGGGCTCGGTGCAGAGTGACTCTTCAACTTCACACCCAATCTAAAGGATGTTGGGCTTAATTCACGCCTCAAACCTAAGAGATAGCTAGGTGTGGTCGCCCCTGAACCCAACATGGGATTGGGCGTGGACGCGTCCTCGCCCAACGTAGAGTTGGGCGTGGTCGCCCCCGAACCCAGTATTGGACTTGGCGTGGATGCGTCTGCGCCCAACTTAAAGTAGGGCGTGGTTATGAGACTGGACACCTAAAAAGACATAGCCCTATTTTTTATTATGATTTGAGAAACCATGACTCACCAGTAGCCCCCTAGGTCTGCTCATTTTTAGAGAAATAAAGAGACTTAAGACTAAAAAGATTTTGGACTGACCTTAATTGAATCGTGACCCTGGTCAGGGCCTCACTAGCGGGGATGGTGTTCCCAAAGAGTTCATTATTTGAATCTTCAAGATTTGTTCCTAGTTCTTCCTCTTAGGAATATTGGACACTCACTATTATCCTGGAGAAGTGGGCCCTAGACGTCACTAGGGTGTGTAACCCTGTTTGGAACAGTAGGAAGTGTTGTTGTTGTTGTAGGAGGGCTGGTTTTAGCACTTTTTTAATGTTGTAGATGCCGGTACCCGTGCTATCTGGGATAGGTGTGGGTCCCGGACCGAACACAGGTTGTGTAACCCGAGTTGGATAGACGGTGTGAGCTTGATAAGGTCACCCCAACACTTTTGATGTTGTAGAGGCGGGTACCCATGTTATCCAGGAGAGGTGTGGGTCCCGGACTGCACACAAGGTTTGTGATCCTTGTTGGATAGACAGTGTGAGCCTGATAAGGCCACCCCAGTACTCTTGATGTTGTAGATGCCGGTACCTGTGCTATCCGGGATAGGTGTAGGTCCCGGACCGCACACAGGGTGTGTAATCCTAGTTGAATAGATAGTGTGAGCCTTATAAGGCCACCCCAACACTCTTGATGTTGTAGAAGCTGGTACGCATGCTATCCAGGAGAGGTATGGGTCCTGGACCGCACACAGGTTGTGCAACCCGAGTTGGATAGACGGTGTCAGCCTGATAAGGCCACCCCAGCACTCTTGATTCCAACTGAAAGGGCTATACAGAAGGAAGGGAGGGGGTGTTGATAGCCACCCTAAGGAATGAAGCATTGATCCCCTATTACTACCTTGGATTAGTGGGTCTCAGACGCCACAGGGATGTGTGACCCAGATTGGATCGGTAGGAAATATTCCTGAGAAAGGAACGTGAATAAAATAAAAACACAAGTGATAAAGATATCCATTCTTTATTTATGTATTTAACAATGATACAACTTAAGGTGGTTTGAATGCCACGCATGAGGAAGGTCAGAGCCTTGTGGGTCTTACAGATGATAGGTGTTGGCTTTAACCACCCTTGTCACCCTAAAAAGACCATCTTATTTTGGAGCTAATTTTCCTCTGCTCTCTTTACTGCCCGTAGCTTCCAGCTTCCTTAGTACCAAATCCCCTTGTTTGAAAATCTTGTTCTTCACTTTAGCGTTGTGATATTGGGTGGCCTTATGTTTGGAGGCCTCATTCTTCACAGCAACTACGAGTCTGGACGCTTCTAGTAAGTCGAGATTGATTATGAGTTCCTGCTCATTGTTTTAAGGAGAGAAGTATAGTACCCTAGCATTGGGCATCCAATCTCTGCTGGGATCATAGCTTCAATCCCATATATGAGGAGAAAAGGGGTTTCCACCATTGAGTTCTTTGTTGTTGTTCTGTAGGCCCACCACAAGATTTTATTCAAGAGCTCTGTCCATTTTGACTTGGCATGTTTTATCTTTTTTAAAAAACCGTTAAGTAGGACCTGATTGGTAAGTTTAGTTTGCCCATTCATCTAGGGGTGTGATACCAAAGAGAACCTGTGGTCAATCTGCAACCTTTCACACTGTTCCCTCATCTTCTAGTTGTCGAACTGGGTTCCATTATTAGTAATCAGTATCCTGGGTACTCTAAATTGACAGATCACATTCTTCCATAAGAAAAAAAATCACCTTGTTAACTGTGATGTCCACCAATGCTTTAGCTTCCACCCACTTAGTGAAGTAGTCCACGGCCACTAGGACAAACTGTCTTCTTCCAATTGCTTTAGGAAAAGGTCTTAGAATATCCATTCCCCATTGGCAGAAAGGCCAAAAGGAAGGGATTGTTATCATCTCAGCTAAAGGTTGCCTTGACATTGAAGCAAATCTTTGACACTCGTCACACTTCTTCACCGGGTCTCTGGAATTTTGTAATATAGTGGGCCAATAAAAGCCTTCTCTTATAACCTAGGCAGCCAAGGCTCTAAAGCCTGCACGCAATCCATAAACTCCCTCATGCATCTCTATTAAAACATAGATGCTTTCCTCTGAGGATAAGCACTTAAGGAGCGGTGATGATGTGGATCTCCTCTACAAGACCCCGTCAATCATGTAGTAACCTAATGCTCTCTTGGTCAGCTTAATGGCTTCTAGTCTGCCTAGAGGCACAGTTCCCGTGAGTAGGTATTCCTTGATCGGTGCTCTCCAATCATCAGATCTCATAATTAGAAAGGCTATAGTACTGCTCTCTTCCATGCTGGGATGGTCCAATACTTCAATCCATACATCAATGGGGAGCTCTGTCGGGTTAGCACTGGCTAGCTTAGAAAGAAAGTCAGCTTGTGTATTTTCCTCCCTGGCACTCTGACGATCTTGACTACCCCGCCCTTCTGAGCTAGCATGGCTTTGACCTTTTTTTGAATACAATATCATGGTCGAATCTCTAGCTTCATAGATTCCCTGGCATTGCCCCATAATTAGTTGGGAATCGTTGTGCACCTGTAGAGGATACACCTTCAGGGTTTTTGCTAGACCCAAACCTGCTATCACAACCTCATACTCGGCCACATTGCTAGTAGTTGGGAACCCAAACCTGGGCCCATATTGGTAAACCTGCCCCTCTGGACTGATAAGAAGGATCCTCGCTCCACTTCTTTCTTGTGTGGAGCTGTCATCCATAAAGAGTCACCAATCTTGAGAGAAGATTTGCTCGGGTGACCCAAGGTCTACTAGCTTCGGATTGGGAGACAGATCCTATGTGGCGACCTCTTCAAATCTACATTCAGCTATAAAGTCAGCCAAGGCTTGCCCTTTGATTGCAGGCCTTGGCCCATACTGCAATCCATATTATTCTAGTTCCACTATCCATTTTACCAGTCGTCCTGACATGTCCGGTTGTGAAGAATCTGCCTTAGAGGTTGGTCTATCAACACCACTACCTGGTGTGCTTGGAAGTAGGCCCTCAACTTACAGGAAGCTGTCACTAGTGCCAATACCATTTTTTCTACTCTTAGGTGATAGGTTTCTGCATCTAATAGTGCTTTGCCAGCAAATACACCAGATATTGTACTCCTTCTTCCTCCCTTACTAGTGCCACACTAACAACCCGGTCTGCCACCCCCAAGTATAAGAATAGGGTCTCTCCTTCTTT
This sequence comes from Populus tomentosa, assembly GCA_018804465.1. Classification (NCBI taxonomy): domain Eukaryota; kingdom Viridiplantae; phylum Streptophyta; class Magnoliopsida; order Malpighiales; family Salicaceae; genus Populus; species Populus tomentosa. Next base: position 684,964 of record CM031987.1, on the reverse strand, counting down.
AGGTTGAGAGAGAACATTTAGGGAGGAGAGGTAAATCTTTAGTTCTTCGAGAGATTTATGACATTCAGGTGTACATTGGAAGTTGGGGCGTTCCTTAAGACTTTAAAAAATGGCAAATTTTGTACCCCCAGTTTAATCATGAACCTGCTTAGAGCGGCTAACTTTCCTTTGAGACGTTGTACTTCCTTCATTGTCTTAGGGGGATTCATGCCTAGTAGTACTTGTATCTTCTCCGGAATAGGTGCGATCCCCTTGTGGCTGACTAGAAAGCCCAAGAATTTCCTTCATCAGATGGCGAACACACACTTGGAGGGGTTCAACTTCATATTGTGGTCCTCCAATACTTGAAAGACTTCCTTGAGGTCCCGCAAGTGTTGTTCAAAGGTCATACTTTTCACCAACATATCATTTACATATCCCTCCATGATCTGCCCAATTGATGCTTAAACACTTTGTTGACCATCCTCTGATATGTGGTGCCCCTATATTCTTCAAACTGAAAGGCATGGCTCTGTAATAGTAGGTCCCTTATTTGGTTATAAATGATGTCTTTTCTTCATCAGTTGGATACATGGGGATATAATGATACCCGAAGTTTGAATTCAAGGAGCTAAGAAACTTGTACCTTGCTATTGAATCCATCAGTTTATCTATCTTGGGGAGTGGATAGCTATCCTTTGGGCAGGTCTTATTCAAGTCTGTGAAATCCATACATATTCACCATTTATCATTGGCCTTCTTTACCATCACAACGTTGGCAAGCCACTCAAGGTAGGTCACCTCCCGTATGAATCCTACTGACATGAGCTTGTCCACCTCTTCAGCAATGGCCTTTTGCCTGTCCCCCCTCACACTTCTTTTTTTCTGACGTACAGGGGGAAAACTGGGATTTACACTCAGCCGGTGTAAAGCTATTCCAGAGCTAATCCCTGGCATATCCTCTGGACGGAAGGCAAAGTTACCTCTATGTGAAACCAGCAGCTCCGTGAGGTCTTGATTCTATTAGTTGTTCGGGGTGCAACCTACTTTCATGGCCTTCTTCTCTCTGGGCCCCAAACAAACTTCAACCAGCTCTTCAGCTGCCTCTGTTCTGACCTCGAGCTTCTCCTTATAGGTTTCAGGACGATCAATCGACAGGGCCTTCTTGCCCTTTAGTCATGTGTTAGCACACTCTCTTAAGACTTCTAGATTTCCCTTCACTGCTGATATTCCTTTACTGGTTGGGAATTTCAGAGTCAGATATTTAGTGCTGACTACTACGCTGAGCTAATATGATAGTGGCCTCCCGATGATGGCATTGTATAGGAGGTGGGTATCAATAACCATGAAGGTCTATTAGAGAGTTACACAATAAGGTACAGACCCTATAATGACAGTCAACCCCACTGCTCCCTTCACATGCACTGTTGTCCATTCTATCCTGATGAAGGGTATGGGCACTGAAGTCATTCTAAAGGCGTCTATTCCCATCTTCATCATGGCCTCAGCTAATAAAATGTTCACTGAGCTGCCATTATCCACCAGTATCCTGTGAACCCTGTGTCCTTCCATTACAATGGAAATCACCAAGGCATCTTCATGCGGGTATTCAATCCCCTGTCCATCAGTAAGGGTGAAGGTGATGGGTTCATGTCAAAACCTTTCTTGGTTCGCTGCCACTAGAACTTGATCCCCCACCCTTGTCCTTTTATTTCTGGCAACACCTATATTGGTTGCTGAGCCCCCCAATATGATTAGGATCTGAGGGAGTGCTGGTCCCTGTTATCTTACTTCGTCTTTATTCCCGTCTTGAGATGATTTTTTTAAAAACTGTTTGAGGTATCCTTGAGCCAGGAGCCTCTCCATTTCTTTTCTAATGAAGTTACAATCCTCGGTGTCATGTCCCCCTCCCTATGAAACTGGCATTACTTCTTGGAGAACTTGAGGTTGGGATTGGGCTTTAAGGGAGAAGGATATTGAAGCAAGTTTTGGGCTCTTAGAGCTGTATAGATGTTAGTGTAACTGGTATTTACAGGGGCATAGACCCTTTTAAGTTTATTAGGATATCCCCGAAGGGGTCCTTTCTTCCTAACCTATTATCCTCTGACTAGGGAAAGGTTTCTGTTGTGGGGTTCATCACTGATGCCTCCTCTATGGACCTGAGTGGAGCTTTTATGAGCAGCCAAGGCTTCCTATACACTTTTGTGACTTTCAATTATCCGCTTCACCCTCGGTAGAGTTCTGTTCCATTGTGGGTGGAGTTGCTTCCACAACTCTTCATTTTTACTCATTTGATCAAAGCCTCAAAAGCTATGGGCTCCAGTAGGTCCTCCACCTGAAGCATTTCTTCATTAAATCTCTTTAAATAGGTCGGGTGGGCTCCTTCTCGCCTTGGACAATCCTAAATAATTCAGTGGAGCTTTTCTTCGTGGGGATGCTGGTGCTAAAACGTGGCACCAACTTGGCACATAGGTCTTGGAAGCTCAAGATTGACCCTGAGTTCAGGTTATTGTACCACCTCCTTATGTTCCCCTTGAAGACGGTGGGCAATATCTTATAGATCATATCAATGTCATAGATGACCAGCTCAAGGCTCCCCCTCACATTTTGGATATTCTCCCGAGGGTTTGTGAGTCCATCATACGTGTTTAAGCTCATCTTTGCGGATAAATACTCCTTGGGTACTTTGGCTTCATGAACTCTCTTGGATAGTGGAAAGCCTTCCATCTGATACTGGTGGGCAGGTCGGTGATGCTCTGAGACCTCCTCAGTCCTTTTTCTATGTCGTTCCCAGTATGGACCGAATGAATTGGACAAATTCGGCATGGAACGGTGGGAGGGGTGATCTTTTTCTCTCCCACAGTGGTTAGTTTGATTTCTGTAGGAATGCTCACTTCTTAATGAAACTGTGGGGCGGTGTGAATATTCTCGAGTTGGACTATAGGAACAAAGCCTGAGTGATTCCCTTTTATTATGTCCATGTCCCCTAGTGTAGCTGAGGCATATTTGGGCTATAGGGGTTCTTTGTGGCTGAGGTGGTAAATCGTGTGCTGGGACATCATAAAGAGGTCGAGGATGGATCGTGAGCTGCCCTCTTAACCTGATGACCTTCTCTGACAGCAAATGTATCTACTCAGCCATCTTCTCAATCTGGGGTTGGACGGACGTACCAGCAGCAATGTGGGCGTCCGTGACATGCCCTGGTGTATATGGATCTGCCATGGTTGTATAATAGATAGAACTGCGAGTCAAAGCTTAGTTTCTTGCTGGAGAAGTAATTAGCTTTTTGTAACGTTCCCATAGATGGCACCAACTGATGGGGTTATAAAAATCACAGGGAATCTTTTGGGGTGAATTATTCATTGGAATCACCCCCACATCATTTATGGTGTATTCAATGACCTCCACTTCAAGACCACATAGGCTTTTCCTTGGGAAAATCTTTCTCTGTGGGAATATCAGCTCTTTCTGGAATAAATACCTACACAAAGTCCCTCGGGGGTGTTGATGGAGGACCCTCCGAAGATCAAGTCAGTACCAGGTATTTTTTATGTAACAAAAGATATTAATGGAAGTATTAATAACCTATTATGAAGATAGAGAAGAAGAGAAGGAAGAAGATGGAGAATTCAGGAAGAAGAAGCCATGAATGTGTTTTGTCCTAGAGTATAAGGTTTTTCTCCCCTCATTTTTCCTGTCTATTCATGCTTCCTTCTGTATTACTTGACTTGACTTGCTTTATGCAACGTAGGAGGGATAGAGATGTAATCTTGTAGCAGTAAAATAATATTATTCTATTGCTCGTGCTATCACATCTAATTAATATAAGCATGGGCTGCTTGTTTGTATTTAATGGTATTATGACGGGCATCATGATTATCAATTTAGGCTCAGGATATGAGGGACTCAGTGTAGAGTGACTATTCAGCTCCACACCCAATCTAAGGGATGTTGGGCTTAATTCATGCCCCAAGCCCAGGAGATAGTTGGGCGTCGACGCGTCCGCACCCAATATAGAGTTGGGCGTAGTCGCCCCCAAACCCAACGTGGTTGCACCCGGGCCCACTTGTGGGACTAGGTGTGGACACGTCTTCGCCTAATGTAGAGTTGGGTGTGGCTGTGCCCGGGTCCAGTATTGAAAAGAGACGTGGTCGCACTCGGGCCCAGCCGCGGGACTGGACACCCGAAAAGACGTGGTCCCATTTTGGGTTATGATTTTTTCGCGTTATCTCTTAAATGAGATTAATTTGAGAAACCATGACCCATCACAACTCATTTGTCGAATAAAAGAAAAAAAAAATTGATTCTAGCTATTACATGTTAATGTTGTTGATCTAATCAGCAATAGACATGCATGAACTAAAAGAATGTCCAAACTAGCCGTGACGCAAGTCTTCACCTCAAGGAGGTGTCCCAAGAAAAATCATCCATGAAATGTCCTAGGAGCCCATTACTTGAGCTTGACATGGAGCAATGGAGCAATGGCAAGGTGGCCATTTCCTAAGCAGCTCAGAGTTGCTGTAAAGCTATAAATCACATATGTATGAACTAGTAAGTTCAAAGAATATACAAAATTAAATGGAGTATAAGCATCAAGTAGCCTTTGATTATCCAAGCAATATAGGTTCAAGTGACGTCAGATACCGGCTGGTGATAGGAGATGTCAGGCTAAAGTCTTAGCTTTCAGGCTAGAAGCCGATCATTCCTTTTGTGAACCAAATTAAAGAGCATAGTTTACGAGGTTTAATTTCGTCTTACTTCTCTTCTTCTCTTTTATATTTACTTTTGGATGATCATAGAGAATTTGATCTTCTTCTAACTCACCTTTCTTAAGATAGTTTGTATCTAAAGAACGTGCATAAGAACATATCATTAGGTGCTTTTAGAAGTTATTTAGTTACAGTGAAGTTAAATAAAGAGATTTGTTGCATGATAAGGTTGTCGAAGCAATGGTACTTTTTCCATCTCTGCTCGATGGATTGGCTGGAACAGTATCAATCAAGAAAGGAAGAAACTCTCGAAAAGATGCAGGAAGGGTAGCTGCAGAAGCATTGGCAAAGGATGCGAGGAAGAATGAGTTGATGTTGAGTTCCTCGGGCATTGTTAAGTCTAACAAGTCAAATAACTTTGCCTCGGTCTGCTCCAAGAGAGGGCAGAAAGGAATTAATCAGGATTCCTTGGTTGTGTGGGAGGTATGCATTCACAGCTAACTTTAACATAAACCATCGTAAAAGATTTGAGTAAAATAGGAGCCTTTTGGATTGTTTCTTGCTGATTCTTAATATTGAAAATTAATTGCTCAGCATGGTTTTGATCTTCCTTTTTATACAGGAATTTGGATGCCAAGAAGATATGATATTTTGTGGGATTTTTGATGGGCACGGCCCATGGGGCCATTTTATTTCTAAAAGGGTTAGAGAATCTGTACCCTCTTCATTGCTATGCAAATGGCAAGAAACTCTTTCATTGACGTCGCTTGGCATGGACTTCGAAATGGATTTAGATAGAAACCTTCATCAGTTCGATATTTGGAAGCAGACCTACTTGAAAACTTATGCTGCCATTGATCACGAACTTAAGCAGCATCCCGAGATTGATTCCTTTTGCAGTGGTTCTACAGCTTTAACAATCATTAAACAGGTATGGTGCTCAGTAGTACCAGCACTAACATGGCAGCTTTAAGCTTTTATATTGAGTTAGTTCTTTAACATAGTATCAGAAAAACTTTATTGATCATAGTTAAAATCTCGCCAGCCCGTTTTTTTTTCTAAGAGTTGTTCATGTTTTAAAGGAGCCTGATACTTTTGCTGCAATGGTGTGTTCAGGGTGAGCATCTAGTTATAACAAATGTTGGTGATTCGCGGGCTGTATTGGCAACTACTGATGATGATGGCTACTTGGTGCCCCTTCAGCTTACCATCGATTTTAAGCCTAATTTACCAGGTCAGCTGGCCTTTCCTCTCGCAAGTTATATATTCCTGCACAGATGCATAATTATATGAGCATTGATTATTTATTTCCCTGCTTGTATTGATTGCAGAGGAGGCTGAACGAATAACCAGGTCCAATGGCAGAGTGTTTTGTTTGCGTGACGAGCCCGGGGTGTTTAGGGTCTGGATGCCAAATGGTAAAACTCCAGGGCTAGCATTATCCAGAGCCTTTGGCGACCACTGTGTAAAGGATTTTGGGCTCATTTCTGAGCCTGACGTGACACAAAGAAACATCACAAGCAGAGACCAGTTTGTCATTTTAGCCACTGATGGGGTATGTGTTTTCTTGATTCCAATCTTTCTTATGATCCCAAAAGTATCACCTCAGTCTTCTCTTTCTGCATCTTTTGCTGACATCTCGAGCAGGTAAAACTACAGGTTAGTGTAGAGTAAGAGAGACGATAAGAACGATAGCAGAATGAATTGTAGTCCTTCTCATGGCAATTCTACAGCATTTCTAGTGTCTGTGAACAAATAAGAATCTGTACAATTTTGAAGTGTTTTTCCTCTTGTTTTTCATAGGTATGGGATGTGATCTCTAACCAGGAAGCAGTGCGGGTTGTTTTTTCAACACCTGACAGGGAAAAATCAGCTAAAAGGCTAGTGGAATGCGCAGTTCGTGCTTGGAAGAACAAGAAAAGAGGCATTGCCATGGATGATATCTCAGCCATCTGCCTCTTCTTTCACCCTTCACCACCTCGCTGCCCCTCTGACGATCTCAAAACAAGCTGACATGATCAAGACTTTTTAAAGAAACAAAGCTTCAGCCACCGACTGTAGTGATTGCTGTCCGTGTAAATATTGTAAAGAATTATAGACCAAGAGTTTTACATGTATGAGATGGTTTTTTCCAGGCCCCCTAGATATCTTTTTTGCCTTTGATATTGCATGTATCATTAAATTGATCTGCAACTGCAAAACTAGTAAAGTTTTTAGTGTTTCACCTCAGTATTCTTAACTCTTTTTTTTTTTTTTTTATAATCCAGGATGTCCGAGGTAGCTTGCGTGCATCATAACTAATCTTCAGGGCTCATTAAACATCCTATAAACCTAATAAGTATTTAAAACATTATAAGGATAATAAACATATATAAAGAAAATCAAACTTGAAATAGTTACAAGACAAATCTTGCAATTGAACATAGAACTAGACCCTCAAATATAATGTTGTATTCTTAACTTCCTTGAACATGCTCGTGGTAGCAAGAGAATCTACTATTATAAGTAAAAAACTAAAAAGCGTCCCACGTTTCACTGTAAATCTATCGTTTTTTAGTTTATCCTAAAATGTTTTTTAATTTTTTCAGTGTGGTTACTACCTTTTTGGGCTAAATTCAGTACATACATGTCGATTATTTCCAAGTAAAACGCTAAAACACTTGGAACGAGTACTGTCGAGTCGATATTTTGCACCCCTTCACATTTCCATGTAGATATACTGTTTATATTTTTTATAATTTGGTCATAAACTTTTTTTTGATGCAATTGCTACTTCTTCTTTTTTTTTTTTTGGCTAAATTCAAGAATAATTAAATCAAATTTATTGAATATTAATAAAATTAAAACATAAAAAATCAAAATAAAAAAGACACCACAAATAGATAATAGTTTCAAAGTTCACATAAAAAGTTTAACTTAGCTCTCATACTTTAAAAATTATACATATTCGGCACCTCAATGTTTTTTTCAAATTTAATTTTGATACAAAAATTTATTTTTGATAATTTTTAGTTCCTGATTTGAGAGATGAGAGAGAGAGGTTACTGGATTTCAGCGATAAAAAAAAATATCATTGATACTAATTTAAACCACCACAACGGTCAAAATTTGTGTCAAATGGTTTCATTTAATGGGTGAAATTCATATTAGATTTTTTTTTCCTTTAAATTTTATGAAAAAACATAAATGAACTCGAGAAGATTTTTGGTTTCGAGTTGGTTTTGGCTTTTGAGATGATTTTTGGGTTTTTATAGATTTATCATGGTTTTTTCTATTAAACTGACATTAGGTTGTTTGATAATCTGAATAGACTCATGTTTTTTTTTTTACCTTTTTTCTTTGTTGTTTTTTTTTTATTATTGTTGTTGTGTTATTTTATTTTGTATTGTTTAGATTATCACTCGAACCAATAACTTGAAATTTAGATTTTTTTTATCCCATTGTTTTTTTTTATATCAAAGAAAAAATTTGCTCCACTTGCAGCAAAGCAGGGGTAACAAATATATTTCTAAACTAAGCAAAGTAAGCACTATAATAATTGTCATAATTGAGCCTTTAGCTAAATTGTTCTTTATGCACATTGTTATGCTGGGATAAGCCTTTTTCATTCCATTTTATCTATAAAAAGTTCAACTTAAAAACATTATTAAAGTTTTATATCCATATTTATTTTTAAACAAGAAAAAACATAGTTTTATATAAAGATCTATATGTTTTTTTAGATAATTTTAATAAAAATTCTTAATTAAAATGATTAATATAAAAAATATTTTGAATGCAAAATTAATAGTATCATAATAATATGGTAGGATATTTAAAGTTTATTCCAAGTTGAATTGAGGTATCCCCTGCCTAACTCTCACCCACCACAATTAATTCTCTTATTTATATATATAAAAAAAAGATTATATTTATAAGAAATTGTCTTGGAAAGGTCTTTTCTCATATCCCAATCTTTTTAATGAAAAAATAGATAAGAAGAACATAATTAAATTGATGTTTTCTGTTAATTAGAAACTTGATAATGAACAAATGGGGATTGATTAATGATTACGAAAAACTAAAAGGTAATATAGCTATGAATAGTTCTCAAAACAGCACTGTATTGAGATATTTTGATTCAAGATGATGTAATTTTTTTTAAAAAAAAAAAAAAACTTTTGTGTTATTTGAATTCGGTTTGATTCCTTATGTTCAAGATTTGTACGATATGATCCCTAACTTTATTTGTGTTAAAATGAAGTCTCTAAACGTAGAAAGAGAAGAGAAAAGAGATGAGAGAGAATCAAGGTTTTTCATTCTTTTGTTTTGATGGTTAAAAATTATTTTTTATTTTTTAAAAATGATTTTAAGGTATTTTAAATTTAAAATAGTATAAAGATTAAGTTTGAAGAACCAAATCGGTTCACCCTTGATCTTAAATCATAAGAAATTGCAAGCATCAATCATTTCTATTTTTTATTTTATTTTTTAAAACCCGAGTCATGCATCCAATTTAAACTTGCAAGTCTGATTTTCTTATATGTGTGGGCATGGTGCATCCTATCCAACCTTTTTTTTTTCTTGTTAATAATTAATGGTTATGTTTGTTAAAAAAAAATCTTAAAATAGTGAGATTTCAAGATATGATTTATATTATTTTTTTAATACACCCCCTCAAGTAAAATCCTTTTAGGCTTGAAACTTACATAGTTTTATATTATATTTTGTTTAATTTTTATCAAATAAATAGAGATTGTAAGATTCAAACTCATGACCACTTAGTCATCAAAGCTCTAATCGATATAATATCGAAAAACTATCTCCAAATAATAACTTAAACTGTTAAATAAAATCTAAAAATATAATTTATATTATTCTCTAATAATATTATTAATGTACTTATTAACTAAGATTAAATGTAATTTTAAGTTGATTTAGCATCTTTTTAGTGTTGATATTTGCATCTTCCAATTACATTTTCTTAAATGACTAATTGAGCGTTTTTTTATTTTATTGTTCAAACTCAAACATAAAATACTACAAAATTCATATTGGTTAAAAAAAATATACAATTAAAATTAATTCATTTTGATTTTTGAAATTATTTAAATATTTAAATAGAATTTACAAATTTATCCGTCGCAAAGGCACCGGCATTCTACTAGTTAATATTCATGTTGATCAAATGAATTATTGGGCTCCTCAAAAAATATCTAAATTGGCGGCCATGATGCAACTCTCTGAAGTCTGAAACCACACAAAACCTCAAGGAGAGTACGTAGGTGTCCAAAAAATTCCTTGTGAGATGTCCAAACCGACCGTTAGCTGACATAACATTCAAATTGTAGCCATTTCCTCAGTGAGCAACCTACAGTTGCTGCCTTGCTGTAAAGCTATCTACAGTGCTTGCCAACGTACGCGTTTATCAAGTAGACAAGAGTGCACCAAATTGGAGTATAAAAAACAAGTAGCCCTTCAATATCCAACTAATAATTTGGATCGCTTGAGTGATCACATCAGATACGTACCGGCCGGTGATCAGAGGAGATATCAGGCTAAAGTCCCAGCTTAATTTCAGGTTAATAGCTAGAAGTTCCTCTCGTGAACCTATAGGGAAATAATATATCAGTAGGTTTCTTGTTCACTTTTCTTCTTATCTTATTTGTTGGCCTTTTGTTTTTCGACTCTATATCTTATTTTGAATGCGATATATACTATATAATGGGTTCTGTTTGGTTGCCAAGAAAATGTTGAAGAAATGAAGTTTTAACTATTAGGTATTTATCGTAGTAAGTTTTTCATTTCACCATTCGGGACGTTGAGGAGGTTTTGTTTGTGATGCTTGTTTCTTCAAAATGGGAAAAGAGAAGGAGCCCTTTTGTTTATTGAATGTAGATTTCAAGTTTGATAATTGAAGTTTGGAATCCCAGGTATTAATATAACAATCTTCTTTTTTTTTTTTTTGAAGTGTGCGTGAAGATCAGCTTGGATGTTTATTCAAAACATTAGTTACAAACAACTTAAATTAGATGAAGAGATAAAAGATCTTGTGTGATTAGGCTGTAGAATCGATGGTGCTTTTTCCATCTTTTCATGATGGATTGTCCAGAATAATATCGACAATCAAGGGCAGAAACTCTCAAAAAGATACTGGAAAGGAAGCTGCAGAAGCATTGGCAAAGGATGCGAGGAAGAACGAGTTGATGTTGAGCTCCTCTGGCAATGTTAAGTCTAGCAAGTCAGATAATTTTGCATCGGTCTGCTCCAAGAGAGGGCAAAAAGGAATTAATCAGGATTCTTCTGTTGTGTGGGAGGTAAGACAAGCCCTATGAAGACTTCACAGTGAATTCAATATGCAGCTAGTTCTATCATGATTCATCTTTTGGCTTGTTCCTTGTCATGTAGGGATTCGGAAGTCAAGATGATATGATCTTCTGTGGCATTTTTGATGGGCATGGACCATGGGGCCATTTCGTTTCAAAAAAAGTTAGAGAATCTGTACCCTCTTTGTTGCTGTGTAACTGGCAAGAAAACCTTGCATTGACATCGCTTGGCATGGACTTCGAGATGGATTTGGATAGAAACCTTCACCAATTCGATATTTGGAAGCAGTCCTACCTAAAGACTTACGCTGCCATTGATCAGGAACTTAAGCAGAATCGCAAGATTGACTCCTTTTTTAGTGGGACTACGGCCGTAACAATCATTAAACAGGTATGGTGCTTATTAGTAGACGCATCTCTTTGTTCTTTACAATAGATATATTGACTTAATATGTCTTTCTGGTGTTTTTCAAAGCTGTTCATGTCTTAAATTGCTGTCCCTGGCTGATAAAATTGTTGATCAGGTGTAACTAGAGCAGAATTGGAGTTCCGAAATGCAGAATGTGATGATAAATAAAATTAGTTTGCAGGGTGTTCTTGTAGGCTAAATATTTGAGAATCTCTTGGCTTTCAATCACCAGGAGCCTAAATTTCTTTGTCCAATATGGTGTCTTCAGGGTGAGAATCTTGTTATAGCAAATGTTGGTGATTCTCGGGCTGTGTTGGCGACCACTTCCATTGATGGCAGTTTGGTTCCACTTCAGCTTACCATCGATTTTAAACCTAATTTACCTGGTTAGAGCATTCCTTAACTCGTTCTATATATATATATATATATATATGCACACATATAAGTTATAGTTTGTTGTTTAAACGTTTCTGATGCTGGTTGCAGAGGAGGCTGAAAGAATAACACAGTCGAAGGGTCGAGTGTTTTGCCTGAATGACGAGCCAGGGGTTTATAGGGTCTGGATGCCAAACGGCAAGACTCCAGGACTATCATTATCAAGAGCCTTTGGAGACCACTGCGTAAAAGATTTCGGGCTCGTTTCGGAACCGGATGTGACACGAAGAAACATATCAAGCAGAGATCAGTTCGTCATCTTGGCGACTGACGGGGTATGCATTTTCTCAATGGCACTCTTTCGTCTAATAACTTGATATTCTATGATCGAAAGGATAGGCAAAGAGATGATAAAAACATGTTTGGTCGAAGAAGAAACGAGGTTAGAAGGAGTTTCTATCTTTTCAAAAGATAAAAGACATGAAAACATGTCTTTTTTCATGTTTCGTGTCTCGAAACAGTAATCAAACGCAGTTGAAAGTATTCACTTCTGTTGATTTTAGCCAATGAAAAGCAGAATGAATCCAAGTGGTATGGTCAGCATGGTAGCAAAACACATTGCCTTTGCCTTGAGAAGTAGTAAAATATAAATCAATGATGGTTATTTGCTGTTTTGCACAGGTATGGGATGTGATTTCCAACCAAGAAGCAGTGCAGGTTGTTTCTTTGACACCAGATAGGGAAGAATCAGCTAGAAGACTGGTGGAATGCGCAGGCCGTGCATGGAGTTGCAAGAAAAAAGGGATTGCCATGGATGATATCTCAGCCATATGTCTCTTCTTCCACCCTTCACCGTCTCAACAGATCGACCCTCAACTGATCTCCTCGCAGGCTGACATGGTGAAAGCTTTGTAAAACAATGCCTTCAACTGCTCTGGTAGTTGTTGTCTATCTAATTGTGAAGAGGCATTATGGACCCAGAATTAATTTTACACGTCTGAGAATTGAGTAAACGAGCATACCTCCTCTCTTTCATCGCCTCTAAAAATACTTTTCAAGATATATATATATAATTGGAGATAAGAAAAGGACGAAAACATGTCTTCTCTATCGTTTTTGTTTCAATTTTTATTTTATTTTTGTATTTTACGCTAATTAAATACTTTTTAAGTGCTACAGGTTAGGTTATAGATTCTTATCTGTAATGAGAAAAAAAAACTATGATAAAGAGACAATTACATTATTATTTTTCATTTGTTCAATAATAAAAATATTTTTAAATCAAATCTAAGTCTTTATTTAAGTAATTTTAGAATGCATATCTTGTATGAAACTTATGTATTAAAAGAAAATTAATTAATTTTTTAAATAATAATTCAAAAAATTAAACCTAAAAAACTAAAAGGTTATGCAAATACTTTTAGAGGTGTTTGGGATAATAATAATAGTTATTGTTTAAAGTGTTTTTTACTTTAAAATATATTAAAATAATATTATTTTAATTTTTAATATCAAAATTATTTAAATTATCTAAAAATTATTTTAAAATAAAAAAATTATTTTTTAATCACAAATATAAATAATCTCTTGATACGAATGTCAAAGCCATTGTACATGCGAATAAAAAATTAAATTAAACAAGCTCACGTGCAGTGCATGTGAAGTAAGCGAAACCCCAATTAAACCACTGGAACACTACGCTCCGTCCTGATCCTGGCCCTCTCCATCACCACCAAAAGAAACACCTGCCATGCCATGATCACTTCTCTTTTTTTTTGGTAAGTTGCCATGATCACTTCTCTCCCCCTTCCATACCTTCACTTTCCTTGCTCACGTGTTTCTCACGTGAAAACGATTCTCTCTCCAATCTCCTCCCCAACCTCGCCTCTCACAAACAACCTCGCCGCACTCCGCTCTCTCAGCCTCCCTCGCTATTCCGGCAGCCGGATTCCTCCCCGTCAACTGTCTCTGATCATGTCCTCTGCGATCTCCCGACCGGAACCGATCGAACTCAGAGACGATTCTGATTTCCGCAGTTTTCTCTCTTCGTCGGACTCCGATCTCATCTCCGTCTGCGGCTTCGGCTCTCTCCTCTCTGAGAGAAGTGCTAGAAGTACATTTCCAGATCTACTCAACTTTAGAGTTGCAAGACTGAATGGATTTAGACGCGTCTTTGCTCACGTAGCTCCTATTTTCTTTGAGCGTGGTATCGCCAAGCCTGAAACCAAGGTCTTTCATAACTCTTCACTACACTACAAATAATAATTAAAAAAAAAATCAATTAGGTTTGCTTTTCTTAATTCGGTATTGTTGTTAGGGTTTAAAATTTTAAATTTTTGCAGGAGATTTCGAGCTTGAGTGTGGAGCCGTCTGAAGGTGAAAGTCTAGTAGTTACAGTTTTTGAGATTGAAAAATCAGAGGTATTTTATTTATATATAAACATTAAAAGAATTGCTATTGAGGTCTTGTGTTTCATTCAATTAATTATTTTGATATTTGAATAATTGAGAAAGAAATATGTGATTAGATTTGTTATATCATTGAAGCTTAATTGAATTTGTTGCTTCGTGAAGTTAGATTCCAGCTTTTATGGAGAGGGAGCTCGAGTTTCGATTTCTAGCTGTAAGTTGTTTGATGACTGACTGTTTTTGATAAACATTGTTCTGATTTCTAGCTGTAAGTTGTTGGATGACTTTGTTCAGATTTCTAGTATCTACTTTGCTTTGTTTACCTGTGGCAGGTTGTGCCTGAAACACTGGATGGCAAGCCGTTTGATTTTCCTGCGGTATGGGGGTTTGAAATTGTGAAAAATGTTATTTCTTTGATTTCGTCTGCATGACAAGTTGCTGTTAATAGATTTGCTTGCTGGTTTGGGAATTGATGCAGGTGCTTTGTGCGCGTTATAGTGATGAAGAGTTTTTCCAAGTTAGATGCAAAGGTTTGTACAGGATTTTGCCTGTAATGTTATATACAAGTATTGAGATTGGAATGGCCATGATTAGCAGTTCTGCATTTCATGATTATATTTGTAAGCCAGCTTCCTGTGATTTTTTGATAAATGAGAGCTATTTGTCCTTTTGATCCAGGATGATGTTGATTGTCTGCAAAGGTTGCATAAATTTGGCATTTCTAACATTTTAACTTCTGAGAGCTACCTCTATTTAATCAAGGAGAATTAGAAATATTTTTTATTATATAATGAAAAGGTTCACCATGCACTACAAATATGAATAAGCGATGGTTTTCTCTTCTTGGTTATTGCTTGCTGTAACAGATGGGATTGTTATATCTGCTAGCTAATTTCATGCAGGAAGTAAGGAGATTTATTTTCAGCATTATGGAAGATATAACATCGATAAGATCTGGAGAGATGATATCTTACCTTGTCGTGCTTATCTTCGTCACTGGTAAGTGGTATTTTTGACAAGCCTACATTGTGTGTGCGCTTTCAAGTAGGCATTGATTTGCTACCATCTATCAGATATGGACATCCATAAAAAGTTGGTGATCAAATGCCTGACCCTTCACTTGTCAATAAAGAAATTTGACTGGTTTTTTGCTGGAGATGAGATGATTTCTTGTCGCTCTTTGAATTGTTATTGTTCACCAAAGCAAGTTTACGATTGTTTTTTAAAATACTTTTCATTCAAAAATGCATTAAAATAATATTTTTTTATTTAAAAAAAATTATTTTTGACATCGGTATATTATAATGATTCTGAAAACAACAAAATATTGATTTAAAGTTAAGAAAAAAATATTAAAAAAAAATTAATTATTTTTTAAAATGTTTTTAAAACACAAAAACAAACAAGATCAAAATTTTCCATTAGCATAAATCCTCTAGGCCAAAGCTTTCCATTACACTCTGTTTGCTACTACAATTCTTGTTCATATAAATTGAGGGTGATAAAACGTTGTGCAGTGTGCTGGCAGCGAAGAATCTCAGCGATGCAGCTTACAACAATTTTTTGGAACACACTTTCCTTGGAGACCGCAAAACAACCATTCGTGAGTACCTAGCTACAACGGGAGCAGGCATAATGGAAGAAGAGCCCCCAGAGTCCCTCAAGACACGTTACGGTGGCTAATATCAAAAAACTGGCGCTCGGTCTATGAAAGGTACTGGTATTTCAAAATGGCAATCATCTTAGATTTCACTTCCGTTGAGCTATAGATGGAGGAAAAGAAAGCTGTAGCTTGTAAACAGTTGAATATATTTGAAGTTTAAACTCTAATTCTTTTGGTCTATGCCCTATATAGGAGAGGAAATAATTTTTTTTATTAAAGGTAAAAATAGATTTTAGTTTGTGTTTATATGATACATTATTTATTTAAAAAACAAATTTGTAGATTGCGTTGATGTAAACAGCGCACCCCTTTTAGTGAAGCTTTTTCCTACAACTTTTTTCATCTGTGCTGTGCTAGTTTTCAATTTATTTTTTTTCTTACCGTGCCATTTTCAAAAATGACCTTGATTTTAAATTCCTAATAAATAGATAACCCCATTAAAAAAATGTTTTACTTCAGAACTAATAATCAACAGATAGATGGAAGAACTAATGCAAGGTTTTCTCTATATTCTTCTGTTTGAAAATGTATTTAATAACCTCAAGATTTTTTGTTATTGTTTGAAAATATGGTGTAAATTATATTTTATAAAAATTTAAAAAATTAATTGTTAAAAATTAATTTTTTTTAATATTTTAGATTGTTTTGATAGATTGATTTTAAAAATAATTTTTTAAAAATAAAAAATATATTATTTTAATATAAAAAATACTTTGAAAACTAACTATAATTATATTTTCGGTAATATTACTATTATTATTATTATTATTATTTTTAAATGTAATTGATGTTCACAAGAGTTAATTTAGTAAACTATTATACTTATAATAGTAGTAAACTATTATACTTATAATAGAGTTAGTTGTTTTAAAAAATATTTTTACTTAATTATGAGAGCGAACGTGTCAAGGAGCCCTAACGGATTGTTAAAAAGGAATGACTAGATTTTTATTTATGAAATAATCAAATTGGCTATGCTTCTCTTTTCAATTTCATCTACTAGATCCACATGGAAAATATGAAAGATTAAAATTAACAAAACATGGATTGTGAATCCGGTTGCTAATGCCTGGAATAATATTAGCAATATATATTTTAAAATAAAAAAAATAGAATATTATTTGTATGGATATAAATTATAATATAAGCGAGAGATGAGCGAAGTCATTTTAATTATTCGATTAACAAAAAGGTAGTCGAGATTTGCCAATAGACATTTTCAATTAATTAAACATATAATCACAGATCAATGCTGTTCACTATGTTTCTATTCCATGTAATTATATTATTTTATTTTATTGAATCATGAAACAAATTTTTTTCATGATTCTAAAAGTATATTTAAATAAATAATTATTTTCTTTTTATATTAGTATTAGTATATAACTAGCTTCCGGGTCCGTGCTTCACCACAGGGTCGATATTTTTTTAGCAAAAAATAATGTTTAAGTATTGAAAATTGATAATATATATATATATATGATAAATATATAAAAACACTAATTAGGACTAAACTAACATGGAATATTCCATCAAACCCGAGGTTTAGATTATATGACTATTAAAAATAAAAGGAATTATAAAGTCTTTTAAAAAATATGTCTATTTTTTTAAACTCGTGACCTGAATTATTAAACTTGAAGTACTCAATTTAAATAAATCATGAAGTTCAATCTTTATAAAATTAAATATTAAATAATAAAATAAAGAGGAAAAGAATTCTAATTATACAAAAAGATTTTCAAAATTAGCAATAAAAAAATAATGTTCAAAATTACTATTACAACTATTATAATAAGTAATATCATTATTATTATTATTATTATTATTATTATCACCACTACAATAATTGCTAAAATTGTCTTTTTTAGAAATAATATTATCATTCTCATTAATATTATTATTATTATTATAACAATTATTACTACAATCATCATCATCATTCTTATTATTGTTATTATTGTCGTTGTTACTATTATCATAATAATAATAATAATTATTATTATCATTATTATTCTTCTTTTTCTTCTTCTTTTCTCCTATATTATTATTATTATTATTATTTGTAGTAGTAGCAGCAGCAATAACATCAATAGTATTGTTACCACCACAATAATGACTACATTATCACCATTACTTTTATTATTGATGTTGTTGTTGTCACTATTATTATTATTAATGATAGTAGTGATAATAATAATAATAATTATTATTATTATTATCACTACTATCATTAATAATAATAATAATAATATTTTCATCATCATCATCATTACTAATTTAATTGTTTTTGTTGTTGTTGCTGTTAATATTATTATTTTCAATTCAATTTTTATCATCATCATTATTATTAATATTACTATGACCATTATTATAATTATTATTGTTACTGTTACTGTTACTGTTACTATTACTGTTACTGTTATTATTACTACTATTATCATTATTGAAAAAAATAAAAATTATGAACTTGATTTAAATGATAGAATTCATGTAACAACCCCAATAGCTTGAGTTTTTAGGTGAAGTCCCAAGATATGATTTATATTATTCTTTAACACATCCCCTCAAATGAAAGTTCTTTGGGCTTGAAACTTGCACAGGTCCACACTATCTTGTCCTTAATTTTTATCAAATAAATGGGGGATGATGAGATTCGAACTTGTGACCGTTTGGTCATCAAGGCTCTGATATCATGTTAAAAAATCATCTCAACCCAATAGCTTAAACTGTTATGTAAGGTCCTAAGATATGATTTATATTATTCTCTAATGATAAGTTCCTGAAATTTCTAATGAAATTACAACAAAGTCTTTCCTATACCAGGAGGTCCCAAGTTATCGACAATTGACCCTGCATGCATTTGCATCCACATCCCAACAATAAACGCATCCACAAGTGATCCAACTCAATTATTCAATTCATTCAAAAATATGATCATGACAACTTGTTTTATTCAATTTCTATCTTATAACACACACATAAATTAGAAATTAAGACGAACATCCAAATATTGAAAATTCATATACAAACACAACATAGTTTAGCATTCTAAACATAACCTGTACATTATAATATTCCAAGCGCAAATTAATATATTTTTATATTCCTAACACAAAATAGTACAAACAGTATACTATTATGATCAGGTTACATAATTACTGCATAACAAAATATATAAATACGCCTTAAGTCCCTAGCTTATACAAAAGGGGTCAATAACCTAATTTCTACTCATGACATGCATGAAAGGACCTGTAAATCATGATTTCAATATAAATAAATAAATAATAAAATACAATCAATTGCAAGGAAGAAACATTTATACAACACATTCACCTACTTAAGTCATATGCAATTCTATACACAACAACTAGTCCTTTCCGGAATTTACTAAATTGTTTCTCATAACTATATCCCTTTTTTCTCTCTTTTTTTTTATAGGTATTTCAAGTTCTAATCAAGAGTATCCACCCTAACACTTCTACCCAAAATAGGGAGGTTATTATCGACGCTAATGACCCTTATCAACGCCTTTAGTTGCCCATCCTAAGATCAACTAATCAAGTTCATGGAAATGCCGACACTAACATAATTGTTGGTGTCATTAACTATTTTCGGATTGAAATAGTTAATCATTGTTCCATGTTACCTTGGGAGGTCCCTGGATATACCGATGTCAAGAATCCATGACATCATTAGCTTTCACCTTAGAAAGCTAATCAAGTTCCATGAGTTTTTTCGATATTAACGTCACCCGCCGATATCATTAACTATTTTGAACCCAAATAACTAATCAAGTTTCATATTCCTCCTCCCATGTACCGATCATGCCGATGTTAGCCAACTTGGCTAACATCATTAGTCTCCCGTATTTAGGACGGCTAATCAAATTCGAGGAACGATCATCCATAAAGATCATTGTTATTGTTCATTTCCTCCATAAGGACCCATAATTAAATCTAGATTTCCATTTTCATTTTCTTGTCGTTTACCCCTTCATTTTCCCTTCTTTTCTCTATTGTTTTCTTCTTCTTTTTTTCATCATTAGGCACCAAAACTTATAACTCAATCAATGATTAAAATAATTATGAAATAGAGAAGATATAGGTATCGAATACCTACCTACTATGGACGCTCGACTCGCGTTCTCTTGTTGTTGCCGCACTCCTTTTGTGATTCCTCCTGAAACCCCAAATACCCATCGTTATTCCATATTATTCATCATATCACAACACAATAGCAGCAATGGTGATAATATTCATTTTCCTTCTACCATCCCTTTTTTTTTTTAAGATCAAGACATGATGTTACATGTTTTACAAAGAGCAAGAAAGCGAATTCTACCCTTAATATGGCTAAATTTCATTGTTTTATCACCTCGGTCGAAACTATCAGCAGGGGAAACAGATCGACCTCTGTTCAGATTTTTATTCATATTTGAAGTTCTAGGACTCTAAATTAGATGGGGTCGGATTCGTTAAAAAAATAACACTCTTAGCTACAACTTTTATGAGAGATTGTCCCTAGATTTTGTTGTTCTGGGGCTTGAATCTCATCTGGAAAGGAGGTGATGAACCTGACCAGATTCGTTGATGATTTTCAATTAAGTTTTCCACTGTCCCTAATTTATGCATCATGAAAACACAACATACCAGAGTTTTTTTCTTCCCTCCCTTACTTGGCTCTTAGCCAAATTTGGCTTAAAGGAACTAAGGGTTCCCTCTTTTTTTTTATACACTAATCCACAACATTTCATCATTGTTTACCCCATGACAATATGTTTCAATGTTCTTACAAAACAATAAGAAAAAAAAAATAGAATTTCTCCCCTTCTTTTCTAACCCACCTTGGTCGGCCACTCTTGCTCCTTTGGCTATGGGTTTTTTTCAATCTTCTTTGTATAATTTCATCCTTTTAGGTAACTTACGCAACTCTCATCCACTTAATTCAAATCATTTCCGCACTTTCCTAATTTTTTACTCAAGAACCCTAATTTTTCAACTTAAAATTACTACACAACTTTTAATTGAATTTAAGTTGGCTTTCCCAATTTATTTAAAACTACATACCTAAAGGAAATTTAGGTTTAATTTCTAGTTTAATTAAAGTTTCTCAACTCCTTTTTCTTCACCGACAACCAACTATCCCTTCTCCCTCTTTTCTTTCACAAATTCTTCACTTTTCTTCTTGTAAATCCTTTGCCCAAGTGTGTTTTCTCCACTTAATAATTTAAGACTTGTGTAGGTATACTAATTTAGGTGTTTTCTCCTAGGTTTGATATAGGAAAATCTTAAAATTCCCCCCCTTCTTGATGTTATCCAACCGACCATGGAAGAGAGAAGGAATGGGGTATTTATAGTCCCATTTCTTCTTAATTCTATTTTGGCCCCATCTTTCTCCATCTTTCTCAATTAAGCCCCCCCTTTCTTTCTTTTTTGTTCTCCAAAACTATTAAATTTTATCACCACAATTATGATCATCATTATTTTTTGTAGTTATACTATTTTTGTAGTATAAAAATTTAAATTATTATAAATCCCTCTCTTTTTTTTGGTATATTTGTTCTCGGGTTTCATAATTAAAAACTATACAAACTTAGAAATAAAAAGCCGAGAAAAACAATAAGAAATTAAAAGAAAATGAACTAAATTGAAATCATTATTATTATTGAAAAAATAAAAATCAAAAACTTGATTTGAAAGATAAAAATGAAAGATACAAAAACTTTGACAAAACAGCAAAGGAAAAAAAAATAAGAAATTAAAAGTAGAAGGACCAAATCGAAATACCTTAGATATACAAATTAAAAATCAAAGGTTAAATTGAAAAGAAATAAAACTTCAACAAAAGAAAAAACAACTAAAAAGCAGCAATCAAAACTAAAAGGTCTAAATGTTAAAAAAAAAAAAATAATAACAATGAGGACTATATTATATTTATCGGGGTAAGAGTGAAAGATGAAGGAAGAAAAAGAAAAGAAATGGTCACTAGCAATACACATGCCGCCTATAATGGAAGAAAAAACAGAGAGGAATTAGCTAAAATGACGAAAGAGATTTTTTGACCACTGGAAACTGCCGCACCCACAGAACAAAGTGTGTGGCTGTTCCAACGTGTTGGTGCTTGCTCTGCACACAATAGAAACTTTTCAATTAAAAAATCATTATTTTAAAATAAAATTACATTACTATTCTCAACTAAACTTACAATTAATAACAAAATCTAGGGTGAAAGACTCAAATAGCCCTAACTACAATGAACTAAATCTCTTGTATCCAAGGGTAATTCCGTAGTTCTACTGTGTATAAGAAAAATACTTAAATACCCCTATCCAAGATCACTAATTTTTTTATTTTTAGAGATATTTTGGTTATTTTATTATTTACACATTATTAAATAAATACATATACCCTAAACAAATCAATAATAATTAATACACCTAGTGGAAATACCAAAATAATCGAAATAATCCTGGTCAAAGATCTAACTTTTGATGAAAAAAAAATCATTATATTATATTGTAGCGACGAACAATTAAATGTAAGAGAAGTTATCCTGTGTTTTGTAACATGCAACTTGCACCTATTTGACTATTTCTCCGCTTCATGATAAACGAGTCTGAGTCATGTCACGTGCATTCATCACAATTTGTTGACAATGGAATTAAAACTGACCACTTGGCCCCATATTTATCTAATTAAAAATAAGAAAAAGGTTTTTGCCATTTATTAGTCAACAGAACACTCACTTACAGTCTACTGCAGATCACGTGTAATTAAATATATTTAAAAAAAATATTTTTTAATTTTTATTTTAATATACTAATATTAAAAATAATTTTTTAAAAAAAATATTATTTTAATATATTTTTAAATAAAATTTATTTTAAAAAATAATTATAATTACACTATAAATCTTTTCTATATCCAAGATAGGATAATTTCGAGGAATCTGTTTGAACTCAAGATCTTAGAGTTTTTTTAAAAAAAATTAAAATCGAGATTTTTTTATGAAAAAAGAATAATGATTGAATCAATGACAGGAGCTATCTCTATTATTCTCTTACAAAAGAGGACCTGCCTGCCTTTGTTCTACATCAGACCCAAGGAAAATGTCCTCTCCTCTTCTTGAACTCTCCTTGCTTTCCCTCTGCCTCCTCTACGGCTCAATCTTTTCCTTGATTGCTCAAGCTTCTGTCCCTCCGTCAGCCAGATTTCAGATCCCCGTCGACACATTTTTCGGGGACTACTCGGTAGAATACGGGGCAAATTATCGTCTCATAGGCATTGATAACTACCCTTTCCAGCTTAGCTTTTACAACACCACCCCTGATGCCTTCACTCTCGCTCTGCGCATGGGAAACCCTCTCGCATCTCCAAAGATGTATTTTGTCTGGGAAGCCAACCGAGGCAAACCAGTACGTGTAAATGCCACTCTCACTCTTGGTGAAGATGGAAACCTTGTCTTGGCTGATGTCGATGGAAGCATTGCCTGGCAAACCTCCACTGCCCGGAAAGGAGTTGTTGGCCTGCAACTCCTTCCCAATGGCAACATGGTGCTTCATGATTCGAAGGGCGGTTTTGTTTGGCAGAGTTTTGACCATCCCACCGATACTCTTCTAGTGGGGCAGTCTCTTCGTGTTGAAGGAACGGCTAGGCTTGTGAGTCGGGCGTCTGAAAAGCAAAACTCCGATGGACCATACAGCTTGGTTTTGGAACCCAAAAGACTAGCCATGTACTACAAGAGCCCTAGCTCTCCTAGGCCTTATCTTTACTACACCCCAGACAAGCTAAGCGAATCCAAGGGTCGTATTCAGAATGTAACTCTGTATAGCCGAGGAGAAGTCGATGGATTTTATTATGATTTTGCTCTTTCAACTCCTTTCCAGGATGCCATACTCACCACAGTCAACTACAACAACACACTGTCGTTTCTTCGACTCGGGATAGATGGGAATCTTAGGATCCACACCTTCTATGATAAAGCGAACAGAAATGATGGATTTCAAGTGACCTTCACCCTTTTCTCTAGAGATTTGGGCTGGGAGAGTGAGTGTCAATTGCCAGAGAGATGCGGTCGTTTTGGACTGTGTGAGGATAACCAATGTGTTGCTTGCCCGTTGCCGAATGGACTAATGGGTTGGAGCAGGGACTGTCAGCCTGTGAGGTCGTCTTCATGTGGATCCAAGAAATTCTACTACTACAAGCTGGAAGGGGTTGATCATTACATGAGTAAGCACACAAGCGGGACTGGTCCGATGAATGAGGACGATTGTCGGAGGAAATGTTCAGGCGATTGCAAGTGCTTGGGTTACTTTTACAACAAGGAGACATCCAAGTGTTGGATTGCTTATGATCTCCATACCCTAACCAGGGTTGGAAACTCCACTCATGTAGGCTACATAAAGGCACCGAAATATCGTTCCTCAAACACTTCGAATGGCTGAGGAAAGATTGGTGTTGTCGTTGTTTGGAAATTGGAATTTAGAGTCATGTATCGATTACGACAAAGGTTGTGTTATTTCCAATAATTTGAAGCCTTTTCTCTTTGTTTTTTTCTTTTTTTGTTTAATTGTAGAAAACCAGGCTAACTTACAATTTATCTTAACTAAATCCTCGAGGTTTTAAAATTAATAATTATATAAATTTTTAATAATTTTAAAATTTATAATACTCAAATTAATAATTTTTTAAAAAAATAAATTTAGAATTAACCAATTAAATTACCTCATCCATCTTCTTTTCTCTTTGATTTCATTTTTATGCAGTGTCAGCCGTAATAAAAACAAATATATGTTATAATACACTAGAAAGTGTTTGTTTTTTTATTTGTCCTGGCTCTTTTTTTTTTTTTCTTTTTATTAGTAGGAAAAATCTAAAAAATTCCCATGTGAAAATTATATGATTTTAATTTTATTATTAAATAGTATTTTTTATTAATTTTAGTTTCAAACTTTTTATTTATCGAAAAAAAATCAAGAAGTACTTGATTGGAATCAAATTGAATATGGATAAAATCTAATTTGTTTTTTTATCTATTAATCTGGGTATTCGGATTAGCTTATATGTATCTCAATTAATCCTACAAGTTTTGAAATTAATGACTATATAAGCTTGCAGTAGTCTTAAGTTTTATGAAATTTAAACTGGTAACCTCTAACAAAACAAATTTAAAATTTAATTAATTTAATTATGTCTTTGATTAGTTGTTATTATAGCTGGATATGGAGGTAGGTTAAGGGTTCATCTAACTTGTACCCAAATCGATAGTTTCATCAATTTTTTTTTTTGGTTAATGCATATGTAATTTCTTGTCCATGGATTTGCAATTTGAATCTTTTATTTTCTTGTGGATAAAATGTGTTAGAACCCTCTATTATTGATTAAAAGGCACAAAAACCTAAATAAATTATTCAACAAAAACTTAGTCATGGAAAATCTAGTCTGACCTAAAAAAAGAAGTCAGCCCGCTAATCAAGAATCAACTCAGAACATAAATTTTTTAAAAAGAACGGTGTTTTTCATAAACCAGAAAATGAAGACGAAAATTCTCTTTCAAATCTATCATGAAAGAAGTTTTTGTTTTCGTTCTCTTTCAAAAATTCTCTTTAAAATCCGACATCTTTTGTGCTTAAAATTAATAAAATCCCAAATGATAATACTTGGGTATGGGGTAAGGTGGCAGGCCATGAAAAGTCGACATGGGTTTTGTTTTAGAAGAAAATAATCTTGAAATAGTAAAGACTTAATATCACTTCAAAAGTACAAAGTCAATATCCATATTCCCAACTTGATTGTCACGCTAGGTCGGAGTTGATTCTCAGGTTTTATAACAATGACAAGACTTAACACTGAAAATCTGTAAGCCTAATATTCCGACGTGTATATATTTTCTCAAGAACATAAAATATCGGTGATTGATGCGAATTTTCTAATGTATATATTCAATCTTCAAACATAACACAGCTACAATCTTCATCATTTTCCAGTTCTTGGATTAATAATTCCATCATCTTCTTATACATAGGCATGTAATGATCTTTGATCATCGTTCTGGACAGTCGGATCTTACTATACAGTTCTCTGGGAGTCTCGTATAAACCTACGTGTTCTTCCGTGGGTTCATCAAGTTCTAAGTTAGCAGTATCTGATGAAGGTATGGAAATCACATGCATGATTCTGCCAGGAGGATAGAACAGTTGGCTCTCTGACAGATCCTCTGAGGTGATGTGAGTTTTTGCTTCAGCTGCTTTGGCGAGATCATTCTCTTCTTCAAAAATCTCATTTGCTGCAGCGGCTTCTTCCTCCTGCGCTTGGATATCAACTTCGCTCTCTTGCCTTTGTAGCTCCCTCTCCAGTTCATACCACAATTGACCTTCAGTAACCTCTTCCATGACTGATGAAGTCATGACCCTATCATCAGATAAAAATGGCTCATCTTCCCTGGCATCATCATGACCTGAACCACAACTTGACTCAAGAAGGATCTGCAGTGAGTCTTTTGTCTGGACTTCAGTCACAAGAGCTTCAGAGTTTTCAGATAATATTGTAGCTTCAGGCAAATCCTGTGTTATAGAATTTACCAAAGAAGGGCCCACAGAACGTCGACGTTGCCCCATACACGACCATGATGCTAAAGATGGGCGTGTTCTGGCAACAGCTTGGGCAACATCTTGTGCTCGCTTCATCACAACCTATATCAAACAATTATAAAATTCAGAAAAATCCTATCTTGATCCTGATTCAATTCGGAGACAAAATGTGAGTTACAGGTGTTTTTACTCATTCCAAATTAGAACTAAATGGTGGTGGCTTGATTACAAGTCCCTGGACCACTAATTCACAACCACAAGCATGTTACCTGAGTGCTGCTGGAGACAGGTCGCAGAAGTGCACCTGCACCAGCAACCCTGGCTTTCGCACTAGCTATGGATGGTAGACGGGATCCCAAGGCAGTAGCAGAGCGATAAACAACATTTAGGACTCTGGTATGCTCAACCTGATCCCTCAAATCATTTAGCCATGAAGATGCTGTGACCTGGTTGACAACCATTTAAAAGTCAGGAGTTTGACAGTGGATGGTAAAGAATGAGCATCAATGTTTGACCCTCTCAGGAACAAATTTCAGAACCTCAGAGCGAAGATCATCAACAGAGGCAGCTGAAAATGTAGGCACCAGATCAGATCCATTAATGACAGTGGTAATGAAATGCTTGCCTGATTCTGCTAAATCCCATGTCATACATGCAGCTGCAAATAAAGTAATGAAAGGCATTTAGAGAGCGTATCAAAGTAACCCAGAGGTATACCCTCTTTCAACCAAATATGATCTTCCATAAGAATCAAAGTGCAAAGAGCATTTCACACACGATGACAACAAAATCCAGGGGTTCATCCTGAAAACAGAATATTGCACCTACAGCACAGAATCTCAGTTTAGAAATTAATATTGGTGTTCAAATGTAAACGGCTGGCATGACAAGTATCCAATCCAGTACAAGCTTAACCAAGTAAATGTCAAAACAAAATAAAAGATCACCAGGAGTCAATAGCACATGCCTGGGGCAAATGTGACACAGGTACTGGAAGAGAGCTCCTTTTGTTCTCTAAGTATATAGGTTAATAATGCTGCAGTACCACCACCAAGTGAATGCCCAACAATCTGCAAATGATAATCGAATAATTAGAGGCGAGTTCAAAGACAGGTAAACCTTACTACATGTCAGCATCTTACACCAATACCATGTTAGTGTATACCAGAGACATTAATATGAGAAAGATGAATCCATGCCAAAAAAAATATTCAATTACCTTAATTTTGTGGTCGGGATATTCACCATGTACCCTAAGCAGGAGAGGAGAGCTCATCTTGGCAATCCAACGAGCTGCAGCAACCATTCCACAGTGTGCATAGCCTAAAACTAAATTACTAA
Organism: Populus tomentosa; assembly: GCA_018804465.1. NCBI lineage: Eukaryota > Viridiplantae > Streptophyta > Magnoliopsida > Malpighiales > Salicaceae > Populus > Populus tomentosa. The sequence goes on along the minus strand of CM031987.1, from coordinate 657,181 downwards.
TCCAACCATCATGTAAAACTGAATGGTGAAAGGGGACCACTGCACCAGTTGCTGCTGTTAGTGTATCTTTGATGCTATGAGTACCGCGAATCAGTAGAAGGAATTGTTTTGAATTTTTATCATGTATAATTGTGAAAGCAGGCTTCAGAAGCTGCATCCAAACTTGTGGAAATTAAAAGGAATACTCATTTAACACTTTGAACAAAAATAAAGCAGAAAGTTGGATCATAAAGAGATTACAATACATGGGAAGAACATCATCTAAACAAGTTCTTCCAGAATACCGTTACAATGGAAAAAAGTTGCACACCTCATGTATTGATGCTTTAAACTGAGCTGAATCATGAAAAAGAATCTTAAGTATGTTCAGTGTCATAACCTTTCTGGGACAAGTAAATCTAAGAGGAAAAAGTTGATAAGAAAAGGTAGCAGTCTTGAGTTTTAGGCATGCTTAAGATTTGGGGTCCATTGACTATGCCACCAATCACATATGATGTCATCCAGTTCAAGTCTCCTAGTTGGGGCATGCCAAGTAGGAAAGACAATGTCTTACAATAGTGTACGTTTCTATTTCTTTCCTTTTCAGAAATAACAGCCACAAACTGTAAAATAAGGTATTTAAAATCAGCTTTTTGTTTCCACAGTCCTTTGTGAATTTATTTTGACAAGGGGCACCACGTAAGGAATCTTCTTAATGGTGTAAAAGCAGGACGTTTCACCTGTAACGGAAATTGCTGTGTATGCACAGCGTTTTAGAAAGAACAAACAGAACGAGAAATGCAGAAAAATCTACTTAAAATTGATAAAAAAAAAAAACCCATAATACAGGCTAAACTATATATAAAGAGAGGATAAGGAGCCATTATGTAAATCCCTATGTAAAAGAAGTTTGCATGTTTACTTTAAATGTAAAGAAAGAGATCAAAGCACACTAACAAATTGCATTATAGATGGTCACCTACCCCTGCTTTTGGCTTCTGAATAAGAACATCCTCCTTAGAGAATCCAGCCAACTCCAAAAAGATCGGAAATGGCTTCTTTGAAAAATACATGCAAAGGGTCAACAATCTCAATAGATCGTACATCTCTGCTATAATGTCAGGGCCTTTCAGCTGTACAGAATTACCACCAGCATATACACCTGCAACATGCAAATTACCCTACACAAAAAAAACCCCTCGATTAAACACATTAACCAAACCTCAAAGGCCTAAGAAAAGAGTAATACAAATCAAAGTTTAAGATTAAGGCATGTCATCTGCATCTAGGGCTGCTGCATTATTCCCCTACATATACAAATTTGAACAAATAAATAACTAGTTACGCTTGATCTTAAGCAAAAGGCCAAGCAAAGTATATATAACCAATTACAATAAAGTACCAGTCTTTACAGCAATCAAAACACTAATTAACTCCTTTTAGCTTAACTAAACAACAACTAAATAAGCAGTAAACTCTAGATTCTTACACCAGAAAGCAAAATATAACCAAAAAAATGCTTACATTAAAAAGCCAAAAATAACTCAAAACACACACAAAAAATCATAAAAAAAAGACCACACATTTTCGACAAATAAATTACTCATTAAACTAGAGCATCAATTTTTACAAAAATAGCAACTATCTCCTTTCTCTCTTCACAACTAAAATAACTGAACGCACAAAAAAATATTAAAATTCACATACTCAATGATAAAAAGACAAACTTTAAAAACAAAACCCAAATTTAACACAACCCAATAAAAATCAAAACACAGTTCTTAATATATACCTGTCTCCTTAAGAGATAATTGATTCCAAAAGCCAAGTCACCAATGGGCCATTTTCCTAAAGTCTCAGAGTAAGTGAATCTAAGCGTCTCTGATAATGTTGTTATTGTTTCTAGCCAAGTGGCAGGCGCTTGTACCGGTCTTCTGGCAATCCTCCTCGTCCCCGACGTCGATTTCGATAAATTAACGCCCTTCGCTGCCGCTAGTCTCCGGATTATTATGTAATACATCAGCATCGCTGCTCCCGCCGCCGTCGCCATTGTCGCCGCCGCCATGATTGGAAGAATCTCAAGTTTTGGAGATCATGCAAATGGGTTTTTCGAGGAGAAACAGATTTCAGGGATTTTAGAGGAAGAGTATGGATTAGAAGTCAGAGAAGTTTGTAGACAGAGAGAAGAAGTGTGGAATGTTGAAAGGGATAGATGAAGATAATATAATATTGAAACGAAGAAAGATTAGGTGTTAAATTACTATTAAGTAAATGTTCTTCAAAATCAAATTAAAAATATATTAAAATAGTAGTTTTTAATACTTGATACTTGATAGTAGTTTTTTTAAAATCAAATTATAAATATATTAAAATAATATCTTTTTATTTTTAAAATTAACCCCTAATAATTAAAAATTAAAAATTTTCAAAAATATTTTCTAAACTTGAAAACAAACATTAAGCTTAAGTTTATCTTGTTTACAAAAAAAGATAAATATAAAAATATAAAATAAATTTATTTTTCAAATAATTTTAAAGTATATTTTTATAATTTTAAAATTAAAAATTAAAAGAAACATATTTACTCTATTTCTATTATCTTTATTTTTATTATCACTTATCTTTATTTTTATTATCACACATAGCTAAATCTTATTTTAATATATAATTTGTAATATTATTTTAATTTTTAATTTTTACTAATAATTTAAATACTCTTAAGATGTAATATTTTTTATTAATACGGGGTGTCTGGACTAGGTTTTATGTACCTCAACTAATCTTACCTTAAATTAATAACCAGTCTCTAGTGATCTTGAAAGGACTTGAATTTATGATTATTGAGAAATAAATATAAAATCTAACCAGTTGAGTTAGCTAGATTATTAAGAAATATTTTTTTAAAAAAAATGGAATAGAATTTCGATCCTAAATTTTAGAAATAAATTATAAGAGGAGGATATTTTGGAGAATGAAAATAATTTGAAAACGGAAAGGTTGAGTTTGGGAATATAATAACCAAGTAACCAAGTAAAAGAGTGCGCGCACGTTACGGCAAGCGATGGCTCGTTGGAGGGGCAAGTTTTTCCCTCTGTTTAAGACTCAGGTAAGTTGGCATCGTGCGTGTACACTATGATTTTATTTTTATTTTATTCGATGATAATGTATTTGCAATTAAATTTATTTTCAAATGATTTTAAAAATACATCTTCACATGTATTTAGAAGAATCTAATAAAATTTTATGAGTGTTAAATATTGATATCCAAAAAACTAAAAAAGATAATAAATTATATTTTATACACACTGATAGATTACATTGAGTTTATAAACAGTATTTTTGTAATTTTTATAAGTGTATATTTAATATTGTAATAATTTTCATGATTGTTTTATGATAAAATAAACTATATGTTGTAGTTTTTTTAATTAATATTTTTAAGATTTTTTTGTGGTATTTATATAAAATTATAATATATCTTAATTAACTAAATATTTTTAAATATATAGTAAAGAGAAAACATAGAATATATTATACCGGACCATAAAAATAAATAAAACATAAAATTGATGTTTTGTAATGTCATGAAGTGTATTTTTTAATTAAAAATATATTAAAATAATAATTTTTATATTAGTATATAAAAATCATTAAAAATACTTGAAAAAATATAAATATAAAAAACAAGCTTAGATTTTTATTTAACACGAATAATTATTATTGTGAAACTAACCAATTGAATTAACTTATTTTGTTCAACTCACCTGTGTTATAGTAATAAGATAATTTAATAAAAAGTAAACTTAATTTTTTTATTAAAAAAATTTAGAAAAAAAAAAACAACAAACATTTCGTTTAGAGGCACGCCAAAATAAAATCACATGAAAAAATAGTATTCATTACTACAGTATTTATGTTTGAGTGTGTTGTTAATTAATAAATAGATAAATAAATAAAAATCAATGATAAATGTCAGCTCTACGGTTTGACGAGGACAGCAGTCAAGGCGAGAAAGTAAAAAGGAGTCCCACAGATGAGGGCAGAAATCACGAGAACGTGGTGGCCTGGAGACTGGCTGGATCCAACCTTACTGAGCAATAATTGGATGGGCCATCATCGAGCATACTAGGTAGGTTCAACTAACTATCATTTTTATAATATACATCGATCTGGTTTGCTTTTGTTGCTGGGGCAGGTTTGATAATGATTCGTTTTTAAATCATTTTTGTTATGAATATATTAAAATATATTTTTTTTAATATTAATATATTAAAATAATTTAAAAATATAAACAAAATTATATTTTAATCAACCTTTATTTAAACTGTAAAGGCATACAAAAAAGGTTGAGCTATGATTGTTATAATAGGGATTGATACGATTGATCTTTGTTTTGAAGAGAGTGTGAGAGGGTGTTTGTTTTTTAAAATGGTTTTTGTTAGAAATTATTTAAAAAATATTTTTTTATTTTTTTAAATATAGTAAGGAATTTAACTCTATCCCTAATTAAAAAAGTAACAAAAAAAATATTTTTTTAGATATAGGCTATTATTTTTATAGTATTAATATTTAAAAAAATATGATAGGTCCTTACAAAGATTTTTATTTTTCTTCTCTCTCTAGCGAAGAGAATGTCAACGAATTTTTAGTAAAAAATCCCTAATCAACATTGTAATTAACGAATTGAAAATGAAAGGTTGTAACAATTTGGTGATCTTATACGAACAAAGAACCTATATCAAAGGCAAAGCTAGAGTTGGAAGCTCAATTATGAGGTATGATGAGATCAAAACCTAAATAATGATTTGTAATTTTTTTTAATTAAAATTCACATCTAATACAAAATCTTTATATTAAATGTTGATTATTTATAATCTGAACAACTCTTTGATTTTAAATCAATCAATTTTTGTTGTTGTTTTTTAAATTCTAACGAAACCTAAGTTTTCATAAATTAAATGTTGATTATTTAAAATTTTTCATGTTTATTTTTGCGTTTCAAAAATATTTTTGAATAAATTTAAATTTAATTTTTTACTTCAAATTAATATATTTTTTAGTATTTTTAAATCATTTTAATGTGCTAATATCAAAAATAATTTTAAAAAAATAAAAAATATTATTTTGATATATTTTCAAATGAAAAACACTTTAAAAAACAACCGCAACTACACTCTCAAATAAATTAAATATTAAAATTGTGTATGTTTTTTAAGTTTTAAATTAAATTAACGTTAAAAGTGTAAAAAGTGTCATTTAAAATATTATATAGAGACAATCCTAATAAAATCTTGATTATTAAATCAACTTGTAATCTATTAAAAACTCTTTCTTTTACAAACTTTCTTGTCAAGATTCTTCTACCTTTTTCTATAACAAAAAAGTAACGAGTAACGTATAGATTTTGGTTTGTAGTTCATTTTTGGTTTTGCTATCAAGAATAGAAAATCAAGTAAGATTGAGAAATAATATTGCAATCATATCATTGCTATTAGAGAACACGTGTTAGATTGTTTTAAGATAAGATGATTGATCTTTGCCTCAGTTTATTTTTTATCCACCTTGATTTTTATTTTCGTATAAATTAAATCATTAGAGTAAAAAGTAACGACAGATTTACGTGCCATTCAAATTATTTGCAGGACCAAGAATTGCTACGATCACCACTTTTATCTTCGCCTCTTGGCATCGATGAAGATACGTGCTCACCAAGTTTCTTCGCTTGATTGAGTGCCAACTAAGCCATTCTTCTTATGATTGCCCTCATCCACTCCAGGCCTGCCTTTTGAAATAGAAGCACGAGAACCATCAGAGAACTTGCAGCCTGGTTGCAAAGCTCCTCCATCCATTAAATGATTGCTGCCATCCATGTTACCTTGCTAGCTTCTGGCATCGATGCAGATGATTTATCTGAACTTTTAACAATTCTCAGCATCATTCCCTTGTTCTTATGGATTCCTTGTTGTCCTGGCTGTGGAAAATCACGATTCAGTGCCAGCTCCTTCTGATATTCATTTAGATATTAACAAAATCATAATAACAAACTAGTAATATTTCATTTATACGAGTAATTTGGTCATTATGAAAATCATAATGACAAATCTATAATCTTTTTCACATTTTTGTCTGACCGAGTAGTGTGAGATGAATTATGAAACAGTGATGAATGAAAATATGATATGCAGAAGAGTTTCCGCTTTCAAAAGACATGAGATTTTTAATGGTTTTTCCAGTATATTATCGGGCATTGATTTTCACAGAGTAGCCCTAGAACCAGCCTACTAGAGCCCCAGGATCAGCCAGGCTGAATTTGGACAAAATCTAGCTCGTTTTGGCAATGTTTTGTGAAGGATTATTTCTTTACGCATAATTCCTTATTGAAAATGATTCTTTCTAATGAATAATGTTTATCTGGTTGAATTATCTACAATTTCTATTTTTATACTGAGTGAAGAGTTCTGATATATGTTTCTATATGAGGTAGAGGTTCTTTGCAACAAGTGATTCCTTCTTTGGATGAATTCTCTACAGCAAACCAGTTTCTTGCTTGAAAAAATTCTCTCTGTCAGCAACAAAATATGAAAAGAATTCTCTGCTAATGTAAGATTCCGAAACTCTAGTTCCACAGTACTGTATGGATGAATACTATTCAGTATTCAGGATTATGAATAAAAACAAGCAGCAGATTCCTTGAGCATTCCTCCATCTGATCTCATCTCAAAAACTGGGAAATCATTATATGATCTTCCTTCTCCATGGCCACCGTACTTGTTCAATATATCTCCCCTCTTCAAGTCTGAAAAGTTCTCGGGTTTCTTGTAAATCCGATTCCTAATGTGAGGATAGCCTGTGAAAAGATAGTTTGATGGATCAAAAACCGGGGACTCGGCCTTCTGTGACACACAACGAGTGTTGCTTTGGAATTGGTAATTCTCTGATGGTTTGAAAAGAGGTGTTTCTTTCCTTGACAAGCTATTAGCCCTCAAACAGTTCTCCATCACCTTGATTTCCTCTTTGAATCTTTGTTTCATTTCTTTTACCCGATTTCGAAGCAATCTTGTGCGATTTGCAGATTTCAATTCCTCGACAACTTTCGATGCATGTGGTTTGCTCAAATTGTTGGAAAATGCGTATGGAATTCTGCTGCACACAATGCAGAAGTTCTTGCTTCTCTCCAAGTTGAAGTCTCTTCTCTTTATATTATCTGAGAGATATGAATAAGCCTGCAAGAAAAAGCGTATTCTTTTCCTGAGGATGCTGAAAGGAACATCCAGACATGCATACATATATACAGAGACACACACAAACATTGAAATTTAGTTTATTTTATTAAAAAAAAAAAACAGAACTGTTTCATGAAATTTTATGTTGATTCTTAATTACGAAGAGAATGGTGAAGGGTGTTGTGATATAATTTTATATCACGATACCCCAACTTGGCAGCTCCTGCTTCGCACTGATTTTTTTTGAACAAGTTCATCAATCTTGCCCCATATTCCTTCAATCGGCCAGTTTATGACTTCCACAAATGGTCTCAATCAGGGATATTCAAATGCCATTGCTGCGATTGCGGCAAGAACATTCAAGGCAGCCATAGATTCTGGAAAACGGGACGACACTGATGGAAAGCTATCCCAGAAAGAAATGAAGCAAAGTGAAATAACAAAGCATGGTGTATTAAAGGTGGAAGAAAAAAGAGAGAACTATCAGAAGATGGAAAAACTAACAAGAAGAAAACAAAGTTCGGTGAATTTTTCTTTTTACAGGGGAAACCAGCCAGGGCCCCTTCTGTCACCCAAACTCTGCCGTGGATTTATGGCTGTCAAACAGGGCAACTCTCATAGTACAGAACCATTACTAGTCATAAAATATTGCATTTCATCCTCGTGAGCATTTATTTTACAGGCTGCCAGCTTTGATGTGATTACTGGTGCGAGTTTATGTACTCTAATAACAATAGAATCTAATGGTAGTTATCTAAATCTTGGTTTGAAATTAAATAACCAAGTTCAGTCAGTGCCCATAGATGGTCCCAAAATGCAAATGATTTTGTGTCATCTATCCATATTCGATATTTCTTAAATTCAATTTGATTCAAATGACTATCTCCATCATTAATCCATAAGAATTATCTAATATCTATCTCATCTGATTGATTACATAAACCAATTTAAGCAATAAATCTACATTGAAATAGTAGTCATCCATGCAACTATACATGCCAAGTTCTACCTGTATCAATAAATAAGAAGAGAATAGTCTATCTAACCTCCAAGACAAGCTTGAAGGCAATGTCAGCTTTAGGATGGTTGTTCTTGTCTGGGTGAAGTTGCAAAGCTGCGACAAGAAATTAACAATCCTCACCACAAACGGAAGGAAAAGCACGTCAACATAATATATATATATATATATATATATATATATATAAACAAAAGCACACAACAACATCAACAAAACGTACTTACCAAGTTTATGATACCTCTTCTTTATAACTTCTAAGCCTGCATTTTCATCTACCTGCGAACAAGTCCAAGAACTCATTGAATTAAATTGAAATAAAACATAAAGAAACCTTGAGAAGTAATCAAGATCAAGAAGATTAACACATTACGTACTCCCAGAATGCGATACCAATCAATAAAATGCGATTCTACAGGATCACAGCTGCTACTATGATGCCTGTGAACACAGGAAACCAATAGGGCTGACAGAGAACAAATCTCAAACACTAACTGGGATTTCTTGGTTTCTAATTCTAGCCCCATTTAAGAGAGAAGAGGGGAAAAAAATGAAGAATGGAACTGTTATATATACTCCTATTGTTGCTAAATGTGTGTTGTATTAATGTTCGTGTACGTTTCGTTGGTCTTTAAGGAGAGGGAGTGATTGCAATGGTGGAGCAGTTAAGAAAAGAGAGCAAAGTTTGCGGGAGAGATTTTTCAAAGTGGATCGGTTGTGGGAAGAGAAGAGATGGAGAGGTTAACGTTAATGTTTGACGGGGTTAATATTTGGATTTTGGCTCCAATATCCATCCCTCAATCCCTATTAGTTGGGCTGATTTCAATTTTAAAATCAAATCTAGAGGTTGGATTTTGAGAGCTTAGAGGCCATTCTTTTATCTTCTTCACGAGAAATTAAGAGAGCAGCCATTGTCATGTGTCAGCTCACCTGTATTCAAAAATACTGCTACGTGCCCTGAAATATTTGTTTCGAATCAGTTAGTATATCAATTGAGATCACGTCCTTTGATCTTTAATGATATTCTCATGCATTAAATGGAATTTAATAAGTTCTACCAAGTGTTCATCTTAAAATTTGAATATAAAAGGTTAGGAAATTGAGTAAATCTCACTATCCACTAGACCTATCCCTTGAATTTATGGTAGATACTCAGTTATAGGGATATTTAAAGCATTTTTCTATATATATATAAATTGCTGAAGAAAATTGGAGCAAGCCTAAAAGGAAAGAAAAAATAAATTCTCAATTACCAAGAAATTGGATTTTGAAAAAGGAAAAGAAATGAGATTCAATCATATGCTTAAGAATCTAAAAAGCAAGAGGAAGGAGACAACCACAAAATGTTATACTCCTGGAGTCAAACAAAACATTTTTAGTCAAATAGCATCTATCGTGCCATGAAATAATATTGGGAATCACATATCCATGGGTAAGGGCGTAGGGTTCAGTAGAAAATATAAGTTCTATGGAGCTGTGGCATTTCTCGATGTTAATTTAAATTTGCTTCAATGAATATATTAAGATATTTCTTTATGAAATAGCATAGAATAGAAGCTCTCCTCTGTATATTTCTTCACGAAACAGCAGAAAATCTCTGAGCTTAATTGTGTTTTTTTCCCCTTGCTATAAGCGTTTTTTGTGATTCCAGTCATTTAAGTTGATATTCTAAAAGAAAAATGCAGCTGATGCATCTAAATTGCTTCTAATTAATGTCAAAAAAAATAGAAAATAACAGATAAATTCACAAAAATAAATATGTTTTTATAACAGTAAATCTATCCTTTCGAAGAACAGGCCTCCGTCCCATTATCTTAATCGTTTCTGTCTCACTAGATTCATGGTTTTATGCAGTCGATATTTTACAGCTGGTAATTTTCAAGGGAGAAAAACAAAGGAAGAGATGAAGCTGACGTGACTGTCAGGCAATCTTAACATGATGTAACGTCAAAATTGTTGAAGTCATATATTTGATCAAATGCTTCTACAACTTGGTAAGTCGTAATATAACAAAATTTCAAGCTTGATAGGAGGAACAAAAACATGATTCTGCTGTGACACAGATCGGCAACAGAGTGATTTCTCTAATGTACAGATGTCGTGCACGTTGATATGATTCATGGAAGAGAAAGATAGATAGGCTACAGTACATGCTATAACACCTTTTCCTTGGACATCATTTCAGATTTGGATCCACTCTATGCTTGTCTTGTCGTGGTTGAGTTCAAATTCAATTCAACCAGTGATCCAGGAGCTGCTGTGCCTGTACTTTGAGATAGTGTCATTATAGTGACCGTCAGCTGCAAACGATTTTACCTTCATTTGTTTGCTGGTTGCTTCTTTTCAGGTAATTTGAGAATACCGCTGTCTATTAAGGGCTGCAATTCTTCCTTGGCTAGTTTACTGATCTTGGCGTCCGACGATTCCAAGAATGCACATGTTACCTTGGAACTGCAGAATGTTAGGAAAGACATTAACGTCAGATATCTAAATTATGCTTTGGCTAAATGCATTCTACTTGCAAGAGAGACTTGAATGTTAGCCTAACCTGTGACCTTGTGTCCACTGCTCACACTTTCCTTTCAAAGCTTTCTTCCATAGAGTGGTGGCAAACATGGAGCTTTCCATAACTAATTTCCTAATGGTCCGACTGGAGTGGAAATTTTCAAGGACATGATCCTTGTCTGATTCCTCAAATTTAGATTCTGCTGCAAGAGATGCTATAGCTTCATGCAAGGTGTTCATCTTGTCACCCAAAGTTTCTTGAAGAATACCACCAGAACCCCCAGTTGCAACCTTCATTCATCACCAAGATAGATCAAATCAAATTGGGTTAAGCCAGGTATTTACAAAGACATCTAGTGCCTGTTTGGTAGTGCAATTGCTCTGTGTTTGTGTTTTTTAAAGTGCTTTTCAAATTGATTTTGAACTGGAAAGGCATCAGATTGGTATTTTTTGGGAGCTTTAGGATGATTGTGACATGAAGATGTCGAAACCATAAAAAAAAGCATCCCAATTTGATGCCTTTTCAGAAGCACCTGCATCACATTATCAAATGCACTCTTAATAGGCATGTATGTGCCTCCTAAACCCAATAATCTAGCAAAATAGCAAATTCACACTAACATAGACTTCAGAAGAGAAAGGTGAAAATATCATAAGTTTCAGCAACTGAACTTCTGGAGGTTGAAGTAAATAATTACTACAACAAAATATCAGATGCAGGGACTAACCTCATATAAGACTTCTTTACCAAAATTTGATCTTAGCAACTCTTCTGCATTCTCGATACATATGTCAATGAGGCCCTGCAAAGCACAGTAGTATCAAAGCCAGAAGTCTTTCTGATACAGAGACACCATAGAAAAGAACAACAAAAGGAATTTTAGAGATCTTAATGTAAAAAACCTCAGCAAGGCCACTGCCCACCAACAGCTCTTGCCTTCTTATAGAAGGATCTTTTTTGCCACCCTCAATGAGTTGAAGAGTTTCAGGGCTTGTACTTCCATCAGGCTTTGCCATTGTAACTTCTCTCCCATTGTTGTCCTTGTCCCTAGATTCCTCGTCCTTTAAAGACTTAGTTTCAGAATTTACTTCCAATTCACCCTGCAAATGGAAAAGAAAAATAGTACATTCAAGCATTATTGCATCAGTGATCTAAGATCGTTCAGGGTCCAGATAAATGATAAATAAATATCACGTTACCATGGCATTGAGAGAGGAAATAGATAGGCTAAGAGAAGCCATTTCATCAGGACTGAAATATCGCGTACAATTTGGATTAAGCAACTGCAACAAAGGACGTCTTCCATTCTAATAAACAGTGAAAAGAATCAGGAACAAGTTTTGTAAGAGTAAAACCAGACAGCTAAAAATCTGTCAATTTAAAAAAACTGAGATAAAAGATCCCACAAAATTAATTGATAAATAAATACGTTGTAAGAACCAGTTTCCCAAATTTTGTTAACAGAGGTGCCCAGGGGTTTTGATGATATGTTATTAATTAATAATTAATAGCCAGTCCTGTTTGTGGCATTCCGAATTTTAATAAACACTTGGTGACCATCCATGTTTTACAGTTAAAGCTACACAACACCTTTTCCCATTATATATGTAACCAAAATGACTTCCAAGGTGCAAGAAGAGTAGAAACCTTATCCAAAACAAGCTCCTTTAAGATCGACTGAAGCTCGCGAATGACAGTCTGCAATCAGAAGAGTTTAATAGAAACTCAATCAGAGAGACATTCAAAAGAAAATTCTAAAGAATAACAGTAATAAGCATAACAACTAGAAATAACCTTTGTTACGAGCTTTGTGTCGTCAATAGTTGAGACAATGCAGGCAAGTACCTTAAAACATCCGATATACAAAAAGTTAATAGTCAGAGAATACCACAGAACAAAAATATGATGACACAAGCAAGGAAACAGATGAAGCTGAAGATAATGCAAATGGGCATAAAAATTCAAAACACTGAGATATAGTCTAAAGCATATACATAACCTTCAGTCACTAATCTTTACAATTTGAACCATACCCCCCACCATCACCGGAAAAAAAAAAAAACACAGAACAAAGAATCCATTTACAACTACAGAAAACAATTCAGCAATATATGCAGATCTGGAGGAAATTATGTGGTGCAGGATCTACCCAAGGAAATATAGGAAACATAAGAGTGAAATCAATTGGTAAAACACAACATCAAGTACTTAAAATGAAACTTTTTAAGTCAGAAGACAATGTCAGGAAGGTGACTGTAAATTTTTTCTCCAGCCACAAACAATAAATACGTCAAGCTACAGAGCAGGTACAGATGAAAAATTAAATCCTTACCAAACTTCCATATTGAAAATGAGCTGTTTTGCCTACTGTGCCTTTCAGTCCTTTGACAATCTTCTTTCGCTCCTGGATATTATCACAGAAGGAAAAGGAAAGAAAGATTAAAGGGCAATGGACAACCGATGGAAATCAGAATAACCCTTTTCACATGGTTGAATAAATAAACAGCTATTTTTAAATCTTTGTCGATATTAAAGATCAAAGAAAATGCAACAAACCTTAGCACTCCCATGTTTGACACACAGTATCCCAATCCGAGATCCATCCCTTGTATGGATCATTCGAACAAGAAGTGGGCCTGACAATTGTTGAATTATTTCTGCTGCTGAGGTCTAAAAACAAACTTAATTTAGAAAGACAACAAAGTTGCAAAGAGAAACTACTACTGTAGAAATAAAATGCTTCAAAATGTGTTCTTTTGAAATTGTTTAGGGCATTAAAATGTTGTTTAACCTTGCCAGCTATGCTGAGGTACTCTATAAGCACCCTGTGTATAATAGAGTGATCAACAATTCCTTTCTCCAGAATTGGTTGAATGACAGAAGCCATGTGTCGTAAGACTGAACCTTTCTGTAGGTTCAGCTTCAAGATAACATCCGGTAACCTGAAAGATAACCAAGGCATAGATAAATATTCAACAAAATCAAGAAAGCAGCATGACCATGGACTGTGAGAAAATATTACAATAGGGAACACTCTTGCATGGAAAAGTACTAGAAACAGAAAATGAGTCACCTGCTTTCTTTCATTGATGAAAGATCCTTGAACAATTGAAGTTCAGTGGAATACAACTCCATCAGAAGCTCTTGTTTTTGAGTTGCATTTCCCAGCTGGTATGCATGCTCGATAACTGAAAAGGAGTTTTTTAAAAAAAAGTAATCAGTTGCATTCTATCTTCAATAGGAAACCTTTATCCAATTCATCAAACTTGAGAAACAATATTTTCCTGAAAAGGATAGGGAAAAACCAAAGGAAACCATAATCTAAAGAAAAATTCAAGGGAATAGCCTCTAACAACGTAATGTTTTGCATCAAGTATAGGGATGAATCAGGTTTAGATCAACTATTGAATCCTCAGAACTGACAAACCACCAGAATTAAGTTCAATGAAAATTGAGAGATTTAGAGTGAGTAACAGACAATTAAGCAGAATCAATATATCTTTAATCAGAGTATCCAAGAGATAACAAAAACCCAAGTGTATAACATACCAACAGATCCAACAGTGTGTCGAAGAAGAGAAGCAGCATGCCCACGGAGGGAGCTGATGAACTCTGCTAGCTGTTTTTTAGAAGCTGCAAACAAGATAAAGAAGTTTAAATGATGAAAGTAAAAGGGTCTTACTTACAAGAATAAATATAATGTATAGGAACTGGCATTTTAATGGTCCCTCTGGTTTCTCTTTTGATTCTTTCAACTCAAAACGTACCATTATCTAGCATTTTCATCACAAGATGAATTGCATACTTGTTGGTCGCAAAGGTCAGAAAATGTGGCTTGAGCTCGTCAAATACGGTATCCCTTTCAGCTTGTGTACAATACTTCACACAAGTCTGAAAATGAAATAACACAGCATAAATGAGGGATACAAAAAACATTTACAAACCAGTAAACTTAGGAAAGCCCATATCATGGATGGACAAAAAGGAAGCAGAAAATCACCTGCAGAACACGAGACGAAACATGGGAGCTTGCAATTTCCGGAATCTTCCCCTTCATCTTTAGTATAGCTTCAGCAATAATCCTTTTAAGATAATTTAAAAGGGAAAAAATGGTTAAGAGAAAGAGTGAAAGCAAAATCCCATGCACATGTAATCATGGTGTTAAGCTTAACCAAAAAAAAAAAGTACTTGGATCTCTCTTCTTTGACAATATTACGCTGCCTCATCTTTTCCCAAAGACGTGCAAGCTCCTGTGTAAAAATAAAAGATATTTGCTCAAACCAATAATCACAATAAACAAAACTTACAACATAAACTATAGCCAATACACACTTCAGATTTCCTTAAGAAAAAAAAAAAAACACCAAGCCTTGAACTTCAACTCATCTTTTCCAGAAATGATAAGTTGATTCCTAAAAGGACATGTTAGTCCCAGATAACTCCTTAAACCACGACTCAGAGACAAATGTTTGACTTCAATGAATCAAATCGGATATAAAAACAAATTAAAAGAATACGCATACTTGTTCAAGAGTGTAATGTTGCTTCCTTCTCTTCTTCCTAGCCTCCGTCAATTCCTATCATCAAACAAACAAACAAAAACACTCAGTACGCGAAAAACAACTATACATAATAACACTAAAACTATACAAAAGAAATTAAAAAAAAAAACTAGAAAAGAAATAATAATAAAAAAAAAAACTAGAAAAGAAATAACCTTTGCATGTAGCCTACGCTCTCTTTTTGATAAAGGGGTGTTCTTCTCTTCACCAGATTGCGACTTCAATTTGCCAAAATTCTGCTTCTTAAATGGCTTGAAAGGCTTCTTTTCTTGCTTGTTTTCAGGTTTTGAGCTGACAAGCTTCGGTCTTTTAGAAAATGAGCTATTTGTATTTGTCTTAGCATCTGGGTTTTGCTTTCTCTTCTTTGATTTGTTGTTACTGTCTTGTTTCTTCGCCGCCATTGAAGTACAAGCTTAGAGCTTTTTAGTCGCTCTCGTGCTTTTCGGTTGGTCTTTGAGGGGTTTTTTGAGGGTTTTGGTACTGTTAGAGATGATAATAGATGAATATGTCCCAATGTGGCCAAATGCCAATTTTGGATCCAAATTCAACTTAATGGGCTACTGAGGTGATGGGTTGGCCCATTATCTTTATACGTTTTTTTTTTCAATACAATATACGGTAGTATAAATATTAGACATGACTTATGAAAAACAAATTTTAAAATTTGGAGTTATAGTTTAAAATTTGCTGGTACATTCATCCATGTTTTGCTTGAGGTTAGGCTTTTTTTTTTCTAAATTTAAAAAAAATATTAAAAATATAGAGATATTTTTTTATAGTATTATTAAATTCAATCAAGCAATTTGATCTTGAAACCTATTAACCGGTTCTTTGTCTAATTCGAGTTTTAAATTAAATTGTATAGAAATTAATCCAAGGAGAATCTTTCAATTTAATAGGTCTAAAGATAACTTGGATAGTCATTAAAAACATAGCATAGCTTTAAAAAAAACTTTAAGACAATAATTTTTAAAAAAATTTAAGACGATGACGTACTGGATCGACTTTGGTTACCTTGTGATCTAGGTCATGAATTTCAATGCGTTTAATAACTTTGTTGTTTTTGAAATTATTTTTATTTTTATTTTATAATAAAATTATATACTTACAAAATCAAGCATCAAGTTTGAGAAAAACATTATTGAGATCATGATAACTCTAAAAAACATATAAAACAATAAACCATGAATTTTATTTTCTAAGCAATCCAATAATGAAGACGAGTGAAATTAAAAAATACAATTAGAAACATTAAAGGACTAAAACTATATATATAAAAAAAACATAACATGTTTGATGGGTGAACTTGTTAAACCCGTGAATTGGATAACCTGATTAAACACATCAAACTTGCAAATTAAGTATTGGATTTCATTGGGATTAATAACTTTTTTTAAAAAATATATATTGTTTATTTAACTATATGATAATAAAAATAGACAATCGTCAAATCGAGTATCAAACTAATACCAAGATTTGTTTTAAAAAATTATGATAACCTTATAAAAAGTAAAACAAAATAAATTATAAAATTTAATTTTCAATCAGTTCAATATCAAATGATGAAATTAAAAAAAAAAAAAACTAAACTCGTCAACGTGCCCATGAACTTTCTACAATTTAATAAAATATTCTTTTTCAAAACTATTTTTTTAACTATATGATAAAAAAAAATAGACGATTACATAATCGAATTCAATTAAAAAAAAATACCTAGCTAAACCCGCAAATCGGGGCAACCAAGGTTATATTACCAAACTCACAAACCGGGTCATTTACTCCATAAGGTTGAATAAACTAGTTTTCATCAAAATCATTTTTATTTAAATAAACTTCTTTAAAAAATAAATCATATCACGATATTCGAATATTTTTCTAACATCAACATGATGTTGTGATGTTTTTTGATACAGCAATAACCATATAAAAGATAAATTAAAATAAATTATTAACTCTAAATTCCTATACAACTAATTTTTTTTAAAAAAAATCAATAATTGAAGGGGAAAAAAAGTGTCACAATACAAAGAAAGAAAAATTATGAATTATTATTGTAATTCATAGTGCTAATCTTACTAATGGGTGTTTGAAAAACCTTTTAGCTTTATACTTAATTTATATAAATAGTAACACATGGTAAAAAAAAGTTAAAAAAATCTCTATTTAAAAGTTTCTTTAATGTTAAATTTCTTAACTCTTAATTTACGAATTCTAACTTGTACTATCTCCTTTCAAAAATAAAAAAATTGTTTTGAATTATTCTTAAAAAATTTACTTTTATATTTATTTAATAAAAAAATAAAAACCAATCTAAATCAAAATCCAAAAAAGCACATCAAACAGAATCCAAATCTGTCTGATTGATTGTTTTAGTAAATTTTAGTAATAAAACTTTATTACAATAAGCTTATAATTAATCCTTGTAATGTGAATAGTTTGGTTCCATAGATAAATTATGTTAGACTTGATGTCAAACAAATTCCAAATACAACTATGGGTCAACCGGTTTCAATTTGTTTTTTTTTTAAGCTAAAAACACATTGTTTTGAAAGAAAAAATTAGAAAGTCAAAACAAGTTTATAACTAAGATGATTTTCGCTACTTCATCCACTTTATTATTAGGTAAAAGAAGTAATTATTTTTTAAAGTATTTTTTTATTTAAAAATATATTAAAATAATAATTTTTATTTTATTTTTAAAAATTAATTTTTATATTAATATATCAAAATAATCCGAAAAAAATATTTTTAAATAAAAAATTCAAATTTGACCAACCCTATTTCAAATGAAATAATAAACTAAGGTTTAAGACGAGATAATATCTACCGTATTACTAGTGAATTAATGTGTGAACATCATTACTAGAAAAATTAAATAAAAAATACTCATTGTTTTATTGTTCTTGAGGCATGCAAATATACACTTTAGTCCTTATATTTTTTATATTTACATTTCAGTTTTAAAACTTTATTTTCTGGTGTTTCAATTCTTGGATATTGAAGGATAGAAAGAAAAGGTGTAAAAGAGAAAGAAGTTTTGGCCGGTCACATTTTGATCATAAAAACCATATCAATTTTAGTGTCAATTAGTTTTTCTTGAATAAAGGAGATTTTAGTAAAAAAACATCATTTTATGAATTGAAAATATATCTTTTTATAAGAAAAATACAATAACAAAAAAAATCAAGATTTAACTAAAACAAGGTTTGGCGAAAATCTATATATATATAAACTAGTACCCCGATTAAATTGTGGTTTCTTGAAGAAAAAAAAGAGATTATTTTCATGTCAAAGACTTCTTGTTCCTTACTTTATTATAACCTTGCAGACGTTACCAGCTTGATGAAAATTGTGGAGTGGGATGTGGTTTATTGGGGTGACAGCTGGCTTCGGTGTGTGTGTGTGTGTGTAAAAAATCCTCCTTTATTATTGTTTATCAACCAGGCAAAGCACAACTTTGATTTAGAATCAAGCAATTACTGAGCTCTTCCTTTTATACGATCCATAATCTTCCTTCTGCAGATCAATGATTTAGTGATTTAATTAGGCTCTGAGAGAAGCGATTTATGCCTCATTTTTGAATCAAACCTCGAAGCTCTGGTGTAAACAAATTTGTAGCAGGAACACTTTGCAGAAGGAAACAAATCTGTACCCTGCCATGCTGTTTTCAGGGGAGGCTCGAGATTAAAACACTGCAATTATTTTCCCGACAACCATGCCCATCACATAAAACCAGAAGTGCAAATCTTTATCAGAATCCTCGTAGCAGCCATGTCCTAGACCTTGAAGCAGAAGCTCCTAAACTTTATAAGATGCTCTTTTCCTTGACTACAAGATACTGAATTCATGCAATTCATGTCAACTAAGACTGCTGGTATATTGATTCATATCCAATGAAGATTTCACAAGGAAACTGCATTGAATGCGTCTGATTCTGTGAACAAGGTAAGGGGTTTAATAGAACACAGGTAGCAATACTAAGAATACTCATGTCACTTTTGTGGTTTGTTGCAATAACTACCAAAAATTTTCTTACACATGAATGAAGATATGAAGCTGTACAAATAATCTGCAGAATTGAACAGGAGGAAATGCAAAACCAAGGGAATGAAGGAACAAATACTGTAGACATGTGTCTTATTGAAAAGAATCTGACATACTTTAGAGACCATAAGCTGTGGAAGAATCCCTTTTTACCCCATATGACTGTACTTTTGAAGGAACGGTATTCATAAGTTGGCGGATTTACCATAGGAATTCAGGATGGAGTAGCAAACCGAGGAAAAATTTGAATAGGAGTTGTTGAGTTCAGGACATGGTTCCGGGGAAACAAACTCTGAAAAGCCAATAACGTTTGAACATGTCCAAGAAGTTGAGGTGGCGGGAATTGTTAAGGAGACATTAAATAGACAAATAGAGGTGAAAGGAGATTCTGCAAGTCCCGTGAAGTTGCCAGCCATAGTGATGTTTGAACCAATCACATTTTGCAAAGTGATTTGATCAAGAATTGGGATGGCATTAGGATCGAAACTGTCATCCGGATGCGACCCACAATCACCAATGGCACCAAACGCCATGTTGATATTTTTCAATTCAACATTTGATATGATGATCCGTCTGATATAACCACCTCTGCCCTTGGTTGTTCTAAACTCAATGCCACTAAATGAGTTGTATAGGGAGACCTGCTCAACATGCACATTAGAAATGCCACCGGACATCTCACTACCAAAGGTGATGGACGAGCCTGAAGATGATTGAAGGTAGACCCTTCTTATGTGTACATCATGTGTTGGCCTATCATAGGCAATGCCATATTCATCCCAACCACTCTTGAGGGAAATCGCATCATAACCAACCTTGATGAGGCTGTCCTCTATGCACACATTATTGGAAGAATCTGAAAATGTTATAAAAACAGAGTCAGCTGAATTCTTGTCCACCAATGATTACAAAACGCAATCAAGGCAGTTCATCCACACCCAGTCTCTTCACTCATTATATTAATAAAGCATTCTTAGTTCGAGCAAATTATGCAACTTAAAATTTTGAGGATGAAATAGAGTTAGTATATGTACTGGAGGAAATTAGTGGAAAACATGTTAATTACACAAACACAACAAGTTCCACAAACCTGGAACTATGCCGATGGTGTAAGGGGATTCTCCAGGAGCAGAGACTGAAATATTTTGAACAAGCACATTACTGCATCAGAGACAATTGCACACAAAACTAAGTCACTCCATCTAATCGTAAGCTGTTTATTAAATTAGGAATCACCTGGATCTTAGAAAACTTACCTGCAATATACAGGATGAATGTTATATGCAGGAGCATTCAAGAAGGTAAGATTTGAAACCACTACATGATCAGATGATGTAAATTCCACAAGGTGAGGGCGGCTGTAGTTCAAGGAATGGGACTCGAACCAATCCCACCAAACTGAACCCTGACCATCAATAGTCCCATTATCACCTAGACCAGCAAATAAATGTCAGGTAAGCAGCAATCAAGACCAAACAATCGGTGATTGAAAGAGAAACAAATGAAAATGCAAGTGCTTTTACCAGTTACTACCACATCAGTTAGCATATCTCCATTTATTAAACTTCGATATCTTTTTCCAGGAAGTTCAATCCCACGACCATACGAGGGTAAGGGATCAACAAGATCCCAATGGGATGGATCCTGACAAGCAAGGAAAGCATGCGTAAGAATCCCAAGGATTGAACACAACAAACCAAACTAATTTTGCCTTGTTAGAAGATTTTTCTGCATCTATCTCTTCACTAGAAACAGGTCAAACAAAACAAATGAGGGAAAACAAATACGAGAAAGCAAACAGTGAAAAAGTACCTGAGATCCTAGAATAACAGCACCTTTTTCCAGGAAGAGTGTGAGATGGCTGGTAAGACTGAAACTTCCAGTAAGCCATTTTCCGGGTGGGACATAAAGCTGAGCACCGCCCTTGTCAGTAAATGACTTTAGATAGAAAATGGCATTCTGAAAAGCAAGAGTATTCAATGTTTTCCCATCTCCAACTGCACCAAACTCCAAGATCGACACACTATGTGGCCTCGGTTTTAAACCTGGCTTAAAGTCACACACTCCGCTACTCTCTTCTGCATCAATTCTAATGGCAATGCTCAGTGCCAGTAGCAAGAGTAATGCCACCTGAAAAACAAGAGCAAAAACAACCAAATCTAAGAACAGATTCGTAGAATAAAGATTCATTTTGCGCAACAGTCAATCAAACAAGAGAGCAATAAAAAATTCAAAGCAATCATGAATTCCATTGAAAATTCATTGAAACAGTAACAAGCAGACTCTAACCTCCTCTGTTGGATTCTTAGAATCTAGTGAGTTGTACAAAGCTCACAAAACCAACAACAGAATAAGAACAAAGAAAAGCAAAAACCAGGCTGTCCATTTTATCACAAAAAAAGATGCCATATGGAGACAAAGAGTATTCTTCATATTATGTAAGAGTTTCGCAAGCTAACAATTCCCTTTACACCCCAAAAAATATTGGAAAATCCTATTATGATGAAGTATAGCAGGCAACTATTAGATTTTAGTTGACAAGAGGATGCTTCAAGTGAAGCAATGAAATACATGAGATCATAATGGAAAGCAATTTATAAAAAATAAAATAAAAATAACTATACTGTGTTTTCTAGTAAAACAAATTAGCCTCCTTGTGATGTGGAAGCTGAACTGTGGTTTGGTGAATCCAAAAAAAAGGAAAGCAATGCAGTAAACAAATCAACTAATCAAAAGTATAAAGGTTTAAAAAAAACTCCAATGAGAGCAGAACTGCTCAGAGTAACAGCAACACAGAAAGACCAGATATTCAAGACACAACTAAATTTAGAAAAGAGAAGAGATGGAAGAAGCAAAAAAGGGAAAAAAATCTATCACACAAATAATATCCAAATTAAAAGCATCGGTTCAAGCAAAAATGGAACTTTACAATCACCATATTTAGAAAAGATAGAAGCATAGAATGCCCATGAACCAAGATATAGCAAAAATGAACAGAATTCACAGCCATAGCCATTGCTGTGAAAAACTGATACACTATACAACAAAACATGAGAATCCCAGAAAGGCAGTAAAAAAATACTTGATAAAAATAAAAATATATCACAAAACCAATCAAGATTCCAAGCTTTCCAGATTTGCAGGAAGAGAAAAGGAGAAAGAAACACAGATATATAAAAGAAACGTACTTACTGGCATCTTCGTGAAGAACTCACAACTTCTTCTTCTTCTTCAGCAGTGTTAACCAAAAAGGGAGCCAAGAAAACAAAGTCTGGCTAGCTAATGCCCCAATAACAACAAACTGCAGAACAAAAGGAGAAAAAAGAAAGAAAGAGAAAGGAGGGGGGAGGGGGGAGGGGGGAGGGGGGGAGGGGGAGAAGAAGAAGAAGCACGGAAACAGGGACAGCTTTGTGTAAGCTTGTATATTATAAGCATTAATTATATATAAATGACAAAGAACATTTTCTTTATTTATTTATTTACTTATCATTGCTTACTACCATCACTGTACACATGCTACCATTGTTTTAAGATCCGGACAAGTCTGATGTATCGAACTGGAATCTAACTAATCTAAGTTCGGATGAGTCCAATTATAGGAAGAAAAAAAATTGGTCGACCCAGTTCCAGTGCGGTTAAAACACGGTTATTAATTATTATTTTTTAAAATTGATATAATTTATAGTTTTTTAAAAATAAAATTATATCAATCTAAATTATTCTTCTCTTCGATGCATAACCTAAATTAATCAAATTTTAAAACTATACTAATTATAATTACATTACACAAAACTATATAATAGCTCAGTAATAATATGTTTTTGGTAAGTACAGAAATGACAGCTTAATTTTCATGCAAAAATAAAAGAAAAGAGGAAATGTATTAATTAATTATATTAATGGCCACTAACGGCGTAATTACCCTCTAAGTGAATATGATTAAAAACGTCTCTCGCCGACAAATTTGTCTGAAACGGGCTTCATTCATTGAGAGAGAGAAGGGGGGGAGAGAATGTGTGGAACGGTCTCAAAATTGTTTTTTTTTTTTAATATTGTTTTTTTTATATATTAAAATAATAATTTTTATTTTTAAAATTTTATTTTTAATATTAATACATCAAAATAATATTAAAAAAATACAATTCAACCGTCCCGACAAACGCCTTTTAAATTTTAGCAGCTGTGTTTGCTGTAGCATTGCCTCTGTTTTGTTTCCTTACATTTTTTCTTAATATTTTATTTTGTAAATGAAAAAAAAAGTAGTTGGGCTTGATAATTTAACCAAGGTTGCATATAATTTTGATGAACCGGATTGTTAATTGATAAGTTCTCTTTTTATGTACAGGTTTTTTGGTTTTTTTTATGTTTTTATTTTTATCCCTGAACTTCTTTTTTAATTTCATTTTTCATGTGAATGTCTGTAATATTTTATTTTCTTTATGTATTCTTGGAAACTCAAGGTGCTATCATGAATTTTAGAATTAAATTAAAAGCCAGTTTAGTAGACTAAGATTTCAATTTGTAGTTTTGAAAAAAAAAAAAAAAAGAATAGTAGGGCTTATTTCATTATCACAAGAAAAAAAACATCATTTCCATCCTACAAATCTTTATTTTCTCATTTTTGGGCCCCTTTAATTTTCAACTTTACATTTACATCATAAACTTTATTCATTATTTTTATTTTTCTATGTTTCAATCCCTTAGTTTTGAAATATAAGAGAAAAAATAATTGAAAATAAAATAAAAAAATAAAGCGATACTCAATTAACCTAATAATTAAATGAGCGATATTAGTATTATTGAGTTTCTCTTTACAAGATGAGTTATATTAAAATGTTTTTGAACTCCTATCTTGCTATAACAAAAATTAGGCTTGAAATTATTTTTATTTAGTTTAATTTTTAAATTTTTGACTGGTTTAAGCGTGCTTTAAGATCATTGATTGGTTTATCGAGATGCTCATAGTGTTTCTTGGATATTATCAAGTGAAAAAAAAAAATGATGAAGGATTTTCATGTTCCAAGAACTTAAAACATGATTTTTCAGCTACTTTTTATTGCCAACTTTAGTGGTCAAGAATTTTATTATTAGATGATATGTTGTTTACTGCTAATGATACGTAATTTACTTTGTTTTTTTTTAAATAGAAAATGACTTTTAAATAAAAGAATAAAAAGATTAGGTGTGAGACATGATTTTTATTGTATTAAGTAGTATATTGGCCCACCCACGAATTGACTCCTAGTTTTTTTATACTTAAGACAACCTTTTAGTTTTTTTTTTATTATTTAATTAAAATCCATTGTGAATAGAATAATTTAAATTATTCTCTAGAAAATATTCAATCTTGTCTTTGTTTTCTAGTTAGATTATAGCATTTTTGGGTAATGTTAGCAATCATTTCGTTACTCTATCAAATATGATTTTTAAATGTGATATTTTCTTAAAAAAAAATTATGACTATTCAATGAAAATAAAATTTTTTGTTTTGTTATTTTTTATCATAAAAAATTTACATAGCTTTCCCATACCAATCATTATTTGTTGTCCTTCAAATACACATATAATATTCAGCTATGATTTTCAATATTTTTTTTTATCGAAACTTGCTTTTTCATTAAATCATAAGTTTTTTATTTGAAAAACAATGTAAGATCATGCATAAGAAGAGAATAATTCATTTAATAAAAAATATATATTTTTTAAAAATTTAAATTATGATTTTTCATACAAATATATACATATTCTAGTTTTTAAAATAACCGAATAGAAAATATATTTTTAAAACTACCCTGAGTAAATAATTAATTACTATTTATAATATGTTTTTTTGTGTTGTTGGTAAACAATGTTATTTTATATTATCATCTAATATTTATATTTTATAAGAAATAAGAAATAAGAATAGAATATTATATAAATACATAATTTAAATAGAAGAAAAACCAGTCGAAGATCTGATAGAAATAAAAAACTTAATTTCAATGATTATTTTTTCTTTGAATGAATATTTGGTAAATTCCAATGTTATAAAAACAGTCATCTCAGATGGAATTGCTAATCGGTAATGCTGGCTAATTATTTTATTTTATTTTATTATTTTTTATTTTGAAAGTGGTATGGGAAGCGAGTGAAACTATGGGTGAAGCGGGGGAATAAAAATAAGGGAGGAGAGGTGCATGGGGTATTGAGACAGCATGTGGGCTGACAGGACAGAGAGATGGAGGGGTGGGACCCACCTCAATCATGGCTAAGATGCTAGCCTGGCCTCAATCACTTGACAGAACATAACAGAACACTACCCGCACACAGAGAGAGAGAGAGCAGAAGCACAAGTTTTTTTTTATTTGTTCACTCTCGCCTCCATGTATAATTTTTCTTTTAAAGTATATTTAAAAAATTTTAATTTTAATTTATTATTTTAATATATTTTCAAACAAAAAATATTTTAAAAAATAACAACAGTACATTCTTAAAGATTCTTATCTTATGCTAATTATTTACTGGGTATAGAAAATTTTTCTTTTATAATTTAAAAAAATAAAGTTATTTTTAAATATAATATATACTATTAACTAAATACTTTTAAATATCTAATTTAAAATTTTCTTTCATAATCTTTTTTTAATCTTAATCATGCATAAACCAGCTTAAAATATCTTTATTATTAAATAAAAAACAACATATAAAATCTATATGTTTTATCCTTTTTTATAATTTAAAAAAATGGTCTAAAGTTAAAAACTTTTGAAAGGAAGGAGCACTGATGCCTCTAATACTTTACTTTGGCTACCATGCTGTAATGTTTGTTTTTGAACAATTACCATGCTGCAATGTCTATGGTTTATATTCAAGATAAAACTATACTATACATGATAAAATCCCCATAAATACATAAATCTAGCTATGGACGATCTGTTTTAATTCCAAGTTGAAAAAAAAAAAAAAACTTTAATTTTCGTAATCAAGCTATTTGAAAATATAAAGTCACGCCGGTGATTTTGCCCGCATATGCCAAGTTGCATGGTTTGATTTTGTTTTCTTTGTCGAGCTGGACCAATCAAGATTCAGGGTGTCAAATTGGTGAGCTGCTCCCTGAAATAAATACTATAAATTGCTGTTGCATTGACTGCTATAAACTATTGAGCACAGCTTACATTAAAAAATAAATTAATTAATTACTAGCAAATCACAGCTCATTGTCACAGCAGTCATTTGTAGCGAAATTACTTTTCAAAAGATTTTTTTATATTAAAATAATATATTTTTTATATTTTAAAATTATTTTTAACATTAACATATCAAAATATCTAAAAATATCAAAAAAATATTAATTTAAAAAAAAAATAAAAAAATTAAATTTTTTAAAAATATTTTTAAAATCCAGAAATAAATAGTACCGTTAGAGAGTATTAAATAAACAATATATATCTATCTCGGACTGCAGACTTTTATATATAAAAAATAATAATGCTACCCTCCAAAACATACGACTATATGTAAATGTGTACGATTTTGATTGGATTCGTCCATTTCTATATATTTCGATATTTATATCCTATTAATTGATTTTTTTAAAAAAAAATTAATATTTAAGTTTAATAATATCTATAATTTATTAAATAAAAAATGACTCGATCTCGAAATTGAGCTCTATCCTTGTTGCTACCTTGAGAAGAAAGACACATATGATTAAGTATGATTGGAAATAAAATAATCATGGGCATTGGTTAATTCTCATTCTTTTTTTTTTTTTTTATTAGCGTGGGGTGTCCGGGTCAGCTTGCGCGCACCACAACTAATCCCCACGGCTCACTGGACATCCTGCAAGCCCAGGAGCAAGGTAAGGCACCGCGGAGGTGACAGGCGTACACATAGAGGGTCGAACCCGGAACAGGGACGGAATAAATCACACGATTGACCACAGCAGCTGGACCCTCAAGTGTGTTAATTCTCATTCTTACTCATAAGCAAGATGGAGCTCACAAGGCGTAATCAATTATGGATATAAAAATAAGAAATAACATTTTCTAAACCATAACCTAAATAATCTTTAAATAAAATCTCATGCTAGACTTCCCCTTGGATGCTTCACTCTTTGCATATGCACGTTGCGCAACCTTAATTTCAGGTATTGTTTAAAAAATAAAAATGAATTATTGAGAAATAAATTATTTTAATATTATAGAAAATAAATTAAAAAATATTTTTTAATGCTTAACTATATCATGAAAAATAAGTTAGAAAATATATTTTATTTTATTTTATTCAAGTTTATAAAAAACATGTAAATCAAATTTAATAGATAAAAAAATTGAAGGGTGATGAATTTAAAAACAAATCTAATTTAATAAATTATCTCATATAAAATAAATAATAATTAAAATAATAGAGATCAAATCTGACAGATAAAAAGATTGAAAGATAATTAAAAAAAATTACAATTCTATAAATTACTTCAAATAGAATAAATAGAGTCAAAAGAGTGTGAACCAGATCTAATAGATAAAAAAAATGAATTAAACAAATAGTAAGAGAAAAGTAAATAACAATTAAAATAACAAAAATCCAAGCTGATATAAAAATTAAATTTCAAGGGAAGAAATTAAGAAAAGAAATGACACAAAACAAAATATATAACAATAAAAAATTTGAAGATTGAATTTGATATAATCAACAAATAATAAGATATTTTTGAGTTTTTTACTATTAAAAAATATTTTTCTCTTAAAATAAAAAGAAATATTTTTCTAAAAATCAAACTGATTTTTTTATTATTGAATGTTTCCCTGTAATAATAAATAAACACAACAAAATTTAAAAATTAATTCTGAGAAATCATTTTCTAAAGGACAAAGAAACATGGGACAACCTTAGAAACTTGAATACTATGAAAAATTAATCTTAAGATACGAGCTCAACTCATAAGATCATAATTCGCAGCAGCCAACTTTCAAATCTTATCAAGTTTTAACCACAAAATTTATACTGCAACCACTTCTCCAACCTCCCAGATCACTGAAAAGCCATGAAAGTATATGAGACATCATCACTGCCAAGCACGTTTCAAATCGCGGTTAACCGTGCATAAAAAACATAGATTTCTGCAGCTAATCGCAGTTCGAAACGCAGTTGGCTAAACGGGACTTTAGTCAATAAGAACATGGGGGCATTTGAGCAATATTTGTGTATTCCCCATGGATAATTTCTTCCCATCGGAGGTCGCGGCTCCTGCACATTTGAACACAGCAGCTAAGAAGTCATGGATCCAAGACAACAAGCCACACAAGTCAAGATCACAAAAGCAAAAGCATAGTAATACTTCCATGGGAGCTTCAGAATTACATCTAATCTGATAATGATGATATCCATTTTCTTTTGGTGGGCTTGTCTATGTCAAAAACTGCAAGCCAAATGACAGTCACCCAAGCTTCAAAATGATTGACAGGCTGTGTAAAGAAAAAGCTTGGTGATATCGCAAGGTTAAGCCGCCGATATTTAAGGGTAGCAGTAATTAACACTTTAAGCAAAGATTAAACCAAGCAGGCATGTGATCATTAAAGCCATCTGCGAGGCATAAAATGACATGACACCTAACCTAGAAGTTCCACGTGGCTGCTTTCACCATGGCCTCGGATCTTTGCCATGAATATAACAACTGCAAGTGCCTGCCTTGCAACCACAATATGGCAATCCAACAAGCATACTAATTGATTGCAGTGTTTTAAGGTCAGCACTAGATCTCCTACCCTAGCAAGCAACAAGGTTGTCTACAACTCTCGCAAATCATACCGAGAGATTAAAGCATCCAATGCTGAGTTAAAGGGCTCAAAATCAAGTTGGTAGCAGCATCCGATGCTGTGTCATGGCTTATCCATGAAAGTCCACCCCGAAATTGAAACGTTTTTCTTCTCCATGGAAGAAAACACTCAAATATTGAAGGGCAGGGGGGATATCGACTACTGCAGGCATGTCCCTACACGCAAACATGCCCTGTTGGAACCGTTCTGGTGGTGAACAGTGACATCAGCAGTGGAAGGCAGCTGATCCACATCTTCTTCTAATAGTGACAAAAGTCCATGGCAGCAAAAGGCCCCAACCAGGCGTGTCCCATTCTTGCACAGTGACTGGTCGATAGAAAATATGGTCATTTGGGAAAAAGAAGAAACTCCACAAGGGAAAAAAAGAAAAAAAACACAGCCATGCAATTGCGATGTTGTCACTGAATCATATCTCTGGCTAAGATTATATAACATGCCATGATTGACGGGCATTATTCCATAAAAAAACAAAGTGTTTTCTATTCAAGTACAAGAACTATCCACCTTATCACGTGGCTGTCTTTTTGTTTTGTTCAACCATTACGGTGCGCAACAGATTAAGGAGGAAGGAAGGGAGAGGAACCCGAGCCTGAAAGAGATTGATTCAGGTGAATTTTGACATTAATTGAAAGAAAATGAGATCTCTAACTTCACTTCTACAGTCAAATTTGGCCCTATGTAAATCATAAGCACATTCGTGTGCTAACCATATATCATGACAAGATCACAGGTTTTGATGTTAGCGTGTTTCAATCCTGTAGCTTGGACAAATGCAAGATTGCCCGAAACTGTGGCCTAGCTTTGCTGTTGTTGACAGAGAATTATTCCCAGATCACTATTCTTGATCTCTCATCCACAGTACAGAGACGGGAAATTATCCCCAGATCCTGCTAATCCAAGCTAGATAAATTAAATGCATGCAACAGTGCTAAAGTTTTACCCAGAGATTCTTCATGATGACAACTGACAAGAGTTCCACGGGAGAACTGCAGTGCCCCGCATCGTGGATGGAATCAGCAGAATATAATATTACCATTTATGGATTTAGGACAGAAGTGCAAGTGGCATGTATAGTTGACGATATTTTGCAGTAAAATCTATAGGTTTAATGGATATGGAGATCCATGTCTCTTCTCAAGCTTGCAGTTCAGATGGCTTACATCAGACAACCTTTGTCTGCTTCTTGAATTATTGTAAAGGTAAACAGTTCCATGATGCAATGACTATTTACCATAGAACTGCGTTCATGCTATGACTGGAATGCGTTTCAAGCAACTTTGTCCATGCTAGTCTATTTGCCGGCCTAGTACCGTAACTATCAACTTTTTTTTTTTTTTTTTTTATGGGCTCACTTCATACCTTGTCATTGACATGTGGAATGCCAAGAAAATCCAAGGGAGCATACAACAGGGAAGATAGAAAGAATGTCAGGGTGCTCGAGCTCGAAGATTACGACTGTAAAGAAAATCTTGAACTCTAAGCTCCGAAGAAATCTTGGAATTCAATGGTATTGGATGGTTGATGATGTATATGAAACATGGTTTTTAAACTTAATCTAGAATATTAGGATCATCCCGGATAACTCCGGGTTAACTCAATCGATTTTTTTTTTAATTTTTTTTATTAGATTATATCAATCGAGATTGTTTATTTTTGTTAAAACTTACCTCAATCTAGATCTTGAATCACCCGGATTAACTTGCCGGGCTGAGGCTGGTTTCAAACACAGCGGTGTGAAGCAGGACACAAAATCCCATCTGTATGAACTCTCAACCGATTTCTTTTTCTTCTTTTTTAATTTTCGAGAAAGGCAAGCAAGCTAAGAATCTTTTTCCTTCTCTTTCGCTGTTTTCTTCCCGTTTGGGGCTGAGGTTGAACCTGTTTTTGGACAAATTTTGATTTTTTTTTTTTGCTAAAATTGAATACAGTTTATACTTTTTGGATCGTTTTGATGTGCTGATATCAAAAATGATTTTTAAAAAATAAAAAAACATTATTGGCATGCTTTTCGGCACGAAAAGCTATTTAAAAAGCAACAGCTACCACACCCCAAACACCCTCTAATTTCATGGCATCGTGAAATTTAAGCCCTGGGTATGCGTAATATTCATTCAAAGGATGATTGCCAGAGGCATAAGCGATGAATATGTTATCTGTGTGCCTCGGAAGTTTTACGAAGAGTCCAATTTATCATCTGGCGTCTTGAAAAAGATAAGAGAAACATTTCTTTTTTCTTTCTTGTAAATACAGAGACTTAAATAACTTTATTTAAACTTAAACACAGAAGGATATGAAAATTTATTAGATATATTTCGGTATATTGTTCTTCCACTTGCATGAAAATTAATAGGATCCACTATAATTACTATCTATGGATTTTTTTTTAGTATTTGGTTTGTATTTCAAGATTAAAAAAAACAAATGAAAATATAAAATAAATCTATATAGTTTAATAATTGACACTTTCAAAATAAATCTCTATAGTTTTTTTTTATTCTCACCATCTTTATATTTTATATTTCGAGATGGTAACCAAACGCTATCATAAATAAATATAAAGTATCTAAAGCTGTGTTGGGTAAAAATAAAACTATTTTCCATATTCATTTTTCATTTTTTGTTTTATTTTTCTAGTGAGGAATTAAAAAATATGTTCATTTGTTTAAAATGATGACAAATTTATTCATAAAAAATAAATACACCAAAATTATAATTATTTTTCTTAACAAAACATAAATCATTATATTCATCTTAATATTAATTTTATTTTATTCAAATTAAAAATTATCATGAAAATGCTTTATTGTAAACTAAAAAAATATTTATATTATATTTATGGTAAAGATTAAATATATAACACCAACTAAATATAAAAATATAAAAAAATAATTTTAATCTTTTACCTTGCTAAAAAATCCTTGTGTGTATATATAAATATTATATTCTTCCCGTTTTTTTTGTTTGAAAAATAGTGAAAAAATTATATTAAAAAACTGTGAAAAACCTCTAAATATATTTTTCAAATTCAGTAAAAAATTAAAAAAACTAAAAAACTAGTCTTATAATTTTATAAACAAAAAAATATTACATTTGAATAAATAATTTTAGTTTTTTTTCCAACTCTATTTTTTTTTTAAATTAAAGTAGTATTATTTTTCCCAAGAACTTCTAATAATTTCTCGAACCAGATAATCCAGGGTTGATTGTTTTTTTAAATACCCTAAAACATTTAAACCAAATAAACCAAATAATAATAATAATAATAACAATAATAATTTTTGTGAGATGGAGTGTAAAACTTTCTAACAAGCCCATAATAAGATAGCCCTCCAAAACGCCCAGGCCCAATTAAGTGTTTTTTGTTATACAAAAGCACAGAACAAAAACCTAAACAAAAACCACGACAGAGAGAAAATTGAGGAAACTCTAAAACCCCTAAAACCCCAGTGACCGCCACCTCTCCACCTTCCTCTCTTCGGCATCACCGTTTCAGGTAAGCCTCTGCTTCCACTCCTCTTCTTTTGTGTTCTTAAAAACACAGTGTAAAAGAAACCATTCTAAACTTCAAATTTTTAACTCATAATCTCATATGTCAAAAAAAGTTTTAAAATCTTTCTTTACATTCATGGTTGGAAGTTGTTGTTGGGTAAATGCGTTTTAAGAGGGATTTACAATGATTCTCATAAAATTCTGTGGTGGGTATGTTGGTTTATGTTGAATGGTTATTTGTTAACTATATAAGCTATGAGTTATGAGAATGAAAAGGTTATTAGTGTCGCTTGTCACTTTAAATTTTTCGCAGGAGTATGGTGTCCTTGAATATCAGAGACCTCTTGACAGCATTTAGTCCTTCATTGGACTACTTAGCAATCAGCGCGGGAGATGGTCGAATAAAGGTACTCGATTCCCTTATCTTTGAACTCTGAAACTGCTAGGGCTTTTGAAAATTGAGATTGATAGTAGAATATGTTTTCCGACAATGCTTCATTATTGAATTTTTGGCCAGCTTAGTGCTATTTGTGTGATAATATCCTTTGTCTGATAAAGGAGGCTTTTCTTCTTCTTTTCATGTAGGAACTACTAATCTTTCCTTTTCCTTTCAGATCTGGGATACACTAAAGGGCCAGGTGCAAACTGAGTTTGCAGACATAACATCAAGTGAAGGAGATTTTTATGCTAAACCTGAAAGAGGACACCTTTCGGTTGATTATAAATGCATGAAGTGGTTGTCTTTGGATAAGAAGGTTAAATATAAAAGTTGCTTTGTAATTGTGCTACTAAATGTTTGATCTTTGCTTCCTACTATCTGAAATAACTCTGTGCTCAAAACCATGAGTGATTGCAGAAGAAAAGGAAGCTAGGAAGTTCATTGTTAGTGTTAGGAACAGGTAGTGGTGATGTTTTGGCACTTGATGTGTCTGCTGGTCAGTTGAAGTGGGGTGTTAGCGATTGCCATCCTGGGTGAGTTCCTTGCTGAATAATTATTATGTTGTCATGCCTTTTATCATTTATGAATTGGAACCACACTGTTCCTAGGTTTTTGTAAGCATCAGTTTTCAGAATTGCCAAAAATAGAAAAAGTACAGTAAAAGTTGACTTGTAACTTTAGATGTAATAGTTTTCTCTCTCTTTTGTGCAGGGGTGTCAGTGCTGTTTCATTTTCTACACGTGATTCGTGCATTTACACTTCAGGTGCTGATGGAATGATTTGCAAAACTGATCCACAAACAGGAAATACTCTGGGGAAGTTTAGAGCTTCTACAAAGGCGATATCCTGCATGTCTGTTTCATCAGGTATTCATCATTCACTCCATTTGTGTTACTCTTGCTTTATGGTTGTAGGGAAACCAAACATTTTCTCTGTAATTTTTTTCACTTGCTAATTAGTTATTTTTATGAAGTGTAGAATCTGGAAAATTTATGCCAAGATGTACTTCGGGAAATTAGTTGTGAATGATTCAATTTAACTACACTCTGGCCATTTGGTATTTTTTGGGTTGCTAATCATCAATGAAAGATACTCTCTTTAGAGTGTGCTGGAAGTGAATGCTTTGTGAATATGCAATATTTACTGCTTTCTCATACTTTTACTGGGATTCACACTCTGAATGTCAGATGGGAAGATATTAGCAACAGCAGCTGCACAATTGAAGATTTTCAATTGCTCTGACCACAAAAAGATGCAGAAGTTCTCTGGTCATCCTGTGAGTGCTTCCATATTCCTTTTGTACTATGTTTCTATGCAGAAGATATGTTTCTGGCACTATATTTCATTTCCATTCAGTTATCTTCCTTGGCTTTCTGTGTTCAGCTAAATCAGTCTCTCTCAATATTGACAGGGAGCTGTTCGCTCCATGGTCTTTACTGATGATGGAAAATACATCCTCTCTTCTGCTGTTGGTGAAAGATATGTTGCACTGTGGAGAATAGATGGTGGCAAACGGCAATCAGCAAGCTGTGTTCTCGCAATGGAGCACCCTGCTGTATTCATTGATTGCAAGTGCTTTGAAAATGAGGGAGTTGATGATGCAGGCCTGTTTGTTTTGGCCATTTCAGAAACTGGTGTTTGTTACACATGGTGTGGAAAAAATGTTGAGGAATTACGCAATTCCAAACCCACAAAAGTCTTACTATCTTACGAAGAATTTCCCAAAAATCACAAGGGTGCATTACCAACAGTACTGGCTGCAAAATTACAAGGCACTGCCAAATCTACAGCTGCAAATGTGTTTATTGCCTATGGTTTGCTTGTAAAGCCTTCATTTCAGAAAATATTAATGCATCCTGGGACAGACATTAAGTTAAATAGCTCTCAGGATGGAGTTCTGCTACCACTGAGTCAGTCTCTCAGCAACTCTAAGAAAGTCAGAGACTTACAAAATCGAGGTAACTCTTGACTATAACTATTTATATTTTTGGATAAGTCGAAATATATTGTGAGAGTTATTGGTTTCCACACGCTATCTTGGACACCTCTCTGTAGACAAACTCTTCTGATACTGACACCAACTCTGGACAAAAGAATTCTAAAAATTAGTTTTTGACTTCTTTGATACATTCGATTGAACAATGATTTCCTTTTGCCTTGTCTGACTGTGTGCTTAGACCATTTTCTATATCCTTTACAGCCCTTGCTTGCCATGTTGACTGATGAGGCAAACCCTTGTGGTGGAGCCCTCTGTCAAAATGTTCTTAGTTTTATATTTTGTTGATTTCAGTAGTTATAGTTTGCTTAGACAGTTGATGTTTTTTGCATCCTTTGAAAATCTGCTTCTTGAGCTGTTTCCTAACATGTTCTCTTCATTATGCTAGCTCTTGCTTGATGTTATAGATTCCTCTTCTGATAGTTTTTAATTCTAATGTCATTTTTATGTGGATTGTTGCTCTTGCATGGCTGCTAATTACTTTTCTTTGAATTCAACAGTTACTGCATTAGACCGTGCCAATGTGGAAGATGCCTTGCTTCCTCTCCCAAAAGTTTATGATCTTCATGAGAAGAAGATGAGAAATATGAATATTGTTGACCATGATGAGGTCATGGAAGAATCTGCTGAGAGCAAAGGTACATCTATTATTTTCCAGAAAATTCCGATTATGTATATGAATGCACCTATGTTGGTTCATCTCTCTATTCCGGGTAGGTTATTTTTTTTTTGTTGTTGAATACATCAGATCACTTTTTTGGGACAGTAATGGATGCTTGGTTTAACCTTTATTTTTTCTTTTGATAACTTCTGTGTCTGGATGCTTGAATATGGGGAATCTTGTGATTTCTCCCTTTTTCTTAACTTGCATCATATGATTCTTTTACTTCATTTCATTAAGCTTTTATCTACAATATGCTTATTCCTTATCACATGAGCCAATGAGGATACTGTTGCAACTGAGTAATGGATAGCTGTAACTTAATATAATATATCTTGAGAAAGAGGAAAAAAGTAGATGAAATGGAATGCAAATTGTTAAGTGAGAGAAAATGAAAATAATGAGCAACTGATAGCAAGGAAAATAATATACAAATAGAAATGATATGAGAGAAAGGAATGGAAAGGTCTATCCTCAAGAACCCAAGAACTGTTTTGAAAAGTGTCACAAGTTTAATGCAATGATTTTGCTTTTCAATATGAAAATGCGTGTGCTAAATATCAATATAGTTCTGTAATATGTAATGGGTAAATTAACATTATATTGAAATTGTTCTATCGCCATGCTGGCATAAGTAATGTGAAGTCATACTTTTGCTTCAGTGTTACTACTGTGAAGTTCTGGTTTAATGTTAGTTGTTTTGTCAATTCTTCTGCATGCTCTTATCTGTTTATTATGGTGGTTTCTACAGATGTCATGGTAGAGGTTGATGCTGTAACAACTGGCATGGAGAAGCAGTTGAGATTATTGAACATACTTGGTAGTAAAGATGATGGTATATTGAGTCCCACTCTTGATTCTGCAACACTTATGGGTATTAACCTTGAGGACAATATCCCGCTAAAGAAGGTTTGTTCTTCATCTAAACGCAGTTTTGGTTTTTTTTTTTTATCCCCATCCAAATTATGTTCTTGTTTTCCTTCATGTATGTTCTTCATTTCTAATAGTAGCTGATAATTTTCTTCTATCAGATGAGGGCAACAGTTTTGTCTATGGAACCTAGCAATGCATACAAGTTATTGGAAGTCTTGGTGGCTAAATGGCAATCTAGGTTTGCTCTTACTTTTCTATAATAGTGTTGACTCTCAACTTCTATTTTATTCTTATTGTAGACTTCTTTAAAAGACAACAGATAATTCTACGTAGAACATAAGGTTCTGCCAAGAAGAATATGTTCATTGATCTTGTTACATCTTATGATATTTATGAAGGACTTTTATTCTAGGAAGCCATCATGTATCTATTCACTAATTATGGAGGAATTTCAAAACTGTGGTTGTCTTCAACAGGTCAAATAGTGGAAAGTGTGTTTTACCATGGATATACTGTATATTGGTCAATCATGGTCAATATATTGTGGCTCAAGAAAAACCGGAGTCCCAGATGCTTAATTCCTTATTAAAGGTATAATAATGTGAACGTGTAGGCATATCATTTGTTTCTCTTTTCTTGCTTTTATCTTTGCTGTGTCATAACTTGAAGTGATCTTGTTGCGGCTGTTAGCTCCTTTTACCCCTTATCTCTTTCCCTATGTGTCATATTCATGGTAAAACTGTACTGCTTAAAATTATATACACTATTATATCTTGTTAGCTTTACTTTTGTTTATAGATGCTTGGACTTATAGATTGTAATTAACATTTGTATTCAAATTCTTGTACAACATGGCTTTCTGTTAGTGCCTCTAACTTCTAGGATGAAAGATGTCAAGCCAAATAGGTTGTGATAGGCTGAGGTTACTACTAAAGTAGCATATTGGTCAGAGACAGCCTCTTTGTTTCTGTGGTCTAGACCAACTTTGGCCATTTTAACATGTAGACCAGGCCAACTCCAAAGCTGATCTTATTTGCAGGGGCCTTGTAATAAACATTCTGGTGATGCTATGTCGAGTGACTGAGCTTTGTTATCATCTGGGGGGGCATTACTTTGCCATCTGTGGTTATTCACCCATGATATGTTTTGTTGGAAGGATACGATCACAGGGCAAAAGAGGGAGGAGGAAGAGATGGGTACTTCCACCATCTCTATGTAGAGAGAAGGGAAAAGAGCTCTTCCTTCCATACAGGTCCATCACATGCAATTTGTCCATTTTAAGCATCTAGAAATAAGGCGGCTTCATCTCCAATCCCATCCCTTTATCCCATTTTTCTTCTTTCAAAGGTCCCAGTTCATAGAGACTGTTAGAAAAGGCGTTGGATTATAATGCTGTTGCACCAGACCTTAGTGTCATATTATTTGCCTGGCAGACTCAAATTATGTTCTATTCTCTCAGATCACCAAATCAAGGGCTGTGGCTGTTCAACCTTTGTTGCAATTAGCAGGTCGTTTGCAGCTTGTAACAGCACAGGTTCCGAACTTCTCTTTGTTGCATTACTTTGATGGTTTTAATAAGGTCTGTTGATATCTAATTTGTTGTCTGTGTTCTCTTAACAGATTGACAAGGTTGCACTGAGCAAAAACCCTATCTCATTGCATAATGACCAAATGGATGATAATGAGGATGATGATGATGTCGACGAACATCTTTATGGGGAAGAAGATGATGAATCCCAGTTAAGTAGTGACGATGACAGCTAGCTGCAATCACCATACCAGGTAATCATTCTTGACAGAGAATTTTATTTGTCTACCTATGGCCAAACTTTGAGTGATTAGAAGTTGACCGATTGGATGGTGATGATAATATAGAACTGCACAATGGTATGGTTGCATTATTCCGGACGAGAATTTACATGTCTTTTGGAAGAAGCACAGCTGGTTATATGTACATGTTTAAAAAAAATTCCCAAATGGAGTTTTCACAATTTGTTTAAACTTCCCGGTTGATCATAAAAAACTGCAAGATTTTTACTTCACAAAATTGGTGGTGAAGATTTGGTCGTTTTGACATTTACCCCTAAATTTGTTATCATGAAGGTTTCCCAGTGAGTATAGCGGCTTGTTACCCAGAGAGGCATCTTTTGGCGTGGGCTCCTATCATTTTGGTTCAGCCTATCCACAGATTTTTTTGGTGCATATCCGAAATTGATCTTCAACCTTTATAGAGTACAGCAATACTTGTTTCCTTCTGTACCTGCTTATTCCTCTTATCTTGTTTTCGCTCTATGTTTTTGTTTAGAAATGATCATGGTAAGCCTAGGTGTTACGTTTCTAATTAACTTGTTTTATTTTTTTTCCTTCCATTAACAGCCCACAAGTTTTTTCAAATGTGAATGTATTATACTTGTTGTAACATGTAAACAGGCATTGACTGCTGGGCCCCCTTTCCTGATAGCCAATTAGTTGAGGTTTCATCTCTGTTAGTTCTTCATGAGTTTTTTATCTGCGTCTCTGCATCTCTGCATCTGTGGCTGAACATGCTGACATCTCTCTGCATTGTAGAAGAGTGCAGTTGATCTATATTGCAGAGGTGATTTTAGCTGACTAAAAAGCTATGCACAAACGTTTTAGGTTTGCGTGTGTTTGATTAGAATCTTTCTAGTGAATTAGCGACTTTTCCATGGCCATGAGAATACTAGAAGCCAGAAATTACGTAGTTTATAACAATGAATATACCACTCTTGTTTCATATTACTGATTTTCGTTTGTCTAGGAAATCAATAGAAAAAAAGGATCATTTTTGTTTTGTGGTTCGAGCTTCTTATCCATAATAATGTGTTTGAGAATGTTGTTGCGGTTGTTTTTAAAATATTTTTTATTCAAAAAAATTTATGTTAATAATATTTTTTTATGTTTTA
Organism: Populus tomentosa; assembly: GCA_018804465.1. NCBI lineage: Eukaryota > Viridiplantae > Streptophyta > Magnoliopsida > Malpighiales > Salicaceae > Populus > Populus tomentosa. The sequence goes on along the minus strand of CM031987.1, from coordinate 617,649 downwards.
AAAATTATTTTTGAGATTATTTGAAATTATTAAAAATATATTAATTTAAAATATTTTTTTTTTAAAACATCGTGTCAAACACGAAATCATGAACAGCAGCTGTTTACTGCATCAAGCAGAAAGTTCTGGAACTGAAGTACCAACCATCCTGGAGCTGACTACTTAGGGTTACCTGTGCAACGCTGTGCTAAGATTTCAAGCTAAGTTGCAACACAAAAGAAGAAAGCTCCCTTGTTGTGTATGTGTTTTCCATTATTATAAAATTTTTAACTGAAAATTAAAAAAAATGTTTTTATTTTAAAAAATATATAAATTGTAAGAAAATAATTGTTTTCATTGTCAAAAGCAAAAGATAAATGTTTATGTGAGTATTATGAACTCCAGGGAACTTTCTTGACGTTAAAGCAACTTATCCTTTTTGAGCTGACGTAACAAATTATGCGAGCCCCCCTAACGAGGACAGTTCCAATCAATGAGTATAGATCCGTATTTAACCTAATAATAGGGGTAATTTTTTAATATTTTTATTTAATTTTGTGAAAATAAGAATAGATATTAGCAAAAAAGATAACGATTTAAATTACGGGAAAAATATATTTTTTTACTCAAAATTTTCTTCCTTTTCTATTAAAAGTTTCTTAAATATAAAATAAAGGTAACTAAAATTAGAAATTAGAAAAAAAATTCTATTGATTTGAAATAAAAAGTAAAAAATTATATCTCTAATCCTCTTTTCTTATCCTTTTGTTTTTCTTTTACAAAAAATCTTCTTTTTTTTTTTTATTGTTTTTATATCTAAAATAAAAAATAATTAAATAAATATTTTATTTGCTATTCATGAGGGGAGTTTTAGAAAGAATTAAACATATTAGGTTCATATATAATTATTTTAAAAAGTAAAAGTTAATATAATCATAAAAATCTATAACATTATTTGCAAAATATTCCATAATCGAACTTAAATATCATTTGAATGAATTTTTTTTAAGGCAATCATATTATAAAAAAGATAACTCACTATCCAAGTCAGAAGTCGTGTTGAGCATGAACCCATTGTTTATACGCACCAATACACACTGCTGTTGAATTAGCCAATGCTCATGCATGCTAGTGTAACTCCGGTAGTGTTTATATTGGCTTATAGTTTGATGAGTTTCAGACCAGTGAAAATTGCTGTGGGTTAAGCAGTTTTAGTAGTTATTGATGAATGGTTGTCTTAGATGAAAACTGTCCAAATTTATCTTGAGAGGCGGTTTCTTTGTAGCTTTTATATTATTGTAATATTGTTAGGTCAAAGGGTTGTGTGGCATGCAAAGTTAATTGTGCATTGCATACACAAAGACTTTTGTGTATTCCTTTGTTAAAAGGATAATAAAGGTTGAGATTTGTTTCATGTAATACTTGTACTTATATATTTTGTTTCATTACCTATGTTGTATTTATTTGTTTATAATCAACAAGAGATTGGAGGAAAGATTCTTGGATGTATGAAACACTTAAATTGTAGGCTAAACAAGAGTGAAATTAAGAAAAATGCCAAGTTTAGTAGGGGAATTAGACCGCTCGCATAGAGTTAGGAATTTTTTAACAAAAAATTTGATATTGTGACAATTTTTTCTTATAAAGAAACCAAGCATTATTGAATGGAGAGAATAACTACGCGCCTAATCCAAACCATAAAGTAGAGATACACTTGGGCTTGGAAAGCCAGGCCCGTGTGTCTTCCAAACCCAAGCATGTCTGGGTTTTTATTTTTTTTTAAAATGAGTTGTTCACTTTTTTATATATGTGTGTGTTCAAAATATTATGACCAACTCATTGTCCACCTAAAATATTTTCTGACCTTCAGAGCTAGCTTTTGTAGTTGGAAAATTAGGATCCAAATTTATGGACCCTAAAAACTTGAATTTTAATATTATTTTGAAATCCTACTTCAAAACATATTTTAACTATATAAAAAACTCAAAATCAAACTAAATTAATATTTTTCAAGGCTTGATTTACCTTGTTGGAAATCTTTGAAGATGAAACTACCTCCATTAAGTCTCTTTTTAAAGATGAATTAAAAAATATTAAAATTTTGATTATTGATTGGTGACTAAAGTTTTGTTATCTGATAACTCTCTCTTTTTTCTGTTGATTTTTTCCCTCTTCTCTGTACATTCAGGAACGAAACTAAAGAAAAATGAACTTACAAATTGAATTGTAAAAAGCGTAAAGAAGAGCGATTGAATATGAGAAAAGTGAAAATTGAGGGATGAAACTACATTTCTACATCATTGGAACAACTAACGAGTGAAATGTCAATTTTGATCATTGATCTTTCAGTTGTATTTTTAAAAACAACATAATCATCAATTTCCCGAATTCTTTTGGTTTATTAGTAGAAGAATCATCTTTCCATCAATGTCATTTGGACATGGTGTATACTGTATAGAATTAGAAGTGGAATATATTGAGATGCGTGTAGAGAAGCATGCACGTTTTCTTTTTGGTTGACGGGGAAGGCATTTGGAAGCATATTTTCAACTTTCTAGTGTCCCTATACAGATGCAGAGTTTGTACAAGCTACGGGAATTGAAACTGCTGGTGGAATACTGTTTTTAAAATGGAAGGTCGAGAGCATAGTCGTAGAATATATAATTAATTCTTAACAGGAATAGAACAAGGTATGTTTTTCCTCTCAGAGCTTAGAAGTGGAACGCAGAATAAATTCTTCCCGCACAATACAAGCTTGGAATCTCATTCTCCTCTCAAAACGTGTTCACATGCATGTTAGAAGATGATTGGTGCCATTGGATTCTATTATTTTTCATATGAGCCTCCTCACATTATTCGGCAAGCATTTGGATTCTCATCGCTAAACATAGATGTAATGTTTCCATTATTACTGCGACTGTTGTCATGATAATCCTCATTGTAGTGGTCCATCCTACTGTAAATTGTGTGATGTGGTGGTGGTGGTCGGAGATATTCATATTCAGTGACATTCGGTGATGGCCTGTATGTGTTGTAGCTGTGAGTCACGTAGATGGGCTTTGGCGCCGCTTGTGGGACTCCTTGGCTAATAGGGTATCTGCTCGAGTTACCGCCATAGTTATGACCATAAGCATATCTGTAGCCATAGTCAGGTGGGTGATGGTATATAACATGAACCTCTCCTGAATCTCTGGGTCCAGGGGGCTTTTGTGGCTGATTTGCGTTGGTTTCTTCAGCAACAGGTGATGGATTCTCCCCAGGTGGTGGCGGGTCCTCAGGTTGTGGTGGATCTTTTGGAGGCTCTGCTGTTTCAGCAGGTGGAGCTTCTGCTGTGGGAGGATTTGCCTGGTCGGAGGCCGGTGGTGGCGGTGCCCCACCTTCAGATGCTTGTTCGGGTGGTTTTTCTGTTGTCTGAGCAGCAGGATCTGATGGTTCAGAATTGGAACATATGGTGGCAATTTTCCTAGTTTTCCTAATCGCCTTGATAATTTTTTCGGGATCTGCCCACCCAACGACTGTCAGCTTCTGCTGTGGGAAGTCAATGTAGAGATCATATATACCTGAGGAAAACGAGAACGAAATTAGATACAAGGAAGTTGAAAGTGAAAGCCTAGATGATAATCTGAAAGTGGAAGAAACTAGATTGGAGGATTTATCAAGTCTCATTCTGATTGCTTACCATTGATGCCATGCAATGCCTTCTTGATCTTCTGCACACACCCATTACAGTCCATTCGGACTTGTATCTCTGTGACTCGAGGTTTCTGCACACGACAAGAGAAGAAAACCGAACGGTCAGACAAGAAGATGGCATATATCGATCAAAGCTTAGATGCTCATGCATGTTCTGTGTGGATCATCAGGAATACCTCTAACTCTGGAAACATTAGGCATTAATGGAGAAACCAAGAGAGAGAAGCTTTGTATGAGATGGAGAGAGGGTCGAGATCAGTAAGAAAGAAGAATCAATAGGTGGCATTTATGTGTGCTGAAGGAGGGAATATTTGAAAGGCAAAAGGGTGTGGGACATGAAAGGAATCTCTTTTTCCTCTCTGGGAGAGGAAGAAGATGACATTTGCTGCACTGTTTACCTCTTTAGGAGTCATTGTCAAATGCTAAAGAAGGAAAGGGAGAGGGCGGAGGTAGGGTTTCAAGAAAGAGGCCGGTGTTTTTGTATGGACCTTCCCAAAGGGAATTTGCTTTAGCATGGATGGCTATCTACAGCAATTGAGGGATGCGCACGCATGCATTTAGGATATCCAGACCGACCATTGAAAAGAATTAAAGCGAAGAGCAGTTGATTTGATCATTTGGGGGTTCATCATCATCAAGAAAAAATCATCAAAGTAGCTTTTCTAGGCGTAAGGATATCCACTATCAAGGAATCCTTTAGTCACAAGAAAAGATGACTAAGGCAAATAAAAATGACATCTTGTTGTTTATTATTAGGGTTGCAAGGCACAAAGCCACCTCTCATTTTAGTCATAGAGGTTGATAGAGACACTGGAGAGCAGATTCCCTTACTGGAGGTTATGAAGAAGTGCAATTAAAGTGGGTGGTGGTGGGTTTTTACCCTTACGTCCATGCTTTTATACACCATTTAATAACTAATCATTCTTATCAAACCCGGCATGGCTTAAAGGTTAATCCAGTAACTTGTCAAATCAAAATTTAATCTAATCTTAAATCTTCCAAACCATGATCAGATTTTCATTTAGGATATTTAAAAACTTAACTCTATTAAAATAATAAAATTTTCATTTTGATGTTATAATTTTGATAGCCTCAATATATATTTATAAACTTAAGATTGTATTTGTTAATTGAAATTATTTTTTCAAAAATTACTAACATATCAATGTAAAGAAAAAACAAACTTATATTAAAAAATCATTTTTCCATTGAACTTGATATTTCTTGATAAATAGATCCTGCTATAAAGGGATCCCCTGACATGGCAGCATCAAACTTAACGAGCCTGCATTGTGAGTGAATGCTAATATCTTAAGTGCATGTTTTTGATCGACTTATAATAAAATTGAAAAATAATAAAATGAATCTGTTAAATAAATTATTATTATTTTTTTATAAACATCTAAATTATAAATTCAAATTAAATTTCATCAATTCACAAATAAATATAAACTATTATATTGATAAGTTATTGTTTTCAACCATTTAAATGGTCACTACTTCCTAGGCGAGGGATGATTCCAATGGAATTAACATATGCTATAGAATTTCCATCCCAAGGCATCCCTACAAACTATTGATTGTAGTGCTCCTGACTTGCTGAGGACCATCCTATACAAATGTCTGTAGGACATTGAAAACAACAACTTCTATATTCTCTCTGGGTATTTTTATAGTGACTTTTGTCATGGTCAACAGCCACTATTGTTTGAAAGGGCAAAGTTCTAGAGCAACAGCATTATACATACTCAACTTGGCAACTAATTTAGTAATAATAAACTATGTTTATCAGCACAACCTTGACATTGTTATACAAAAATCAACAGCAATCGTTTAGGTTTAATTTTATTCAACTAAATATATGAGAGTACTATAAATTATAGCAATATACTAGATTTTTTTTGCCCGCTTTATACTGGAGGATGGGTCATTTTTTTTTAACATAAAAAAGATATTTAAATGGTGATAATTTGAGTGAACCCGGGTTAATTTGACTAACCCACGATCCAGGATAATTCTAGAGGAAGAAAAAATAGAAAGTTAACCCACGATCCAGGATAATTCTAGAGGAAGAAAAAATAGAAAGTTCAAGGCTCAATATTCTAATGCTAAAGAATAAAATAAAAAAAGTTAAAAAAAACCAAAGATAAATCTGGCTAATCTTTGAAATCAACAACTCTGGTTATGAGACCGAGATGATCATATAGAAGACAAAAAAAAAAAAAGATCTTGAACAAAATTCTTAACCATAAATTTTTTTAAAAGAAACAAATAGTAATCAAAACAATGAGGACTAAATTTAGTATAAAAACTAATGAAAAAAATAATAATGAGGGACTTAATAAAACAAAAAGAAGAAAAAGGATAAAAAAAGCAATTAAAAGAATGAAAACAAAAAATGAATAAGAAAAACAAATGAAATAAAATGCCAAGAGACAAAATTGCAAGAACAAACAAATTAAGAAAAGTATAAAAAAAAATTAAAAAAATAAAGACTAAATCTCAAATAAATAAATAAAATAAAATATTGAGGGACAAAATTAAAAAAAATAAAAAAAGGATAAAAAAATAACAATAAAGAGTACCATATCATATATATATATATATATATATATATATATAATCAAATGGAAAGGGGTGAAGCTGAAAAAAAATAATCTAAAAATACAAAATTCAAAACAAAGAAAAACCAATAAAAAGAAAGAAGATTATAATTGAAATTTTTCTCCATTATTTTATTTCATTTTTTTTTATCAAAATAATACCATTTCTACTTTTTAGAAGAATAAAAAAAATCAAGCAATTAGCTAGAGGAAAATCATGTCAAAATCCATTGATTAGTTTTAGCTATTATTTTTTTTTATCAAAATAATATCATTTTTACTTCTTGCACAATAAAAAATCCGATTGACCTCGGTAACCTTGGTCATTTGACCCAACCTGTGACTCGATACATGACGAGGGATGAAATTGCAAAACAAAAAAAAAATTAATCAAGGAGAGAACTTAAAATAAAAGGATTTGCAATCATAAGAATGATGATAAAATTCAACAAAAAAAGGAATTAAAATCATATGATTAGAGATTAAATCAAAAAATAAAATCCAATAAAAAAAGGATTAAAAGCAAAATAAACAGGAATAAAAAAATAAGGATCAAATTTCCTAAAAAAAATATAAACATCAAATGTCAAGGGATGAAATTAAAAAAGATATAAATCAAATTTAATATAATTAAAATATTGAAGATCACTTTGCAATTTTACAAGGCCAACACACCTTTTAAGGTGGAGGAGAGAGAAAATAAGGGAAGGAGAAAAATTATTGTTAGAGCTCCGTTGTGCTATGGAGGCTGACACGTGTAAGCCTACCGTGTAGAGGGTAGCGTGATGCTTCGAAAGCAACCTTGAAAGGCAACCAACAGCCACCGGGAGGCACTGCATGCGCCGTTGGAAAGGCGCGGATGCCTCCCACCTGTGTTTTTATTTATCAAAAGAACAAAATACCCTTGACCCCAAGCACTAATTGCAAAAAAAAAAAAAAAAGGGTAAAAAAACTGAAAATGCCCCTTGACCTTAGGCAAAACAATGTTGACCCAAGAGCTATGCAGTAATTACACCGTACATAAAAATATGAAAATCACAAAAAGCCCCTTGGTTATAAGTTTTGTTGTTGTTTTTTAAGGGTAAAGACGTGATTACACTATGCAATAAAGTGTAAAAATACTTTTTTAGCACTGAGTTTGTGTTCAATCCTTTGGTTCTTGAAGGGAAAAATAATTATTTTATTGTGAATTGCACTATTTATAATCTACAGTAAACACATACATTGAGGGGTTTTAGCTTTATGTATAATATAAAATGATCACTAAATATATTTTATTAATGGATGGGCTATATAAAATAAGCTAAGCTGGCAAAAAATAATTTTTTATAGATCAAAAAATTATTTTAAAAAATTATTTTATAGCAAACCCAAACCCAAATGCAAATCCAAACTCGAGTCCATGTTCGTATCGTGCCAAGCTAAGCCGAACGGGCACATGTGGTTTAAAATTAAATCCCATTTCACCTAGTTCCTATCTCTTCTAAAAAGTTTGGTGTCATATGGGTTCATTTAAGAACTCCTAAGATATATTTACAAAGTATTTACTTAAAAGGACCACAGTATATTTATTGATTGATCTGTCAAATGAACTTAAAACATCTCATTAATAACCCGCAAGAATTTGTTCTATACTAGAAATGTCGTGCCTTGGCTTTATTGTAATGGTAATGTATCCTGGAAAATTGTTTATTTATGTTAGATTTCAATTTTCAACTCAACAGGTATTCAAATCATATTAATAAAACATATCATTAACCAGTTTCACATTTTATTTCATCATGCTCAAAAGTAAATTGATACATAAGCTAGATATTTTAATCTCTGCATTTCCAATATTCTATCTTTTATATCCCTCGTATGAGGTCTTTCATTCATCATAAAACAAACCATTTAATCCTCTAAGGTAATTGCACTATCAACTTAAAATGACATTATCTATAAGCATACTAATAGAAAAAGTTGCTCCTTTAAATTCCATCTCTTCATTTTTATTGTTTAAAATGCTTGACTTAAGGATATCATTTCAATAATTCCATAACAATTTTGGTCAAACACATTAATACTATTTAACTATTACACAACTATTTAAGCTTCAACAAGTTTATTTGTTACTAAATTCCATATAACTAGTTCATACTTAATTTCTATATTTGGTAGTTCCTTTACCATGAAATTAAAATTATCATGGCATATTTTCCATCACACAACCAATATTCTAGTTGAACTTTCCTATCTTGTTTATATTGAACAAAACAATTGATAACCACTGGTTATACATAATTATCGTCATTGCTGATAAAATTTCATTCCACTATTATAATTGTCAACAAATTCATAACATGTCAACAATCATACAATCTTTTTGTGTGTGACATAATTACATTATACAAAACAATTAATATGACATTCTACAATTATACAATAAATAGTTCTCATATTGTATCAAAATAACATGGGTTTTTTGTTTATCTTCCAAATGGAGGGGAGTATGGGGTTACATTGCAGCTAGTTTGGCACACTATATAATCTATACGTTCTTCTGCATGGCGTCTGCATGGGATCCTTCTTCCTTGGACTCTTGTGGACGTGGTGGCCCCCTTGTATTCATTTGTTTGTTTCATTTCATTTGAACGGGTGGGAGCTCCTGATTGGCTACCTATTTCCTTGGTGATTCAGCTGTGCTTATGCTGTCACGGATCCAGCGCTTTGTGGCGGATTCTCTTGTCCGGTTCTTGGCTTCTATCATATTAATGTGCTCTGGCTGGAGCTGGTTGGGCTGTCTATGTCTCTGCATAGTACGTTCTCTTCGTCTCTGCATGGCTGGTAATTGGTTCTGCTTGGATGGCTGGCCTACAGTTCTTAGTCTCTACATGATAAGCCCCAACAATTGCCTCCATTTTTTATGATGCTGGGATTGCTTCCATCTCTGCATGGATGTGTCCATGTATCTTCATTAGGTGTCCACGTGGGCTGTTGGCGTGCTGTAGCTATAAATATGCAAGGCTTGCATGTGTTTTTGGTGGCTTCGAGGTGCGCGGGCTGGCATGGTCTCTCTTTATTAGGGAGCATGTTTCCCGTTCTTGATTTTCTAATTTCTCTTAATTTTGGGAGTTTGTCCTCCCATTGTCTCACTTTTCTTGTATAACTATTTTTGTTCTGGGAGTTTGTTCTCCCTTTGTCTCACTTTCTTGTATAATTTTTTGTTTTGGGAGTTGATCCTCCCTTTGTTCCCTCTTTGTACTTGCTGATTCCAGCATTGTCACTTTTGATCTAATTATATACTTACATTCTGATCAAAAAAAAAAAAAAACTTGAAATACAATATACATACATCATCAATACCTTCAGCTATATCGTATTCCAATGGTCAATAGAATTCTCTTATTATAATTTCTAATTCAACTTTTAAATTGTACCATTATCCTTTCATCATAAAAGCCATCTTCCATTTCATTGATCAGATTTACCAATTTATCCACCATTCCATGCATTCTTCCTAGCTAATACAAACTTTGTCTCCATCCTTCACGAGGAATAAGTTTTCATTAATTCAACTTCATTAATACAACATTTAGTACCATTAACATGATTATACCACTATAGTTTAATATTAACTATTGCATTTTATACAACATCTCATTAATAATCCAACGAGTCAATGATTCAGACATTAATAATTCCGTACCGGGCTACTAACCAATTCACAATCTTGGTCTTGAAGTTAATACATATCATAACCAGAACCTTGTAATCAATTTTACAAAACATCATTTTATTTTTCAATAATATATCATGATCATAAATCAACTTTTCAATCAATCATATGGCATAAGAGAACCATCTTACCAAAAGTTTTCCTAAACATCGATCAATTAATGCCCTTAACCCATGCTTGAGCACTAACTTATTACCGTGTTGCTAGTTCCAATAGCTCATCACCAGGTACTAGCCCCATTATCAAGGCACTAGTTCCAACAGACTATCACCAAGTACTAGCCCTATTAACGAGTCATTAGTTCTAACAACCCATCACCAAGCACTAGTTTCTTCATATATTTATTCCTGCATTTACACAACAACTGGATATATAATAAAATCATTTTATTAATTTAGAACTTGATACTTTATTTATAACACAAAAATTTCACTTCGAGACAACAACTATCATATTTCATATTAGTTATACTATTATTAATCCAACAATTAACACATCGATACCTCTAACTCTATTGAGGGCAGCTAGTTGATCATATTTTTTTCTCTTTTTATATACAATTCTATATTTGCAAACACATTTTAAGAAATGATAGTAATTTAACTCTTACATATTTTACAAAATAAAAGGATCAAGGTGCAAGGCATATACCTTAGGTTTATGTATCTACTATTGCTCCCTATTGTTGTCTTATCCTTATAGTCTCTCCCGTATCACAGCAAGATTCAATTTTACAATCAGTGACTCTCATTCATACTAAAATTACATTTGAAGTATTTATTTATCTCATAATTACATGTGCACAAACTTATACATATTCATTCTTTCATATGTTTTTTTTTTTTTATTATTTTCATCATCACAATCCTTTATTCAAAGTTCTATATCAAGGATAACCTTTTAAGCAAAATAATTATTATTTACTTAAATCAATGTAACTCATATATGTTGAACATTGCTTAGTGTTTCTTTTATAACTTAACGTTTAGAACTTAGATTTAGGTGTGGTTTAATCCTTTCAAAATCTAAGACATATCATTCATTGTTAAGAAGGAAGAGAAATCAAATTCAACTATTAGCATATTAAAAAATATTCATTTCACACATACATACAATCTGTTTATTGAGTTATAACATGACCTGTTTATGGTTTTCAATCCTTAACTAGAGTTTTGTAGCTCCAAATCAAACAAAGTCATTTTCTAATGAAAAATAACATCTCGAAGCACAACTTTCATGAGGAACATGTCCAAACTTTTCTCACCATCTAATCTCAAATCTAGCTAAAAATTAATCAACAAAATCTATCGTATGGCATTCAACCTGACTCCTCTTTAGTGTTTCTTCCATATCGGAGTTCTATAACTTCAAATAAAGTAAAAATTATTTTAATTGAAATTTAACACATTTATTTACTGCTTTTATGATGAGAATGTTTCAAATCTTATTAATATCAAGTCCCAAACCCAACTAGAAGACAAACAACAAACATGTCCAATAGGATTTAGTTTGGTTTGGGCCCTTCCTCTGTGTTTAGCTTATACTAAAATTAAATTAATTATGATTTAATCAAGAATAATTTCATTTGAAATATATTCATAACTACAACTTACATAAAAAGCTAACTCCAAATTCCATTATTTTCAAGTTCAAAATCGACAATTATAATAGTATCATAAATCTGTCTAAGAGTTATTTTGGCTTAGACACTTCCTCAATTTTTAGCTTATATCTGGAGTTATATCATTTTGAAATAATCAAGCCCATTTTCACTTGAAAGATAACATCCATATCTATAAATTTCTTCAATAAACCAACTCTAAATTCTATCGTTTATAAATTCTAACTTTGATATCTATAAGGTGTTGAAACGACCTTTGTTTTTGTCAAAATTTAGACTGCTGTAAAAGTCTCCTTTTCTTCTCATTTGGACCGACAAAAAAGCCTTCTTCCACACCTCATTCCATTTTAGAATCACCATCCATCAAAGTAACTTTCCTAACCCAAGTTTTGTCAACTTCAACCAAAACTCATAATTCATTCCATCTTTCTAGATTCCCTACTTGGTCATGTTAATTCTTAACACTAACATATAATCAAATTTAATAAGTTAACCATTTTCCATGCCAATTGTTTCAACAATTCCATTTTATATATTCTAAAATATGCTCATAACATGTAATTCACATTTCATACAACCAAGTTCCAAAATCTTTTCAACATATTATTGCTAAACACATTCATATTAAAAAAAAACTCCTAATCAATTAAACTAATTTCATAACCATAAATTATTTATCTCATCAAGGACTCTATAATTTGATCTTTGATTGTTCATAAATTTTTCCTTAACATGTTTATCTAACTCAATTTATAAATCTTAACCCATTTATACAATCCTTCAACATTTGTACATGTATTCAAATTCACAATATACTAGCAAGAAAATCAATTAAAATTTGATAATTTATTTAATCCAATTCTAATAATCATTGATATGACTAAAAGATTGATGTCTTATCCCAAGTGCAGGAGTGTTGAAGTAATAAATAATCCAGTAAGACCGGGGTCGAACCACAAGGAGGTTAACTATATAAATTATAAACAACAACAACAATAATAAAGTGAGCTTTGAGATGTGATATTGATATAAGGATTAAACAATGATAAAAATAATTGTCAAGGTTAGAGGATCCACCAATGGTATTAAAAATAAGTATAGTATAAATTTTTTTTATTACTCAACTGGAAACTACACACAAAGAAGGTTCCAATCGGATGATTTATCCTTAATAGTTCATTATAAATTGTTAACATGATTATATTAATTATCTTATTTAAGTACGACCATACTTTTAAATATTGTCAGGAATTCATGATGCTAACTTATGTTAACAACAAATTAAGTTTCTTTCATAGCACACGTGTAGGTTATACCATATGGTTGGCTATGAAAGTATCAAGCATTTGCTGTACCAAGTGTTATACAACATAAATCTAGATTAACCATTTAACAAGCAAGGTATTAAAAATTAGTAAGATAAAAAGATAAGATATGTTAATAACAAACTTTTTTAGATATAAACATTGAAGTCTATGTTGAGTTTATATTATACATATTCTAACACCACTAGTGAAACCTTTTCACCTTGACATAATAAACTTAGCTAAACATAATGAAGAAGATAAACATAAATAAACAACATAAGTATAGTAAAGGAAATGAAAAGCATAAACAAGAGATTAAGGAAAATATAACATGAAATAAAACTTAAACATTACAAAGATATAAAGAGAGAACTAAAGAGCATGATCTTGATCTGATCAACCAAAATGCCTAAATGCATGGCAAATGCCTCCTTTTATAGGCTAAAATTTAGAACTATTGATTTGATGATTAATTGTTAAGTGGGTGGCTAACTCTTGACTTGGAGAAAATCCTTATCTTCTTGTCTAAATAAAATATCATTGGTAACATCAAAATTAGAACCAACTATACTCATGAAAGTTCTAGGAAATTATCTTATCTTTATAGGAAAAAAAATTAAGGTTATTTGAACTTCTAGAACTTAAGATATGGGCTAAATACTGAACAGTGTCTAGGCGGCAGGACAGATTCAGATTTCTCTGTTGTTGCTATAATTTGGATTTAAAAACAACCTTTTTAAATCTTGGACTCCCATGAAAGTTGTAGGCCTATGTCTTACCTTTCCATCTATATAAAGCAGATCTAAGTCTGAGATCTACAGCTCCAGATATGACCCAATTACCGAACAATGTTTCAATTTGGACTACATCAACATCTCTTTTCTAAGTTTGGCCCTCTTTTTGTTCTTTCAATTTCAGTATTTAAACTCATCAATTAATCCTTTTATTTATGTGATAGGCCTAATTTAAGATGAATATTTACCATAAATTAAAGATATCTTATATTATTAGATATGTTATTATAAAACATGCTTTAGTTAAGGAGTTATTGATACTTCAAGTGTAAAATGATGATATAAAACCTTGATAAAAATGCATTTTTAAGTACTAATCAATCGTCAACAAAATATCATATACTAAATATATACAAAAACTAAACATTCACTTTAGTTCCATAAATTCTCCTTTTTTTTTACCTGTTTGTGGCTAGTCACCCCCTAAAATTTTTCTATCTCCTTTAATTTTATTTTTCTTCAATAACGCTTTCTAAATTCACCACTACCACCACCACTAGTTTCCTCAAAATTTAGGAATTTCCATGTTTTACTTCAAAAACATAATTAAACATGAAACACTTGCATAAAAACAACTTACCTAAATGTTTTGAACCCAAATCAAGTGTCACTTTATTAACCAGTTTAATATTCATATTCTTTCTCCTTAGATTCTTCATTTTCTCTCACTAAAACCTCACTTTAAACCCCTAACTCTCTTGCACTTTGTCCTCACTCAAGCTTTCTCTTCCTCTCATTTTTTTCTTCTTTTTTTTTTCCCCTAGCAGACCCGTCAATTAAAAGACAGGAAGAATTGAATTTTCCCATCATTCCACTTATTTATGAAATTGCCATTAGTAAATCTACATGGTATTTTCTTTATTTTGTTCGACTATTGCCAATTTTATATAGCCTTTCCAAATGCTGATTACTCTGAAATCTGAATCCAAGGTAGAATAACATGTTAGTAGTCTATTTGTAAAATTTCAGCTTGATATAATAAGGAGATTGAGATCTATACTCAATACCATAAAACTAGTTGATAAATGATTTTATGCAAAAATACGAATTTTCTTATTTAATTCTTACATAAATTATATCGACTATTTCTATAAACTCTTGGGACCATTTTATCATTTTAAAAAATATAATTATTTTTTATTTTTTAATTCTTTATCGAACTTATTACCGTTTCACGATAACATTACTAATTTTTTTTAACCGATATTTGTATCAACACTCTTGCTTTTTTTCTTTGTGTTATGTTTTATTATAGCTTACCATTCATTACCACACTAATTTCCTAGGATCATTTCTTCATTTTTCTTATTCTTTTACCTATTACTCACTTAAACCCGTTACCAGATTTGCTGACATTATAAATTTTGAGCTAAAATTCAAAATCCTTATTTTTAACCTTAACAACACTTATTTATTTATTTATGGGGGTTATACCCTCTATTATGCATCACATTTATTATTATTATTATTATTATTATTATTATTATTATTATTTATCTATTTTTATTTTAGGTTTTTGTTACTTGTCAAAACCTTAATGTTTTTAGTCTTACATTTACGTGGGGGGTTTATTCTCGCTATATAAGCTATAGAGAAAACCTCTATTCTTTTAATGTGGGATTGAGGGTTTTGGATTTTTTTAAAAAAAAATACAAACCAAGAGTTTTTTAAAATAATTTTTTTATTTACTCACAATTTATTTTAATCATGCTAATAATTCATATTAAAATATTTTTGTTGAAGAATTACTTCCAATAAATTTTATCCCCAGTGATTCGACTTTGCTTTTAATTTATTAACCAAGTGTTCAAAATAAATTTCTAACAATGACGTGCCCTCAATTTCTTTGGAGGTTATCCATAAGGAGGAATATACAGGCTGGCTATGCATGCTTTCTTAGTAGCTAGAGTATGGTCCACAGGTCATCTGGAAGTGGAGAGGAAAAGTAAAAATAAAGAATTGAAAACTCCATCCTTATAATAGTTTTAAATTAATCCCATGATAGTTTTAAGGAGGGTTTTATATTTTTCTTTTTATTAGTTTTAAATTAATCCTATAATAGTTCCAATGACTCTTGGACAGCAAAAATGATGGTTTTCCCGTTCTTTTTTTAATACTGTTTGAAAATATATTTATAGTTATTTTTTAAAATATTTTTCATGTTGAAATATATCAAAATAATATATTTTTTTTATTTTTTAAAAATTATTTTTAAAAATAGTGCATCAAAACAATCCAAAACATATAAAAAAAATTATTTTTTTTAAAAAATTAAAACTTTTTAAAACTATGTTTCTAAACACTCTATTTAAAATGGGCTAAAAATAAAAAGCAACTTTCTACTTTCTTAAATCAAAAACATTTTTCTTTCTTTATAGCATAATTTGTTTTTTTTAACGAAAAAGTGAATTTCTGTCTATTAGTTTTTCAAAATACAACCAAATATAAAAAAATTAGAAAATTTCTTTCTATAAACGAGGCCTACCTAAAACGATATCAATTTTTTTTTTTTCAAAATTAATTTAAACTAAACGCGAGGACTAATGGGTTGATTTAATTTCAGTGATGAATTACAAAAACTTTAATAATTGAGGAACTACATTGTATTTATGAACCCACTTAAAATAAAAAAAGACAAAACAAAGCCCAATAATGATCATTTTTGGAATAAAAAAAGGTATTTGAACAAATTTCCAGATAAAAATCAAAATTTACAAAAAGTTTTTGAAAAAAATAAAATAGTTTTGGCAAACAACCTTACGACAACACTATGATCTTCTACTAGTTAATTTTATTGAAATGTACCATGGTGATGTTACAACAATACTCAATTCATTTTACTAGAGTTTTATGTAAATAATTTTTTTTTTTAATGTTTAGTAATATAGTTGAATCTATTATTTAAAATATTTTTAAATGATTTTTTAATATTAAATTAATGTTTTTTAGATTTTTTTTAATAATCTTGACATGTTAATATTAAAAATACAAACTAAAATCTAATTTTTTTTTTTTATCTTGATGTATTTTTTTATTAAAAATTATTTTTAAAAAACACATTTCCCCGCAATACCAATAACACATTTTAGCTTGCATTGTGATGACGAACAAAAATTACTAGGAATATTCTAGGATGAATAATTCCTAGAAATTCTTGTACGTCATTCATAGTATGCTCTACAACTTTCACTTCAAGATTGCAGTGGCCTTTTCTTCTATGGATTTTCTCACGGGGTGTAAATCTTTTCCTAAATAAATACATGCACAAAACCCTCTAGGGGTGTTGATGGGGGACTTTTCGAAGATCAAGTCAGTACTAGGTATAATTATGTAGTAAATGACATTAATGAAGGTATTAATGAGTTTTTATGAAAATAGAGAAGATGCAAGGGAAGAAACGTAGAATTAAGGAAGAAGAAGCAATGAACGTGTTTATATCTCAGAGTATAAGGTTTCGAACCCTTTTCTGTATATTTCTATCCTCTTTTATATTATTTGATTTGACATGTTTCTTGCAACGTATGAGGGATAGAAATGTAATCTTGTATGACTAAGACAAAATTATCTTATTGCTTGTACCATCACATCTAATTAATGTAAGTATAGACTGCTTGTTTATTTTTAACAAGATTATGATGGGTATTATAATCATTAACCCATACTCAGGGTATGAGAGGCTCAGTGTGAAGTGACCTTTCAATTGCCCACCCAACCTGAGGGATGTTGGGTTCAACCCACACACTGAGCCTAGAAGGAGTTGGGTTCAACTTGTGACTATACCCAGAAATGGTTAGGGACGGACACACCACAACCCAACGTGGAGTTGGGCGCGTTCACATTCCTAACCTAAAAAAGGATTGGGCGTGGACGCCCTATAGCCTAACATGAAGTTGAGCGAGATGCGTCTCTAGCCTAACATGGGGTTAGGAGCGTGTGCGTCTAGGTCTAACATTGAGTTGGACGCGGATGGGTCCTTGGCCCAATATAAATTTAGGCGCGGACTTGTCTTTGCCCAACTTAGAGTTGGGTGGGGATGCGATACGGTTTAACCTAGAGCTAGGCGTGGATATGCCCCTACCCAACTTAGAGCTAGATGCGGTTATGTCATGGCCCAACATGAAATTGGATGCCTAGAAAGACATAATCCCATCTTGGGTTGCGAGTTCCACCTAACTTGACCCAAGTTGAAGACCTCATAATGTGTTGGCTTTTAAATAGGGTTGGTTTACAGAAATCATGACCCATCATATCGTAATTACTATTCATACATTTTCATATCTAGCAAGCTTAATTAGCTGGAGAAAGGAAGGTCATAGAACAAATTAAATGATGAATAATTGCTAATTAATGGTAAATTGATATATCAATATTATAGTGTAACACACACACACACACCTACATGCAATTAATATATCAATATTTGTTAACCAAAACGGGTGTATCTGTGCCATCATCCGTGTCTTCGTTTTCTTTTTCCTCCACGAGCGGATGAAGATTTACATTTGGATTATAGTGTTGAATCACCAAAACGGATGCTGTATTGGAGAAGTTGGAAGATGCCAAAAAGCTTCCAACAGGACCCAGTTCTGGAGTGTCGGTTGAGATCAACAGAGGAGCTATGGGTGGCATTCTTCCTGCCAAGAAGAGATTGCTCTTGCTCATTGATTTCAATGCTGCAACAACGTCTGCCTTACTCTCTACCACTCTTTCCTCATGTGTCACTGAATCTTGCAGCTTTTTGGCAGCATGCTGGACGAATTCAGAGAAGAAGATCTCGCTATCAGCCTCGCTGTTAGAATTTTTATCATTCTCAACCCTGATCACATTGGTATCGTGGCCTTCTAATGTCAATAGCGTCTTCCCTGATGCGGGCACGAACTTGAGGACAGTAAGCATGATTCCAGGGTGCTCCGCCATTCTTATCCCGTAGGCTAGAGCTTCCATGTCGTCACTACCTCCAAAGAAAGGGACTATAATCTTGTAGGACACATCACTGGCCGAGACTTGGGTGGTGCCTCCAAAGCAACGGTCAATGAGAATACCAACAGAACATGGAGAATGACGGAGGACGCGCTGGTTTACCTCCTGCAGCGAGTGCCCCAAAGACTCCAAGCTTCCGTCCACTCTCTGGTGCTTGTGGAATGGGAGGAGAATCATGGCAGCACGCTTTTGGTGTGCGCTGGTGCAGATGTCCTCGTAGATAGTGTTGAGAGCAGAGATGGCGGTCATGGGACGGATGGTGACACTGCTGAGTTGCTGATAAGCTTCAAATGCAATCACCATTTGATCTCTATCATCACGTTTCTTGTTCCAAAAAGGGAGTCCATTTTTGCGGGCTTTATGAACCATTGAGATTGCAGATGATCGCTCTGAAAGTTCCATGAGGTGCATGGCATACACGCAGAGGCGTCCTCGCTGCCGAGTTCCTCGGGAACACTCCACAAGGTTGATCATAGTAGGAATATTGCGGCTGCTATGGAAGCAAGCCAGTAGTCGAAGCTCTGTGTCAAGATCCTTGCGTTTGACAGTACGGTTCTTGTAAGGCGCTCCCCTTCTGGCAGGCTTATACACGGCCATCACGATTGGCGTAGTGATGAAGGTGGTGAACAGCGCCATTAAAACTAAAACGGCAAAAGTCTGATCATTGAGAACCTGCATAAGATAGAAGCGCTACGAATTGTGAGTGATGCTGCCTAGAGCTAGCTAGCTAAGCAATGAACACGAGTACTTGCCTTGCGATCCTTGCCAATATTGAGGACGATGAGCTCCACCAGGCCTTTGGTGTTCATTAGGAATCCAAGAGCCGCAGCTTCTCTAAAGGGTACCTTAAAAAACATCCTTGACACAAACATTGTCCCAATTATCTTACCGAAACAAGCCGTGGCTATTACAAGCACAAGCAAGCCCCAAGATTGTGCTCCACTTATGGTTGCAACGTTGGTCTTTAGCCCGCTGGATGCGAAATAGAGTGGCAGAAAGAGCCCCGCCACAAGATCCTCTATCTTCTCTATAAGAACCCCGGGAAAAGGACTGTCCTTGGGCACTAAAATTCCCACCACAAAAGCTCCAAAAAGCGCATGTATGCCGATGGAGTCGGTGACGAAAGAGGAAGCCAGCACAAGTGACAAGGTGATGCAAATGTAGATCTCTTTCACCGGCTCGCCATCAGGGCTGCGGCGGGCCATAAGCTCCAGTAATGGTCTTATGACGTAAACGGAAAACACAACAAACCCCACGCCACAAAGGAGGACCCATAAGGAGATAAGCGGAGAAGTGTTGCTGCCTGAGAGAGCTATAGCAAGTGCAAGGAGAATCCAGGCAACAACATCATTGACTGCAGCTGCAGACATTGCTATGCGGCCCACATCGGTGGTTAGAAGCTTGAGTTCCGCCAAGATACGGGCCAGGACTGGGAAAGCGGTGATGGAGAGAGAGACGCCCATGAAGACAAGGAAAGGGGCGTGAGCGCTTCCTTTGGATATGGTGGAACGAAGAACAAACGAGGTGCCGATTCCTAAAAGGAAAGGAAGGGTGATGCCAGCGCCGGCTATTGCCAAGGACTTCGTTCCAGTGCGACGAATGGATCGAATGTCAAGCTCTAAACCCACCAAAAACAAGAAGAAAAGGAGACCGATGTTGGCGACCGTGTCCAGGACAGTCATGCTCTTTGGTGGGAACACCGTGTGAAGAAATCTCTCGCTTCTTCCCAATGCAGATGGTCCAAGCAGTATTCCTCCCTGCAGAAATTTCTCAACTCTTTTTATCGAAGAACAAAGTCGTTGATATATAAAAGACAAGACATGCACGATGACGATGGTATTCAAGAGAGCAGAAACTTACAATGATCTCAGCAATGACTCTGGGTTGCCTGAGGGGTTTGAGAAGGAATGCAAGGGTCCTTGTAAAAGCGACGACCAAACATATCTGAAGGATCAACAGAGGAAGCGCATAATCTAATGGATTCTCATGCTGAAACGCTCCATTTGACGTTGCCTTCATAGGCTTTGGCAATGCAGCTGTTACATTACTTGTGTTGGTGGCCATATTCTCACACGAACCCTAGATAAACACTTTTTCTTACATATATATAACATGAGCAACAGAAACCCACAGGTTTATTACCAGAGAGGAGGGAAAACTGGGGTTCTCAACAAGCTTGGAATCTTTTCAGGAAAAAATAAATAAATTATCCAACGTAAAACTATTTATAGAGCACGCATATTATTGCTAATACATTATTTAAATTGAGGGCTAGCTAGCTGTGGGGAAGAATGCATGAGCTGCGTGCGCATTTTGTGCCAGAGAACGCAACCTTCTCCTTGTCGATCCTTATTCATAGCAATTAAATTAGGCAAGCTATTTATGAACTGTTAACGATAACAATAATATTCCTCAAGGGGGACAGACCAAGGCAGTTAAAATTTGGAATGTCTACTTGGGTATATATAGGATGGCTATGAAAGGGGGAGGAGGGCTTCTTCTTGTTAAATGCTCAATGATAGCTACGTTAGGGGTTTTTTTTTACTTCAAATTAATTTTTTTAATTTTTTTTAATTTTTTTAATATGTTGATGTTAAAAATAATATTTTTAAAAATAAAAAAAAATATTTTAATATATTTTCAAGTAAGCTTCATCTGCTGGCTTTGTTACCCATATAACTTCATTTAAGGAAACAGGTTTCAGTTCTGGTGAATCTTTTGTGCTCTTGGTTTTAAAAATTAAGCACAAACTTCTCAATTTCTAGCAAATAAATGTCTAATGAGCTGCAATAGAAATAATGAATTAATTGATAATAAATACTAAAATAATTTGAGAAAAATAACAATGGTTATGATGGTGATCGTATTAGGAACAGAAGTCATTGATTAGAAGAATTGTGAGTGAAGTTGTTCAGTGTAGCAAGATCAGATCAGTACGTGAGTCATGAGTCCAGCAATCCCAATGCCAGAACCTTGTCGTTCGGCAGTTAAAACACGGATGACGTTACTTCCTGTAACAAAACAAGGAACCGTACTAGAAAGCATCGCCAATCCTTAATTTTGTAAACAGGATCGGATCTCATTTCTTTGTGGCTGAAAATATTAACTAAAATTATCGCAAGATGCTGAACAAGCTCACATAAATAAGGCTATCATGTGGTGTTGCTCCTGGTATTCAGCTTCTCCAGGATGGTTCTTTCAGATGACGTGCATGCAGCATCAAGAACAGATTAGGCAATGGGGAAAACTTGAGCATACATTGTCAGTCGAAAGATGATGATCTTGGCCAGCAGGACATAGCCGATGGAAGTGAATTTGGTTGGGACTTCTCAGTCAATGCACGGGGAACTACTCTATTTTATTGTGATATGGAATGGGAAAATGCTAGGAGATCCCATTTTGATGCATGCTCGTTTTCAAGGGATCACACAAGATGCGAGACTCAATGCTCGTGGCCAATATCAAAAGAAGGTATGTATGGGATGAATGGACAGACTGGATTTTGGGAATTCATGTATGATTGGCCAAACTGAGATGTGCAATATCTAATCATGTAGGCAGATATAATACCTACCAATTATGTTGAAATTAATTTGCAAATAAATGAGAGTATTAGTCCCAATACTTGGACCTCTCAGATGCTAGATCAAACAGAGCTTTGGTACCATTGAAATAACCACTTAACTCAAAGGCCTTCACTGCTATGTAAATATGCTAAAGATAGGCTTCTTGCCTCTATGTGCAGCCTTCTATCTACATTTGAATCTAGGGATGTGATATATCCAAATACTTGGCATGAGAAAGGTTGTTCCAAGAAAAAAAACAACTTGCTTATAGCCTCTTCCTATCAAGTATTCAAAGACAACAGAAGTCGTCATCTTTAAAAAGACACGATTTCAAGTGGCATTGTTCTTGTTCTTCCCTTATTTAATACCGGTATAGCTAATGACTGACTAGGATATTGGATTTCTTCACAGAGCTTCCATAGAATCGTTTGCTCCTACTTTTCTTTTCCAGCATAAATGCTCCTATCACACTCCTAGCAATCAACTTTATGTTGTACTAAGCTGCCATTCCAAGCGATTATGGGCTTATGCATTTCAGCTCCGAACCCACTGGTTGGGTCGGAAAGAATAAGTGTCAAATTCAATGTGAATTCCATCCATCAAAATAAGAGGACACAGTTGAATTTGATTTCCTTTTTTCAAATACAAATGAAATGAATTGACCAAGAGAACTAAAGAGCTTTTCCACTTTCAGTAATTAACAAAATTACAGAGTTTCACCCACAAATTCATGCATGATTCCATCACAAAGTTCAAAAAGAAAAGGAAAAAAGAATGCTCAAAAGTGACTGACCAATCACATTTCTAGAATTGAAGGCCATTTTCCCGAGCTGCATCTGCAAGGGCTGCAACACGCCCATGATAAGGGTACCCACCTCTGTCAAAAGCCACCTTAGTTATCCCCTTCTCTAAACAAGATTTTGCAATGACTTCACCTACCTTCTTAGCTACTTCCTGGTGAGAGAGGAAATGGTAGTAGAAACAAAAGCTTAGCTTGCATTCAATGAGAAATAGTTTGGCAAAACGGCAGCAGCACAATAATTTGTAGATTTTAAAAAAGACTATCACAGAATAAGAATGAAGAAGCTGGCATGGCTAAAACTATGTAGCTGTCATAGACATTGCAAAGGAAAAGAAAACATCAAAGAAAGACTGTAGCGTTTGTAAGCTTACAATTGTTGGACCAGAAGAGTAATCAAAGTCCTGAGCGAAGGGCTTCTGCATGGTTGAAGCGGAAGCGAGCGTGTGCATCTTTGTATCATCAATCACTTGGACGTAGAGATGCTTGTTGGAACGGAAGACACACAATCTAGGCCTATCTGGAGTCCCTTCCACCTGAGACCAAGATTCCACAGCCAACTCAAGACCAGCCAAGACAACAATCCAAAGCATTAATTAATTATGAAAAAATGTGGGGAAAAAAAAAAGGATTTAGCTTTTTATATACAAGTTAAAGGAATTTTTAGACCCCATCTGAGGTGGGATCATCTAAAAGTCATCAAATCACATAAAGAAGTGCAAAGAGAGAGAGAGACCTTCTTTCTGATACGAATATGGCGAGCAGTCCTGTCTTCGCGTCTAGTTTTGGCTTTGGCTTCAACTGTTACAAAGCTTAGACTTGGGCTTGTCCTCTGCTTGGCTGCTGCCACCGATGCCCGGAGCTGCTGCCCCCCACTTCCTAAGAACCCACTCCAAAGAGAACAAGTACCGCTGCTCCCCATTCTTTTCCTTTCTATCTTCTCAGAATCTCTCTCTGTCTCACCCTTAAAACAATAACCCGCCTCACCTTATCCTTCCTCCTCACAAAAAAAAATATTCTTTCAAAGGAAGACTTTTGGGCCTTCTTTGGCCCATCTCTCCTTCGATGTTCATGTCACTGGTTTATTAGGAAAATTTAAATTAAGAAATGAAAAGTTTACCCGTATTTAGTGTAAATACAGAGAAAATTAAATAAGTTAATAAAACATGAAAAAGTTATTAACATTAGTTGAGTATTAAAATAAAAATTATATATATATATAATTAATTTTTATGCGGTGTATTCTTTGAAATGTTTTTATTGGATTATATAATAATAAAAATAGATTTTCATTACAAATGTCATACTTTAAATTTTTTAGAAAATATTTAATAATTATTATAAATTATATATTTTTTAACTAATGTATTTTTTTTTTAAAATACATATATTTTTCTTTAGCTTTTTTTTTATTGCTTAGAAATTGTAAGCAATTAAAATCAATATCAATTCTAACAATTTGAAATAAATATAAGAAATTAACTTAATCAAAACATGCTCCCTTACTGATGCCTTTTTTTTCCTTAACAAGATATCATTTATCAAAAATCTTTTTTTCTAGACAAAAATTTATTATTGTCTTAACAGCAAGTTTTAATAAATAAATAAAAAACTAATGAATTATTATTTTTGATAGAGATGTATTAGTAAAAATATTTAATAAAATTAAGATTTAAAAATAAATATTTCATGCATATTTAGAAAATCATTTATATTAGATACATATATACCTAATCAAAAAACAATCGCTAATATTACCATAGAAAATGCTAATATTATTTAAAAATAATGGCATGATTGGATGGTTATTTAAAAATTATTTAATGAAAAATAAAATATAAAAAAATAGCCAGGCACATAAGGGTTGAACATGCATCCCTAACCAATATGAGAACCCAAACGATCTTGGTTTTTTTTTTTTTTTTTTTTATCAAGAGTCATCCTCTCAATTGCTTTCTTTTTTTAAATTGAAAAAAAAAAACCATCCACTTTGGCCTCTTTTTCCGATCATTGGAGATGCATTTAGTAATTTAAAAATTGAGATTTAAATTTTTAGACCCCTAAAAACTCAAAATTTAACATTTTTTTCATAAGAAAATATGAACAATTCCATAAACCACTATAAGCCCGTTTTAAATAGCAAAACATATTTTAATCGAATTAAAAACATAAATCAAATAGGAAAAACTTTGCGAGTTTTGATATACTTTTTTTGATGTCATTGAAAATGAAAACCACCTCTGTTAAGTTACATTTTCATAGACAAATCCATAGTCATGAAAATAAAAGTCATTGGTGGTCGGAAATGGCCACCTAAAAACTTTCTCTTTGTTCTTGATTTTGTAACAATTTTCTCCATGTTCTCTTAAATTTTAGGGATTGGAATAAAAATCAAATAAACTTTATGATATAAATGAACATTCAAACACTAGAATGTGCTAAACTTTAAGAAAATTAAAATGGAGGGATTAAACTATATTTTGACGCGCCTCATTAACAAAAAGTCTACATTTATTTTTTACAAATATCAATTTTGATGGTTGTTGTTTAATTTTATTTTTTTACAATAATTAAATACTTTCCTATATAAATTTGACATGTTATTAAACATTGAAACTAACTGACATAAAAAATAAATTTTAATGACTAAATTGAAAGAAATTGAATTTGGATAACCAAAATAATAACAAAAAAAGAATAGTTTTTGAATAGTGATTTCACTATCGTGATGAACAAGAGAGGGCGTCATGGTGTTCTACTATTGTGTTGTGGTTTCTTTATTAAAATAATGCTTATGAATCGGTGTTTTTAAACCCGGCCCGGTGGTCGACTCGACCCAAGTGGGTCACCGAGTTTTGATTGGGTCACTTGAGTCAACTTCATTTTTTTATAAATCAAAACGATATTGTTTTGGTAAAAAATAAAAAAAATAGTCAACGAGTTGCAACCGAGTTTTTGATAGGATCTTGTTGGGCCAGCCAGGTCCCAGGTGAACCCGTCAGGTCAACCAGGCCAGCCTAGTTTTTAACTACCCTTATTTTTCATAAACCCGACTTGATTCCAGTCCCGGATCAGCTGGGTCCCGAATCGACTCACCGGGCTGGATTTTAAAACTATGTTATGAATACTAATTTTTGAAGAGATGGACAAAAAAAGTACACCCCAATGTTTTACCATTCTATTTTTGTGTTTTGTTTTTGTTAATCAAGTGTGTGCTTAGATTGATAAATGTGGAGTATTTCATATATATAATGTTAGAGATTTGGATTTTTATTTTAATTATTTTCACATGGACCAAAAGCCCATCATCGATCAATTTAGCAAAAGTATAAGCTCAAATAGTAGGCCCAGGCCTATGATAAGAAAAAAAAAAAAATCCAAACCTAACCTAAGCCAATACCATAAATAGGTTTACTAGACCCTAATAGTCTATTTTTGTTAGGTTACCATGTCATTAGAAATTAGCTAATTCAGCTAATAGTCTTTTGTTTTTGGTTTTTTTTATATAGCCTTTTGAAATATTTTTCACTTGAAAATATATTAAAATAATATTTTTTATTTTTTAAAATTTATTTTTAATATTACCACATTAAAACAATATATAAATACAAAATAATAATAATAATGACTTGAAGCTAAAAAAATTCAAAGTTTTTCAAAAACATAGTTAACCGCAATGCCAAACACCACATTAAAATTTAATTTCTCCGATAAAAGAACAAGAAAAAAAACAAGAGAAAAAGAGAATTGAGTTAACTCGAAGAGGGCACAAGAAGTTTGGTAGCTAATTAGTACTTAAAAGTACATATTTATTAAGGTTTTATATCATTATTTGACACTTGAAGTATCAATAACTCCTTAACTAAAGCATGTTTTATAATAACAAGTTTGATACTATAAAATACGTTAATATATGGTAAATGTTCATCTTAAATGCAGGCCTATCACATAAATCAAAGGATTGATTGATGAATTCAAGTATTGAAATTGAAAGGACAAAAAGAGAGTCAAACTTAGAAAAGAGATGTTGGTGCAGTCCAAACTGGAACATTGTTCGGTAATTGGGTCATATCTTGAGTTCTAGTTGTCCAAATGATCTTTAATTTTTACATAGATGTAGTAAGACATAGGCCTACAACTTTCATGTGGAGGACAAGATCTAAGAAGGCCGTTTTCAAGTCCAAATTATAGCAACAACAGAGAAGTCCAAATCTGTCTTGCAGCCCAAACACTGTTCAGTGTTCAGCCCATATCTCGAGTTCTAGAAGTCCAAATGACCTCCATTTTTTTTTCCTGGAAAGCTAAGATAATTCCCTATAACTTTCATAAGAGTGAATCTAATTCTGATGCCAGCAATGATATTTTATTTAGACAAGAAGATAAGGATTTTCACCAAGTCAAGAGTTGGCCACCCACTCAACAATTAGTCATCAAATCAATAATTCTAAATTTTGGCATATAAAAGGAGGCATTTGCCATGCATTTGGGGGCTTGGTTGTTCCGATCAAGAACTTGTTCTTTGATTAGTACTTAAAAGTGCCTTTTATCAAGGTTTTATATCATCATTTTGCACTTAAAGTATCAATAACTCCTTAATTAAAGCATGTTTTATAATAACGTATCTAATAATATAAGATACTTTTAATTTATGGTAAATGTTCATCTTAAATATAGGACTATCACATAAATGAAAGGATTAATTGATGAGTTCAAGTATTGAAATTGAAAGGACAAAGAGAAGGCCAAACTTAGAAAAGAGATATTGGTGCAGTCCAAACTGGAACACTGTTCGGTAATTGGATCATATCTTGAGTTCTAGATGTTCAAATGATCTCAAATTTTTACACAGATTAGTTAAGACATAAGCCTACAACTTTCATGTGGACGTCAAGATCTAAGAAGGTCGTTTTCAAGTCCAAATTATAGCAACAACAGAGAGGTTCAAATCTGTCCTGCAGCCCAAACACTGTTCAGTGTTTGGCCCATATCTCAAGTTTTAAAAGTCCAAATGACCTTCATTGTTATTTTTCTGGAAAGCTGAGACAATTTCCTACAACTTTCATGTTTTCAAATGGCTCCAATTCTGACGTTAACAATGATGTTTTGGGCAGACAAGAGAAGATTAGGATTGTCACCAAGTCAAGAGTTGGCCACCCACTCATCAATTAATCATCAAATCAATAGTTTCCAATTTTGATCTATAAAAGGAGGCATTTGCCATGCATTTAAGCATCTTGGTTTCCAGATCAAGATCATGCTTTTTCTTTTTCTCTTTGTATTTTTGTAATGCTTAAGTTTTGCTTTCATTAATATCTTGTTCATGCTTTTCATTTCCTTTCCTTTACTTAGTTAACTTGTATTTTATTTATGTTCTTATTTTGTTTATTTATGTTTCTCTTCTTCATTATGTTTAGCTAAGTTTATTATGTCAAGGTGGAAAGGTTACACTAATGGTGTCAGAATAAGTATGGTGTAAACTCAACATAGACCTTAATGTTTAATATTAACATGTCTTATCTTTTTATCTTACTAATTCTTAGTACCTTGCTTGTTAAATGGTTAATCTAGATTTGTGTTGTATAACACTTGGTACAACAAATGCTTAGCACTCTTATAGCCCAATCATATGGTATTACCTACACCTGTGCTATGAAAGGAACTTGATTTGTTGTTAACATAAGTTAGTATCATGAATTCCTGATAATATTTAAAAGTTTGGTGTTACTTAAATAAGATAATTAATATGATCATGTTAATAATTTATAATGAGCTATTAATGACAAATTATCCGATTGGAACCTCCTTTGTGTGTGGTTTCCAGTTGAGTAATAAGAGTTTATACTATACTTGTTTGAAATACCATTAGTGGATCCTCTAACCTTGACATTTGTTTTTATCATTGTTTAATCTTTACATTAATCTTCCATCTCAAAGTTCTCATCAATTTCTTCTTCATCTTCATCATCTTTATTATTATTATTATTATTATTATTATTATTATTATTATTACTACTACTACTACTACTACTACTACTACTACTACTACTATTGTTGTTGTTGTTGTTATTGTTGTTTATAATTTATACAATTAACCTCCCTATGGTTCGACTCCGATCTTGCCGGGTTATTTATTACTTCGACACTCTTGCACTTGGGAGAAGACATTAATCTTTTGGTCATGTCATTCTTGCTCTCTCTCTCTCTCTCTTTATATTTTTTTTTGTAATTTTTAAGTTTTTTTTTCATTAATATCTTCTTTATGCTTTTCATTTTCTTTCCTTTACTTAGTTAACTTGTACCTTATTTATGTTCTTGTTTTGTTTATTTATGCTTCTCTTCTTCATCATGTTTAGCTAAGTTTATTATGTCAAGGTGAAAAGGTTACATTAATGGTGTAAGAATAAGAATGATGTAAACTCAACATGGACCTTAATGTTTAATATTAACATGTCTTATCTTTTTATCTTACTAATTCTTAATACCTTGCTTGTTAAATGATTAATCTAGATTTGTGTTGTATAACACTTGGTACAACAAATGTTTGGCACTCTCATAGCCCAACCGTATGGTATTACCTACACATGTGCTATGAAAGGAACTTGATTTGTTGTTAATATAAGTTAACATCATGAATTCCTGACAACATTTAAAAGTTTGGTGTTACTTAAATAAGATAATTAATATGATCATGTTAACAATTTATAACGAGCTATTAATGACAAATCATACGATTGGAATCTCCTTCGTGTGTGGTTTCCAGTTGAGTAATAAGAGTTTATACTATACTTGTTTGAAATACCATTAGTAGATCCTCTAACCTTGACACTTGCTTTTATCATTGTTTAATCTTTACATTCATCTTCCATCTCAAAGTTCTCATCAACTTCTTTATTATTATTATTATTGTTGTTGTTGTTGTTGTTGTTGTTGTTGCATTATTGTTGTTTATAATTTATACAATTAACCTCCCTATGGTTCGACCCCGATTTTATCGGGTTATTTATTACTTCGACACTCCTGGACTTGGGAGAAGACATCAATCTTTTGGTCGTGTCAAGTTTTTGGTGCCGTTGCCGGGAGGTAAATTCTTGTACAAATTAAAGTATTTATTTTATTTTCTCTTTTCACTTTTCTTATATCTAACTCTTGTTTCTTTTGTATTGTTTTGTTTCTTGTTATTCTCTTTTATTCTCTTCTTACACGTGCATGAGAGTTTGGTCATGTAAATTAAGTGGTAGACTTTGTAGGGTATCCCCATCATTTTCAGAAAATATGGCTGAAGAAGATAATCAATCGCTTTATAATGAGAATAACCGTATGAGAACACTTATAGACCACATGTGTAAAAAAAAAAAAAAAGTGGAACCGAAATGACTCCATCATCACTGTCGATTTTTGAATCGGCAGCGACGCAGTTTCGGGCTGCCAATTTCTGAATCAGCAGCGACGTAGTGCGGTTGCCGATTCTTGAAATCAACAGTGACACAATTTCGGGTTGCTGATTTCTGAATCAGCAGTGAAGCAGCTTCGGGCTGCCGATTTTTAAATCGGCAGCAATGCAGTGCGGCTGCTGATTTCTGAATAGGCAGCGATGCAGTGCAGCTGTCAATTTCTAAAATCGGCAGCGATGCTTTGGGCTGCCGATTTCTGAAATGGCAGCGACGCAGTTTCAGGCTGCCGATTTCTGAAATCAGCAGCGACACAGTTTCGGGCTGTCGATTTCTGAATCGGTAGCGAGGTAGTTTTGGGCTACCGATTCCTGAATCGGCAGCAGCACATTTTGAGGCTGCTGATTTCAGAATCGGCAGCGACATAAAAAAAAGAATTTAGTGTGGGATCGACCTATCCTAGGGGGAGAAGGGGAATGAAAATCAACTCAATGATAACCCAAAAGGAGGATTAGGACAACCTTGGTCCAATATCTAAACACCCCCTTTTTGCTTTTAGGAGGGGTATAAATGCAGCAAGGAGAGAGAGAGAGGGAGACACCCTCCCCAAAAACGAGCAGCATGCTCTTGTCCCCTTCCCTCTTTCCAAAGTGAGCTGCATGCTATTGTCCCCTTCCCTTTCCCCAAAAATGAGATGCTTGTCCCCTTCCCTCTTTCCCTTTCCAAGGAAAGAACTTGACCAAACCCAGCTGCTAGTGCCCTACTTAGGCGTGAGAGAAAGAAGGGAGAGCTTGACAGGAGGCTGGATAGCTGCAAACATGAAGGGAGTAGAGGCCTAAAATCAGTAGGAAACTAACCAGAGGAGGAGAAAAACCAAAAAAGAGGAATAGGAAGAAACAATCAGGAGCAGAAGGGGAGAAATGTTGTCAAACCCCTCCCAAAAATGCTAAATCCATGAGGTATGAACCATGTCTTTCTCCACCTGTTCTTAAGGTCTTAAAATCAAAAGGAAGAAGAAAACTATGGATGCATGGCCTAGGAACTTTACTCCAACTGTTATGGAAAGAACTAAGCTAAAAGGAGGGATAAGAACGGGGCTGGATGAGGGACCTAATTCCAGAATATTTAACAAAAGATTTTATGCTGAAATTGATGGTTTTAATGTGTGTGTTCTACTGGAATTTATTGAAAGATATATGCTGGAATTGATGGTTTCAATGTGTGTGTTCTGCTAGAATTTATTGAAAGATTATATGATGGAATTGATGGTTTCAATATGTGTGTTCTGCTAGAATTTATTGAAAGATTATATGCTGTAATTGATGATTTCAATGTATGTGTTTTGCTGGAACTTAGTGACAGTTTATGTGCTAGGGTTGTTACAACATGTGTGGTGTGTGTGTTCATGCCAAAACATGGGTTGGGCAGCGAATTTGTGATTCGCTGTCGAAGTTGAGTTGTTTACAGCGAATTAGCATTCGATGCTGAAATGTGTGTTCTGCAGCGAATTTGTGATTCGCTGCTGAAGTTGAGTTGTCTGCAATGAAATTTTGATTCGCTGCTGAAATTGAGTTGTCTGCAGCGAATTAGCATTCGTTGCTGAAATGTGTGTTCTGCTGAGAATTTGTGATTCGCTGCCGAATTTGAGTTGTTTGCAGTGAAATTGTGATTCGCTGTCGAAATTGAGTTGTCTGTAGCGAATTAGCATTCGCTGCCGCAGAACTTATTGGCGGCAGCGAACCAGTTTTCGCTGCCGAATTGGGTAGCCTGCAGTGAACCAGTTTTCACTGCTAATTTCTACAGTAGACCTTCTAGGTAGAAATGACTTAAATGCTAGTAACAATTTCATGGTATGATGGTGTAAAATGTGGAACACTTGAATGTGAACATATGAACTCTTGAAATAAGTGTAGTGATGAATGTGAATTGAAGATACAAATGAATTGATTATGTTCATTAGTGTCTTAGGTATTGTGGCCGGGATCGGACCATTGCCAGGACAAGGACAGACCACAAGTAGAGCAGGTAGGTGGTTTCCACCTTTTTCCCATTTTGATGTTTATATTTTGAAATGATTCACTTGTGATGATATTTTATTTAAATCCTTATTGTAAAAGGAAACGACGAAGAAGAGTTGGATTAAATTCTTGATGATTGTTAAAACGACTATGAAATGTCGAACAAGTTCTTAATGAATGTTGAAACAATGGTGAAAATGTTAGAGTTCTAAAATGACCCATCTAAGGTGAACATCTTATTGAGTTTTGATGAAAACTAAACCGAATATGATGTTGGGGCTATTATGAATTTGGGCTACTAATGAATGGTAGTATGTGCCGTATGTTGATCTACTTTTGTATTCTTATTGAATGTAATGGTGATGAATGATTGTATGAGTATTATGAAGGATCTACTGTTTTATTATATTGAATATAATTGTGATGAATGTATTACCAAGGATCTACTATTTTATTATATTGAATGTAATGCTGATGAATGATTGTATGAGTGTTATGAAAGACCTATCATTGTATTGTATTAATGGTTAATTACCACAAATGGTGGTATGAGTATTACGAGGGATTTATTGTTGTGTTGCATTGAACATTAACTGTTATGAATGGTTGGATGAGTGATACGAAGGGTACTATTGTGTTATACTGAATGCTAAACCATTATAAGATGTTTTGTTTTGCATTACAAAGGATTTATCATCGTGTTACGAAATGATAAACTACTAGGAAATGGTGGTACGAGTATCCCTAAGGGTCTGCTATGATGTTGCAAGGAATGTCAAATTGTCATGAATTATTTGATGAAACAATGATTAGCTTCGGCTAATGGCATCCGAATGGATGACCGGAACAAATGATTGATTAGCTTCAGCTAATGGCATCCGAGTGGATGACCGGAACAAATGATTGATTAGCTTCGGCTAATGGCATTCAAATGGATTAGCCTCTGAATGGATGACCAGGACAAATGATTGATTAGCTTCGGCTAATGGCATCCGAATGGATAACCGGGGTAAATGATTGATTAGTTCCGGCTACTGGCATCCAAAGCAGATGACTGGGATGAACAAAGATTAGCTTTAACTAATGGCATCCAAATGGATGACCGGGATATATGATTGATTAGCTTCGACTAATGACATCGTAAATGGATAATCGAGATTAATAAATGATTAGCTATGGTAATGGCACCATGGATGATTTACCAGAATGAATAAATGATTAGCTTCGGTAAATGACATCCTAAATGGATAATCAAGATTAATAAATGATTAGCTATGGTATTGGCACCATAGATGATTTACCAAAATGAATAAATGATTAGCTTCGGTAAATGGCATCCTAAATGGATAATCAAGATTAATAAATGATTAGCTATGGTATTGGCACCATAGATGAATTACCAGAATGAATAAATGATTAACTACGACTAATGGCATCCTAAATGGATAATCAAGATGCATAAATTACTAGTTTCGGCTAATAGAATCCTAGGTGGATGACCGAGATTAACAAATGATTAACTACGACTAATGGCATCCTAAATGGATAATTGAGATGCATAAATTACTTGCTTATGCTAATAGCATCCTAGGTGAATGACCGAGATGAACAAATGATTAACTACGACTAATGATATCCTATATGGATAATCGGGATGAATAAATGACTAGCTTCGACTAATAACATTCTAAATGGATAATCAGGATGAAGAAATGACTAGCTTCAGCTAATCGCATCCTAAGTGGATGACCGAGATGGAGAAAAAAAGAAATATGAGTAGCTACGGCTAATGGCACCCTAGTGGATGACAGGATGAATAAATGATTGACTTTGGCTAATGGCCTCCTAAGAGGATTGTCGGATTTGAGTGTATGAGTTAGTTTTAAAAAGAACTGATGCGTTCATGTATACTACGTTTCATATATACTAAGTATATGAAAGGACTATAATGGTTATGCTTTAAACAGAGAAAAGCATTAATTTGGCTAACGACATTCGAGATGAACGATCGGGTTTGAGTACTGTGATTAGCCTCGTTAATTGATGGATTATTAACGGTGGTATTTACATAAGTAAAGGGAAATTAAAGAATTATGCTTTTTGGTCCATGAATGAAATGTGACTTTAATCTTGTTTTATTATGTTTTCTTATATGGCCTATAGTGCTTAAAATTACCTTGTGTTGTAACAGGGATATCATACCAATATGGTGCGTAAGGAAATTCATTTCGTGGCTCACACATTTCAAAAAGAATTATATACTCGCATATTATTGGTGATATGAGTTCTACATGAACGGACATGTAAATCACTCAATTAGTTGTCCGATCCCTTCTGTAAAAACTAGTAATTAAATATTGAAATGGAATACGGACGAGAATGTACAAACAAGTTGATATGAAGTGTATGAATACTCATATGAGGTATTCATCTAATGATGACGTCATGTTGTAAGAATCACATACGGTCAGGATAACAAAAGTACTAGTTGTGTAACTTGTTGTTCGACACTCTTGTATGAACTCGTGATGATACGAGATTAGAATAAGAATGAGAATTTATGAATAAGTCGATATGATGTAATGTAAAAAAAAAAATCCAGTGACTTTGGCCTTGAAAAGGCTGGGTCGTTACAACATGAATCCCACAAGAACAAGTGCACCCTCATGCATAGTTTTTCCTCTTGATGCATCCCATTTTAATTTTAAACCAGGCATTATTCAACTTTTACCTTTTTTTCATGGCTTAGATCTAGAAAATCTATACTTGCATTTGAGAGAATTTGAAGAAGTTTGTAACACCTATAATGACTTAAATTGTAGCATGAATACCATTAGATTAAAGCTTTTTCCTTTTTCATTAAAAGATAAAGCTAAAACATGGCTACAAAATCGTGGGATAGGTATCGAGACTTGTTTAATACTTGCCCTCATCATGGTTTTGAAACATGGAGATTGGTTTCATAATTTTATGAAGGGTCAACACCTAAAGATAGGCAAATGGTTGAATTGATGTGCAATAGAATTTTAAGGATGCTCTTGCAAAATTCACATCTGCTCTCAGTTTTCAAGAGAAAGGTAAGTTTCCATCTTAACCACAGCAAAATCCAAAGGGGCAATACAATGCAAATGCAAGTAGTTCTGGAAGTCAACACATGGATCAAGTCAAATCAGTCATCACTCATCGCAGTGGTAAGGTTATTGAAAAACCCACTCTTGAACCTTGTGAGAAAGATGATGAGTCAAGCTCTGAGGGTAAGGAAGGGGTTGAATCTGAACATTGTAAAGAAAAGACTGATTCTCCGCCAGCACTTCCATTTCCTCATGCCATGACCAAATAAAGGAAAGTCAATTACAATTCTGAAATCCTTGAAACTTTCAAACAGGTAAGGATCAATATATCTTTGTTGGATGCTATTAAACAGGTACCTTTCTATGCTAAATTTTTAAAAGATTTATGCATTGTGAAGAGAAAACTGAATGTGAAAAAGAAAGCACTTCTAGCCGAACAAGTAAGTTCTATTCTTCATAACAATAATGCTTTGAAATGTAAAGACCCTGGTTGTCCTATAATTTCTTGCTTTATTGGAGAACATAAAATTGAAAGAGCTTTACTTGATCTTGGAGCTAATGTGAATTTACTTCTATATTCAGTTTTTTCAAAGTCTCAATCTAGGTGAGTTAAAACCAAATTTTGTAACTCTTTTACTTGCTGATAGATCTGTAAAAGTGCCTAGAGGAATAGTTGAGGATGTGTTAGTACAAGTTGATAAATTCATTTACCCTGTAGATTTTGTTATCTTGGATACACAACCTGTTGAAGCATGTAATTCAATTCCTGTCATTTTAGGACGTCCATTTCTTGCCACTTCTAATGCATTGATTAATTGTAGGAATGGATTGATGAAGCTATCATTTGGAAACATGACATTGGAGATGAATATTTTCAACATTTGCAAGCAACCTGGAGATGATAATGATTTACAAGAAGTGGACTTTATTGAAAAATTAGTTCATGATCAATTTCAAACCACTTCCAGTAAAACTAACATTGATGAATGTGACGAGTTGCAAATGGTCTATTTTCAGGAAGAAGCAAAGGCATGTAATTGGAGACCACAAATTGAAGAATTGCCACCATAGTCAATTAAGTCCATACCTTCAAGTGTTCAACCACCAAAACCTGATTTGAAGCTGTTACCATTCAATCTGAAATACTTATTTTTAGGAGAAAATGAAACCTTTCCGGTAATAATCTTTTCCAAACTTAATACACATCAAGAAGGTAAGTTATTACAGACTCTGAAAATGCACAAAAATACATTAGGATGGACCACAGCTGACATAAAAGGAATTAATCATTTGATTTGCACACACATGATTTATTTGGAGGAAAATGCTAAACCTTCTAGAGAAATGCAACGAAGACTTAATCTTAATATGAAAGAAGTAGTGAAAAATGAAGTCATTAAGCTTCTAGATAATAGAATCATTTATTCTATTTCTGACAGCAAATGGGTAAGTCCTACCTAAGTTGTACCCAAAAAGTCTGGAGTTACTGTGATAACAAATGAGAAAAATGAGTTAATTCCAACTCAAACTATTACTGGTTGGCGCATGTGCATTGACTATAGGAAACTTAATTAATGACTAGAAAAGATCATTTACCTTTACCTTTCATGGATCAAATCCTAGAAAGAGTTGCAGCTCATAAATTTTATTGTTTTCTAGATGGGTATTCAGGTTACAATCAAATTAAAATTGCATTGGAAGATCAAGAGAATACTACTTTCACATGTCCATTTGATACTTTTGCATGTTGAAGAATGCCTTTTGGATTATGTAATGCACCAGCCACGTTTCAAAGATGCATGCTTAGCATATTCAGTGATATGGTTGAACGTTTTCTAAAGATTTTTATGGATGATTTTTCTGTTTTTGGTGATTCATTTGATGATTTTTTAATTAACTTGGAAAAGATTTTGCACAAGTGTGAAGAGAAGAATCTTGTACTGAATTGGGAAAAATATCATTTTATGGTAACAAACGGCATTGTACTTGGTCACATTGTTTCATCAAAAGGAATTAAGGTTGACAAATCTAAAATCGAGTTAATTGTCAACTTACCAACACCAAAATCTATTAAAGATGTTATATCATTCTTAGGACATGCTGGTTTTTATAAAAGGTTCATCAAAGATTTTAGTGTAATATCTAAACCATTATGTAACCTTTTAACAAAGAAAAATATTTTTGAATGGACTGAACAATGTGAAAAAGCCTTTGTTAAACTTAAAAGCTTGCTTACTTCTGCTCCTGTCATTCAACCTCCTGATTGGTCACTACCTTTTGAAATAATGTGTGACGCTAGAGATTATGCCGTGGGTGCTGTCTTAAGACAAAGAAAAGATAAGAAACCTTATGTGATTTACTATGCAAGTAAAACTTTAAATAGTGCTCAAATGAATTACACTACCACTGAAAAGGAATTACTTGTAGTAGTATTTGCATGTGACAAATTCAGATCTTATCTTGTTGGCTCACCTGTTGTCATTTTAGTGATCATGCATCTTTGAAATATCTTCTTTCAAAAAAGGATTCTAAAGTTAGATTGGTGCGGTGGATTCTGTTACTTCAAGAATTTGATATCACAATCAAAGACAAGAAAGGCACCGAAAATGTTATCGTAGATCATTTGTCAAGATTGACAACTAATTCGAGATCTGACATCACACCAATCGATGACTACTTTCCTTATGAATCTTTATTTTCTATCTCTATAATGCCTTGGTTTGCTAATATTGTTAATTTTCTTGTTTCAGGACAATTATCAGCTCATTGAAGAACCCAAGATAAAAGAAAGTTCTTAAACGAAGTAAAGAACTTTTATTGGGATGACCCTTATTTATTCAAATATTGTCCTGATCAAATATTTCAAAGATGCATCCATGACAATGAGGTAAGTAACGTCATTAAAGTTTTTCATTCTGAGGCATGTGAGGGTCATTTCTCATCAAGAAAGACAACTGCAAAAATCTTACAAAGTGGATTTTACTGGCCCACCATGTTCAAGGACTCACATGCATTCTATAAGACTTGTGAAAATTGTCAAAAGTTTGGATCTATTTCAAAACGTCACATGATGCCTTTAAATCCTATTTTTGTTATTGAGATCTTTGACTGTTGGGGTATAGATTTTATGAGTCTATTTCCTCCATCATTTGGTTTCTTATACATATCAGTCGCAGTAGATTATGTTTCAAAATGGATAGAGGCAATTCCAAGTCGAAACAATGGTCACAAAACAGTGATAAAGTTTTTGAAAGAAAACATTTTAAGTCGATTTGGAATCCCTCAAGCCATGATAAGTGATGGTGGAACACATTTCTGCAACAAGTCATTTGAGTCTTTAATGAAGAAATATGGAATCATACACAAAGTTACCACCCCTTATCACCCTCAAACGAATGGATAGGTAGAACTTGCTAATAGGGAGATCAAACAGATCTTGGAGAAAATAGTGAACCCTAATCAGAAAGATTGGTCTTTAAGACTTAATGATGCACTTTGGGCTTATCGAACTGCTTATAAAACATCATTAGGTATGTCACCTTATAGACTAGTCTATGAAAAACCTTATCACTTGCTTGTGGAAATTAAACATAAAGCTTATTGGGCTATTAAAACTTTCAATTCAAACCTTGATGATGCTAGTCAGTTGCGAAAATTACAAATAAATGAGCTTGAGGAAATAAGAAATGATGCATATGACAATTCAGGAATTCATAAAGAAAGAATCAAAGAGTTTCATGATAAGAAAATACTGAGAAAAACATTCAATGTTGGTCAAAAAGTCTTGCGTTATAATTCTCGACTCCATTTATTTCCTGGAAAACTAAGATGAAGATGGAACAGTTCTTTTATTGTGAAACATGTGTATCCATATGGGGCCTGTGATATCGAGAATCCAAAGAATGACAATGTTTTCAAGGTAAATGGACATCGTTTGAAAGTTTACTTTGATAATTTTTTAGTTGAAAATGATGCTATTGAATTGGGTGATCCTGCATATAAAGATTGATTTTTTTCCTCACATTGTTTTTGTGTGATTTTTGTTTTGCTAGTTTCTCTCACCCCGGTCAAATAGCGGATAATGACGCTTCGTGACTCTTAAGTCGGTTCTTTCAGTTTCCCATGATAACTGATATCTGTGTATATATTTGTGCAATTCTTTGCTCTTTCTCTTTTCTTTGAATCTCTCCTCCAATTCTCATTTGAAAATAGACATCAGTCTTGAAAAATTGAAAAACTATTTTCCCGCTTTGCCTCAAAATGTGATTACAAAAATTTACCGTGCTAGATGTGTAAGATTGAGGTTGTTAATGAATCATGAAATTCCTGAAGATATTTGATGGTTGATTGAAGCAAAGGTCCAATTATCAGGTGAGTGCTCCAATTCTTTTATTTCACACATGCCGGAACAGGTAAAAGCACTTTTGTGAAGAAACGTTGTGCAAAACGACTCAAAGTCTATCATAGATGTGCCAAATGGACTTGTAATGCAACATGTCGTTTTTTAGGAATGGTATCTCTAAACCGTGAAGATAAAATACAATTCATTAAGGATGACCTGAGTAAGGGGTCTTTAAATAATCTTCTATTGACTCTTGAGACGCACCCTAGTGGACAAGTGCATCGTGTAATTCATGATTTATGGTCACAATTCCATAAAGAACATGCTCGACTTAGTCTTGGGAATCTGACTAAAAAAGACCCTGTTTGCTAGTTTTTAAGAAAACTAGATGAGAAGCCTATCCCCAACCCATAGAGGGCGTTTAAACCATTCTTAGACGTAAAATCAAGAAAAGATGTGAGCTATACTCACAACTGCCTATACATACAAGTGCTTTTTCAAAATAAATAAATAAACAGAGAGAGAGAGAGTGAGTGAGACTACAGCTGGCCTATATATAGGTGATATGATTGCCTTTTCAATTTCTCATCTATAAATTCTTCTCTTCCTTTCCTTCATTTCTACTCAACCCATACATTCATCAAATATAGAAGTGTGAAGAAATGGCAAGTTCCTCAAGTCATCACATAAAAAATATTTGTGTTTTTGATGGATCCAGTCCTGGGAAAGAAAAAAAGTTTTTAGAATCAGCAAATCATCTTGGTCAGGTACTAGTTGAGCAAAAGATTCATTTAGTTTATGGAGGAGGCAGCCTTGGGTTAATGGGGGGAGTGTCAAAAACTACATTTTTAGGAGGTAGTCAAGTTTTGGGGGTTGTCCCTAAAACTTTAACACAAGGGGACATCATTGGAAAAATAATTGGATAGGAACTACAAGTCCCCACAATGTCTGATCGACTGAATGCCATGTTTAACCATGCTGACACCTTCATTGCCTTTCCAGGTGGTCTGGGCATATTGGAAGAGATATTTCATATTTTCTCTTGGGCCCAACTGCACATTCACCATAAACCCATAGGTCTGTTAAATGTTAATGGTTTTTATGATAAGTTGTTGTCTTTTCTTCATCATGCTTTGGAATAGAAATTTCTAACATCTTCGGCAAGACAAATCATAATCCCTGCTGCTACTGCTGAACAATTAATTGACCAACTACAATCTTTCATCCCTGTAATTGATCCCTCCGTGAGTCGCATAAATTGGTCAACTAAAAAAAGCTGTAAAAAGCTTAGATTGGATTTGAGCCTTCGTTTGTAAAAACTTTGTGTCTTTTGTTTTTATTATTATGTTTTGTTGTTTCTTATATTTGTTTAAGTGTGTTTTAGGTTTGTTAGTGTTCGCTATTTCAGGTGATGTCTTCTATACTCTATCTTTCTATCTTAGGACATTGAAGACAATGT
The DNA here is from genome assembly GCA_018804465.1 of Populus tomentosa. Classification (NCBI taxonomy): domain Eukaryota; kingdom Viridiplantae; phylum Streptophyta; class Magnoliopsida; order Malpighiales; family Salicaceae; genus Populus; species Populus tomentosa. The sequence continues at coordinate 576,311 of CM031987.1, read as the reverse complement.
CTCATTTTGGTTAAAAGGAAAGGGTAGTAGTTGATATATTAAAAAAAAACTGTGTTTTCTATTTCATAAACTATTTGCAAAACTGTTGTTACTATGATGACAGAGTAAAAGGAGTTTTTTTGTTAAAGTGACTCTTGAGATGCATCTTAGTAGACATTCTGAACAAGGTCTATCAGAATACTTCTTGAAATATTCAGGTTTATAAACTCTCATATTATTATCACTTGATTCTGCTCATATGCTCATTTAACAAGTATTCTTAAATCTTCATCTTCACACACACACTTTAACATATGATTATGAGTTGCACATTGGATTATTACATTATTTATGTTCTTTTGTTAAAGGTAACAACTAAGGGAAAGGGATAGTATATAATTTGCAAATAATAATAATAATAATAATAAAAGCGTAGATAAGTTTGGTTTCTTAGCCTCCCTAACCTAAGCAATTTAGCCTGAAGGGGTGTTTTAACACTCAATACCCTAAAGTCAACTGACTTGGGAGCTATTGGCCCAACGCTTGTTACATGGGTTGGGGAGAAAAGCTTAAGAGAATCAAACATTGCACTATCTACATACTAGTATCTACAACCCTAGTTACTAAGCTCGTAGGGGTGTCTCAACACCTGATGCCCTAAGACTAACTGGTCTGGGAGTCATTAACCGAAAGCTCGTTACATGGGTTAAAGATGTATTGTGTTTTAAGTTAAATGTTCATCTTAAATGCAGACCTATCACGTAAATAAAAGGATTGATTGATGAGTTCAAGTATTGAAATTGAAAGGACAAAGAGAGGGCCAAACTTAGAAAAGAGATGTTGGTGCAGTCCAAACTAGAACACTGTTCGGTAATGGGGTCATATCTAGAGTTCTAGAAGTCCAAATGATCTTAAATTTTTACACAAATTCAGTAAGACATAGATCTATAACTTTCATGTGGACACCAAGATCTAAGAAGACCGTTTTCAAGTCCAAATTATAGCAACAACAGAGAAGTCTGAATCTGTCCTACAGCCCAGACATTGTTCAGTGTTCAGCCCATATCTCGAGTTCTAGAACTCCATTTTTTTTTTCTAGAAAGCTAAGACAATTTCCTACAACTTGCATAGGTATAGGTGGACCCAGTTCTGACGCTAACAATTTTGTTTTATTCAGACAAGAAGATAAGGATTTTCACCAAGTCAATAGTTGGCCACCCACTCAATAATTAGTCATCAAATCAATAATTCTGAATTTTGGCCTATAAAAGGAGGCATTTGCCATGCATTTAGGGGTTTGATTATTCAGATCAAGAACTTGCTCTTCCTCTCTCTCTTTATATTTTTTTTTGTAATTTTTAAGTTTTGCTTTCATTAATATCTTGTTTATGCTTTTCATTTGCTCTCCTTTACTTAGCTAACTTGTATTTTATTTATGTTCTTCTTTTCTTTATATATGTTTCTCTTCTTTATTATGTTTAGCTAAGTGTATTATGTCAAGGTGAAAAGGTTACACTAATGGTGTAAGAATAAGCATGGTGTAAACTCAACATGGATCTTAATATTTAATATTAACATGTCTTATCTTTTTATCTTACAATACCTTGCTTGTTAAATGGTTAATCTAGATTTGTGTTGTATAACACTTGGTACAACAAATGCTTGACACTCTCATAGCCCAACCATATGGTATTACCTACACCTGTGCTATGAAAGGAACTTGATTTGTTGTTAACATAAGTTAGCATCATGAATTCCTGACAATATTTAAAAGTTTGGTGTTACTTAAATAAGATAATTAATATGATCATGTTAATAATTTATAATGAGCTATTAATGACAAATCATCCGATTGGAACCTCCTTTGTGTGTGGTTTCCAGTTGTGTAATAAGAGTTTATACTATACCTGTTTGAAATACCATTAGTGGATCCTCTAACCTTGACACTTGTTTTTATTATTGTTTAATTCTCACATTGATCTTCCATCTTAAAATTCTCATCAACTTCTTCCTCTTATTCTTTTTCTTTATTATTATTATTATTATTATTATTATTATTATTATTACTACTACTACTACTACTACTACTACTACTATTATAACTATTACTATTACTATTACTGTTATTGTTGTTGTTATTATTGTTGTTGTTGTATTATTATTATTTATAATTTATACAATTAACCTCCTTGTGGTTCGACCCCGGTCTTGCCGAGTTATTTATTACTTCGACACTCCTGCATTTGGGAGAAGACATCAATCTTTTAGTCGTGTCAAGAAACATTGGGCAAGGATTGAGGATGTGGTAGCCGAGTTCAAAGTTAGAGATAGTCCGTCATAGTGGATAAGCCGATGGGGTTTTTCAATCTGGAGCAAACTCCAGCCAAGGGAGGCAGGGGCACAAAATGATTGAACTTCAAGAAGAGTATTTCACCTAATGTAGGAAGAAATTACGGTGGCATCCGATGTGGTGACAAGTATACTATTGATGAATAACTTTAATGTACTTGTGTTGTTGGACTGAGTGCTACCCACTTATTGAGCATTAGGAGAATTTGACAACAAATTGGAAAGAGAGGTAGTATTGGGAAATCCAACAAGAAATAGGGTACGAAACAAAAGTAAACATGATGCAACTTGGGCGTGATTGATGTCACATGGGGAATTTACCGCTTATGTGTCAAAATAGTTAAAGACTCAAGTACAGAATTACCCGAGACCCGACCTAGGGTCGATTCCTATGGCATTTGCTCTAAGAATCTGAACGCATTAGCAATAGGAGTCCCTTTAATTTCGAGGATGAAATTTATATTAGGAGGGGAGAATGTAAAAACCAAAAAAAAAAACAAGAAGTGGAATCGAAATGACTCCACCATCGGGCTGCCGATTTCTAAATCGATAGTGACGCAGAGTGGCTACCGATTTCTAAATAGGTAGCGACACAGTGTAGCTGCCGATTCTGAATCGGCAGCTACGCAGTTTCGGGCTGTCGATTTCTGAATCGGGAGCGACGCAGTGCAGCTGTCGATTTTTGAATCAGCAAAAACGCAGTTTTGGGCTATCAATTGCTGAATCGGGAGCGATGCAGTGCGGCTGCCAATTTCTAAATCGACAGCAACTCAGTTTCGAGCTGCCGATTTTTGAATCAAGAGCGATGCAATGCGGCTGCCAATTTCTGAATCGACAGCAATGCAGTTTCAGGCTGTCGATTTCTGAGTTAGAGCGACGCAGTGCGGCTGCTGATTTCTGAATCGGCAACGATACAGTTTTTGGGCTGCCGATTTCTGAATCGGCAGCGACGCAATGCAGCTGCTAATTTTTGAAACGGCAGCGACACAGTTTGAGGCTGCTAATTTCTGAATCAACAGCGACATAAAAAAAAGAAAAAAAAGGATTTAGTGTGGGACCGACCTATCCTAGGGGGAATGAAAATCAGCTCAAGGATAACCCAAAAGGAGGATTAGGACAGCCTTGGTCCAACATCCAAACACCCCCCTTTTTTGCTTTTAGAAGGGGTATAAATGCAGAAGGAGAGAGAGAGGGAGACACCCTCCCTAAAAACAAGATGCATGCTCTTGTCCTCTCTCCTCTCCCCAAAGTGAGCTGCATGTTGTTGTCCCCTTCCCTTTCCTAAAAAATGAGATGCTTATCCCCTTCCCTCTTTCCCTTTCGAAGGAAAGAACTTGACCAAACCCCAGCTGCTAGTGCCCTCCTTAGATGTGAGAGAAAGAAGGGAGAGATTGACAAGAGGCTGGACAACTACAAACATGAAGGGAGTAGAGGCCTAAAATTGGTGGGAAACTAATAAGAGGAGGCGAAAAACCCAAAAAGAGCAAGAGGAAGAAACAATCAGGAGCAGAAGGGGAGAAATGTTGTCAAACCCCTCCCAAAAATGCTAAATCCGTGAGGTATGAACTATGTCTTTCTCCACCTGTTCTTAAGGTCTTGAAATCAAAAGGAAGAAGAAAACTATAGATGCATAGCCTAGGAACTTTACTCCAACTATTATGGAAAGAACTAAGCTAAAAGGAGGGACAAAAACGGGGCTGGATGGGGGACTTAATTCCAGAATATTTAACGAAAGATTTTATGCTGAAATTTATGGTTTCAATGTGTGTGTTCTGCTGGAATTTATTGAAAGATTATATGTTGGAATTGATGGTTTCAATATGTGTTTTGCTAGAATTTATTGAAAGATCATATTTTTACTAGGATGGATAGTTCAGAGGATCCTCAAAGGTTCCTAGATGATATTTGGCAACGATGTGAAGTTTTAGGATGTACAGACCACCAAGCTGTGAGTTTGGCATCGTTCATGTTGGAAGGAGATGTGGCGATCTCTTGGTTTGAGTCTAGGAAAAGAGCAAGGCCAGTAGAGGCTTAGTGGATATAGAAGGAGTTTAGCTCTATGTTCTTAGACAGGTTTCTCCCTCAAAGCGTCAGGGATGTTCGACTTTATGAGTTTGAGAGGCTATCTCAAGGGAGCATGACAGTGGATGAGTATGATTTGAAGTTCACTTAGTTATCTAGGTATGTAGAACATCTTCAACCCACTAAGGAGTGGAGGGTGAAAAGGTTCATTAGAGGACTCAAATCCTCTATGTATAAGGTGATGGTGTCACAGGTGTTTCCATCCTACTCCTCAACTATTGATGGTGCCAGGTTGATAGAGGCATGAGAAATAGAGGACATGATTGTTGGCCAGTCTAAGAGGCTTAGAGAAGAGGGTCAGTCTTTTAGGCAATAGGGATTCAGTACAGGTCAATCTAGGGGATGAAATGGCCATCAGGACTCATGGGTTTAGATGAGGTTTAGACAAAGACCATTAGTTAGTGGCTCAGGCGGTCAGAGTGGCAGTAGTGGTACTCAAAGTTTAGTTCAGACTGCACCTTGTAGTTCATTTGTTTCACCTAGGGATAGTTCTTCATGTCCACACCATGGAGGAGGTCATACTAGTGCAAAGTGCTATAGAAGGACTGGGGCTTGTTTTAGTTGTGGCCAGATAGGTCATAAGACTAGAGAGTGCCCGAGAAGACAGTTGTCCACTTCAGGGTTATCTGTTTCAGGGTGATGTCTTTTGGGTTGATGAATGCACCAGCAACTTTTATGGATTTGATGAATAGAGTGTTTGGCTAGTTTATTGATCGA